>CM065119.1:10642500-10902500 GCA_033026305.1 Cirrhinus molitorella | reverse complement strand
GATGCTCTAAAAATTCCCTGTTTGATCTGCATTTGAAGATCCATTGATTTGAATGCATGCAAAACGGCCACAGCTCACCAGGAAATGATATTCACTGACCTTGTCCTATGTTTGAATGGCCATCTGTAGATAAGAATACACATGAAATGATTTCTGTGCATTTTGTCCAAAGGCTTGGCCACATTGTTTTTATTATTGCAGCTTACATGAGAGTGTGCACATAAATCTTATTTTGCAGATAATAAGCATGTGTATATTATGGTAACCCGTTTCCTACATTGAATTAAAAAAAAAAAAATATACAGTTGAGGTCAAAAGTTTACATCCCTTTTCAGAATCTGCAAAATGTTAATTATTTTACCAAAATAAGTGGGATCATACAAAATGCAGTAAGATATTTCACATAAAAGATGTTTACATATAATCCACAAGAGAAAATAATAGTTGAATTGATAAAAATGACCCCATTCAAAAGTTTACATCCCCTTGATTCTTAATACTGTGTTGTTATCTGAATGATACACAGCTATTTTTTTGTTTAGTGATAGTTGTTCATGAGTCCTAATTTAACTTTTTTTGTCTACTGGGAAACATGTAAGCATCTTCTGTAACTCTTGAAGGGCAGTACTAAAAAAAAGCAAAAAAAAAATATTTAGGCAAGATAAGAAAACTGTAGACATCTCCATTCTGTTCAAAAGTTTTCACCCCTGGCTTTTAATGCATGATTTTTCCTTCTAGAGCATTAGTGAGTGTTTGAACCTTCTGTAATAGTTGCATATGATTGCCTCAGCTGTCCTCAGTGTGAAAAGATGGATCTCAAAATCATACAGTCATTGTCGGAAAGGGATCAAAATAAACAAATGCTGAAAAGCCAAGGAATTTGTGGAACCTAAAGGTTTTTCTGAAGAACATCGGACAGTTTAACTGATCAGGGCAAACAAGGGACTAACGAACAGCTATCACTAAACAAAAAAATACAGCTACATATCATTCAGGTAACAACATAGTAACAACAAGAGAAAATAATAGTTGAATTTATAAAAATTTAAATGATTAAAAATGTACATCCCCTTTTTTATGTGAAATATCCTATTCAGGTCAGTACTAAATAAACAATAATGCATTTTGTATGATCCCTCTTATTTTGGTAAAATAATTAACATTTTGCAGATTCTGAAGAGGGGGGGGGGGGATGGTGTAAACTTTTGACCTTGACTGTATATGTATGAGTTTGTGTGTAATTGTTGCATTCAGATTTTATTGCAGCACAGCTGGAACGTTGTGTTGGTAAATCAGAACTATATGAACAGCCTGTTTTAATAACGCAAGTGTGTGTGATCTATTCCCAGAGTGTGTGCATAAGTATAAGCATGAGTATGTGTGTATTAGTCGAGCAACTCTTATGCGTGTCCCCAGTGGCTTGCAGGTCTTGGCCCTGGTCTCCAGATCTCTACTCTAATTTAAACAGATCACTGCTACAATTAACCTTTCCGCTAAATATCAATTATAGCCCCAGGCAGAGCAGAATTAAAACGGTCATCAGCTAGTCTGACAGGTCTTGCATTCTGCCACCACCTGGTCATCGTTTCCCAGTTCCTTCTTCCCAGAGGACGCACGCAAGCCCCATTTAATTACCAGAGCCAATACTGAGCCAGCGCTGGAACAACACCACGCCAGCACTGGATGATTGGTGCAATGAATTACCATTCAGTTGAGGTCACAAGCGAAAACCGGCGGAGTGATGCGACATAGGCACGACGCTGGCGCTATGTTGAGGATTTCCAAAAAAAGAGCTGCAGGTGGGCCTAATCAAGTCAGAGTAATTTGCCGTAGTCAAGACAGGGGCTCGATTCTGTCAGAAAAGCTGACAAGCTAATCAATCCCGCTATCTCAACGTAATCGGCAGGGCTGCTTAGAGAATTGCTGGTATGTATACTTGTAAAAGCAGGCAGAAGAGCGGGGGGGGGTCTCAGTGTGTGGTGTGCCAAACATGGTTTTGATTTGTTTACAGAACACAGAATGAAAATTAATGTTTTCAAAAATACCATCTTCACTGATGTGGAAACTGAAGTCTGATTTGGAGATTGCAGACTTTTGTCATACGTTTTTGGATATGCCTTGTGTGTTTTGTGGGACTGTACTTCAAATAAAGATGGATTTTACTAGGTTAGTGTTCTGAAGGTCTCAACTGAGGCTTTGTAGACTCAGCTAGCTGAAGGTTCTGCAGTTCTGCCCCTGAGAGACAAATCATGCAAAGTGTTTGAAATGCACTTTAGTGCTTCTCTGTTTGTGTGCTTTCTAGTTATGGATTCATGTCTTGTTTAGACACAGTGCAAGGTCAAACATGTTGACTTTAAGAATCTGTAAAAGACAAAATTTCTTCACTTTTCTCTCAAAAATATTTAAGGAATTCAAAACAAACAAGGTCAAATTACCATATTTACTTAATATATAACCATAGGATTATTGGTCTCAATTTATCACAGCACATTATTCTAAAGAAAAAAACAAAACAACAACAACACTACTCTTCCTTAACAGAACCTTCCATACAATCAAATAAATTCCTGCTCTACAGCATATGGGTCATTCTATGGAAATGTACATTTTTCTGTTCCTAGCCTTTACAGAAATATTACACTTGAAAAGCATGTTAGGCTTGCCATCTCTTTATATCTGGAAATAAAACAATGTGTTATTTGAACAATTAGACCTTCTTGAGCCATCAATGTGCCAATATTAGTTTTTCAATGAATTATATCAAATTCAAAGCACCACAAAACTGCTCGTCCCTAGCAATGTACGAAGGGAAAGTACTTAAAAATAAAGTGATTTTTTTTTTTTAACAATTTAAAATACAATAATGTTCATAACTATCAAAGATATGATGTAAATGGCATAAAAAAACAAACAAAAAACAAAAACAAAATGCTGAATAAACATTATAAAATATATAAAGAAAGTAGTGGTCCCCTGGAGTTGTGTCACTAGTGTTAACATTGACCAAAAATTATTTATTTTGATATAAAAATGACATGGATGACATCACTTGACTTCCTTCTTCCTATTTCCTGAAGATCTATGAAGAAAGACCCATGATAAGTCCACTGTCTCTATTCAGTTATCAGAAATGTTCTCATTTATCTCATGATTTCATATGAAGCTTTTAGTTGAACTCACTGGTATGACCTGCTTTATAGTTGGGGAATTGTAAGAAATTAGAATACAAATTGATTAAAGTACTTAATTTAGTATACTGTGATTGACAACATAAGGTTTAATACCTTGCAGCAGCTATTTTGTAAAATGCATTTTTCATGAAAATTGTCACTGGCGTCACCTTCTTATGGGTAAATAAATGTACAAAAATGATTTTTTTTAAAAATCATTAAGCTGTAATTTATGTGTATTCATAAAGTCATAAGGTAAACTAATAATGTGGTCTAAGTTTAAATGTTAGAAAAAGAAATACATTTTAAGATATCTTGCCATACCAAAAGTGGACATTTCTGTAGAATGACCCATTATTTTCCATTAAAGCATTCAGATACTCTAAAATATGTAGTATTACAAAAATAAAAAGGTTTGCTCTTGAATCTTAAATCACATCATGTGACACTCTCCATTAATGGTTTGCTCATATATAGGCAGACATCCTATTTTGCATACTTTTGCACTATTCTACTCCATTTTGTAGCACAAGTAGTGCGGAGTCCTAGAAAACGTCAAGTACCCAGATAGTGTACTTTCTCAAGTGAAGTGGAAAAGTGTGGAAAACCACTCTGCTCAACAGTCACAGCTTTCCTTACATAGAGAAAGGAGCTAAATATACTAACGCTAACAACAACACATCATGTGCCTTTAAAACTCCATTTACTTCAACAAAACTTCTAAAATTCAAACACAAGATGTCCGTAAACAGCATATAAAAACACTGACAGCCAATCAGAATCTACCAGACTTTAAAAAGCGCAATAATTTTAAGAGGCAGAAAACATAGCTTGAAATGTTTAAAGGGAACTCAGAGTATTAAGACTTGTATGGCTTAATATAACATCAACGATGTCTCTTACTGAAATATGCGGTAGAAAACCCATGAAAGAGTTACGTTATTTAAAAAAATCCACATTGTTCTATACATATTTTGGACTATGCATGATGACATTATTTTGATGACTTGAAACGGTTGCACTCAGTGAGCTACTGGTGTTACCTGTTGCTATTTTCACCGCAACACAACTCTGAATATAAACTACAGCTACTGAAAGAGCCTTCAGATGGTGATGGATATAAGTACCATACCATAGATTAGTATAGAACCATGAGAGATATGGTATGGAACAAATACCATACCATAGATTTTTCCCAACAAGGAAACTAAACGTCTCCAGATATCGAGTGAAATCCACGCTGAGAAACTCCTTCAGTGACTGAGGCATCATGACAAGTATCTGCATGTTTATACCCTGCCAGGACAGCATCTAGCATTTCTTGTCTTTGCTGTTTGTAAGCTGTTTCAGTAGCTGTGGTCTACTAAAAGTCTCCAAGGCATCGGCGCAAGTTGACAGAACAAAGACACAGGTCTTTTGGAAGTATTATTCATCCAAAGGCATCTTCCCATTCTTTTCTCCTCTTCCTATCGCTAGGAAAGCAGTAAAGACTTGCATTGCTCTTTTGTTGCACTTCAACTGAATAATTACAACCATAAGCCACTAGGGATGTAACGGTATGAAATTTTCTTATCACGATTATAGTGACAAAAATGATCACGGTTATCAGTATTATCACGGTATTGTTAAAATGTGCTGGAAATGTTTAAAAAGTACTAACACATAAATTGTTTCACCAAGTTTTATATTTAAAATCAACAAACAACATATAAAATGACTTCTGTTTGCACAAACACTAAAACAATAACATTACCAATGAGATTTTATATTATAACATGACTGACAACAGTTCTCTTTAACAGTTATCTAATAACATGTTCGAAATGTTCAAATAATGCTTTGAAAAGGTTTTATAAAATGGTAAACCTCACATTTCAGCCTTTAAATAAAGAAAATGGTTAAGTCAAATCAAAATGGTTATATGTATTTTATCTACATAATTATAGATGTATTATCTCAACTGTTTAAATGTGTAGAATCCTTGTTTTTCATCAAAAGGTCCGTTGACAGCAGGGCATGCAAATTCGGTCCGTTTTAGCTAGACAAAAACTGCAAACAGGCTGAACGTAATTGTAGATCAATGTAAATCCACTCTCTGCCACTAGGCGGCACTTATGGAACAGCAAAGTTACAGCTGTTTCCGTAAACTCCGTGGACAAAGCAGCATTGCGATTAAGAACACTACTTTATTAGGTATTACATGGAATGAAGATCAAAACACAATGCCATCGAATCTTTTCTGAAGACAGTCAGAACTATCAGAGGTACATTCATATAATTCATTCATTTATATATTCATTTGTATATTCCCTCAGCACCCTTTTAAAACCTCCCAGCTTTCCGTCATGCTTTCATTCAAAACGAATCTACTCTGCGTGCTCTGCGCACATGAGACTGTTATTTAAACTTTGCTTTACGCTGGACAGTATATATTTATCATAAGTTGTTCAAATCGTGGTAATCAAATACGGTTTTAATGATAATTAAAATCTGAAATGGTAATACTAACCGTGGAGAATTTTATCATGATTTATCGTCAAACCGGTTATCGTTACATCCCTATAAGCCACACAATGTGGTATCGTATCAGTATTTTATTTTCAGAGTTCTGTATTCTGAGTTGTACTGTGGTAAAAAATAGCAACAGGTAACGCCAGTAGTCAACCAAGTGCAACCCTTTCACGTCATCGAAAATAATGGTGCCCCCCATAGTCCAAAGCAGTTAAGCACACTTTGCAAGCTGTGTGGATGATGCTGTGAGTGAGATGGAGTGGAATATAGAAAAAGAATACCTGGGGCCTTCAGTGTCTAGACCTGGGGTCCAAGGTTATTATCGTAAACTGAATTATTCGTAAACTGAAATAAAAATAAAAAATCATAATAAATGAAAAAGTAAAACTAAACGAAACTAGCAACAACTATTGAAAAACGAATTAAATTAAAATAATAATTTACAAAAATAAATTATCGTTTTCGTAATTAATAAGCATTCATCCAACTGCTGAAAATTTGACATGCGGGTGTTTAATCGTGCATCACCTGTGGCGAATAATGATGCAGCTGAGGCTGACAGCGCGAAACAAGCATCAGTTAAGTGATAAAGAAGACGGACATATATGATGGCTGCCGGCAGGAAAGGACAGAGCCCTGTTTGGGACTATTTGAATTTAATTCTGTTTTATTTCAGTCATTGAACAAGCAGCCTACAAAACACTAAAATAATGGTAGAAGAAATTATATAAGAAAGTAGCCAAAATAAGAATGTTAAATATTAAACAAACATTTGTGTCATAAATTCATAACAACTTCGACCAGCCCTTGTTCGACGGCTCATCTAAATTACTAGACTGGAGTCCGTGTCTTTTCTCTCTCTTCTCTCTCTTCCTCATTACACTGTTGCATCCATTACAATTGCTCATTTTTGTTTTTAATATAACATGGTTATTTTTCGTTTCGGTTCTTCATGAAGTTAATTTAGAAATATGTTTGGAACATTTTTTGTTTGTCAAATTAAAGCTTTTGTTATTTAAAGTAGGCTAACAACCAAGCGGCCAGCGGCAGTCAGTGAGTTGATTACAGCCTGTTTGATCAATTTTGCCTTCTCAAATCATCACGACTTGTTTAAAATAAAATTTTCAAGCATATCAAAATGTTATTTTAAACGTTAAACTTACATAAATGCATGCTATTATGCACATACAGTCGTTTGCTGGAGAGTGGAAGCTAAATGCGCTTTGCAGGACATGGAGGCGCCACCGCGATCACTTGCAAACAAATTAAAATAGGCCTACGCCGTAATCTTTGCTCATAAAGTTAAGCACAGTACATCATCCGGAACTGTAAAGTGTCTAATTTTATTTACGTGCACTCAGGATTTAAAAAAAAAATGTAGTGCTTTTGTAAAAATAAAGAAAACAAACAAAATACCTTACAGTCAAGATAAATATAGCCCATCTAAAAAAGCTTGAAAATATTACTTTACCACTGTTTCCCTCCGACACATTCATAGTAATTAATTTTCCCGGAGCTTTGCCAGCTTTAGTCTATTTCGTGTGTTTGAACGCAGATCTCTTCCAGCAGCTGCGAAGGCACTTGCGCTCGCTGCTGCGGCTACTGCCGCCGGCGGGGACACTAAACGCTTCCACGGCAGAATGAATGTTGCAGAATCACTGTACTTTGCTTGTTAGAGTTTGTGTGACGACACGTACATTACCGGCGGTTGTCGTTGCGACCGTCACAGCCCTATTTGTATCTCAAACCCTTATGTTATTTTTGTTATTCAGAGTTAAGCACAGAGATAAATGCCAACTGTGCAAACAATAAATGTTGCTGAAATATATTTTTTTGTGTGTGCTCTGGAAGGGTTCTGTTAACTATGCTAAACTATAATTACTAAAACTGAAACTAAATGTATAAAAACGAAATAGAAATGTTTTCACAAAATAAAAACTAAACTAAAACTAACAAAACCATTATTGAAACTTAACATTTATTGCAAATTTGAAAACGAAATAATAATAAAAATGAATTTAAAAATGCGAAACTATAATAACCTTGCTGGGGTCAGCGACCTTTTGGGCATGAAGATCCATTAGAATTTTTTTTCTGGTTAACCGCTGTGCCAATGAGCCCACAAAGCACACAAAGAAACATTCAGAGGCACAGAAATGTATTAGTTCCCTACAGTTCCCTACGTGGCAGAATCCACTCAACTTTAAAGAGCGTGATCATGTGAAGCTGCAGATGACACTTGTTATATACAGAAAGTATATAACAATATATATTGATGTAACGATATCAAAATCTCACAATACGATATTGTGATATGAAGTCCGCGATACATTATTTATTGCAATATAATATAAAAGACATGAAAAAAATATGAAAAATTTGTACATTTTAAAGTTAACTTATTTTATCTAAATCAAAATTAAAAGTTTTGGGCTGTACTGTACAGCATTTTCAGCCCTTGTCCCGCACGTCGCATACTGAGAAAATGTGCTGCATTTTCATCAGTCTGTTGGTTTTTAATTATTATATTAAAAAACCTTTTCAAGAAAGCTTTTTAATTTATTCTTTTTTCAGCGTAGTCTCCGCGCAAAGGATTTGCAGACATCAAGTGATCTCGCACCACCGACGGAAATGGTCCAGTGCACACAGAAAAACATAATATTTTCAATTAATTTTAACCAATTTAAATAAACGATACAGCTTTCATACACGACTTTCTTATTTTAATAGTTTGTGTAAGGCGGTTTCTACAGCATTATTTTAATGACCAATGTCTAGAGCTCATTATTGCAATGCGGGAGTACATCAAAATGCACAAGGTGGATAATAATTAAATTAAAATATAATAATAATAACAACAACAACAACAATAATAGTAAGAACAATACACTGTAATATAAATGAAAATGAATATTTCATAGGTATATTTTTTTTTTCCTTACAATACAGTAGGGAAATTACAATACTTATTTTCTAATTTCTACACTTGAAAAAGATATTTTGAATTTGGGCTGCATTTAAACTGCTAGCTGTCAGCAATTAATACTGCACTTTCAAGTTTTTATTTTATTGGAAACAAGAGTAAAGCTTTTATTTTGAAGGAAAACTCCAGCTTCAATGAAAACAGACTTACAAAAACATATCACTACAAATCTAGTGAAATGCTGTAATCCACTGCCACAAAAATAAAGAACAACTGGTGGCCATTGTATTCCCAAACGCACACTAAACTCAAAGCACACGCTGTTCTAAGTGGCAGAAAACATCGGATCACAAGCTGACTGCCTGAACGAAGTCCGCGCTTTGATTTGAAACACGCAGCAAAAACAGACTTGATGAAGCGATTAAGCCATATTGTCTTTTGGTGTTAGTTTGGACAGATACTGTGCCAAAGCATAATGGTCCAAAACACAACTTTAAAGACATTTTATGTTAGAATAAGAAGTTTAAATATATTTTGAAAACTACACTTTTTGCCCCAGAGGACCTATCGTTTCATATTGTTATGTGACCATGATAATATCAATACAGTTTTGAACAAGAATGAAAAAGGGGAGTAAGGTCATAAACGTATTCTTGCCAGGCTCCAAAGGTAAAACCCCTCTTCTACAAGCCGTTGATTCTCTGCCCTGAAGGGAGCAGGCGTGCTGAGAGTCGTGCTGGGGTGAAGTCTCTCTGTTTTGTTATTCTGCTCTTTTGATCCTGTCTAACCTCTAAGGGCCTGCCGTCTCCAGCCAAGAGCCCCTGAGCCGCCACAAGTCCCACCTCCATTAGCGCGAGAATTTCACCTCCGCCTCGTCCTTGTTCTCTCCCTCCTTCCACTCCATCTCTTCTCACTTGCACTTTATCTCAGGCGCACCGGTCGCTCTCTCTCACTCTCGTCTTCACCTGTCAGCTGTTTTCTCTCAATCTCTGCACGGGAATCAAGCCCTGTCAGTCCTCATTACCCCCCGCCCAAGTCTCGAACCCACCACCCTCCCCGTTCGGATGAAAGCTCTCCGCTGCCAGCGGTGAGGGGCGGGCTGGGAGAGCGTAGCAGAGGGCAGGCTCTGGGGACACAGATCCTTCCCCTAATTTGCTGGAAAAAGTGTCCCGCACTAGAGGAGCCTCACCTCTATTAACCCAAAGCGAGAGTGAAAGAGAGACAAAGAGGGAACGAGACAAGAGAGGCACAGAAAGGCAAGGAGAGAGAGGGCGGGCGACAGTGGCACCTCTACAGTGGCTCAATCTCCAGGCTCATTATCCCCGAGCTGCCCCAGAGCAGAGCACAGCGCTCGGAGCATGGCAGGGCCACAACGGGGCCAGGGGCCAAATGGATTCATCTGCTCTCATTTGCTCCTGTCTCAGCAGAGGCAGCTGCTTGGAGAGAGGCGGATTGAGCGAGGGAGGAAAGGGCGGGAGTGTGGGAGATTTAAGGCTTTGTAGTCTGCCGCAGAATAGCGCCACCTGTCTCTTGCATTGTATAACAGACACCAAAGAACATTGAAATCATTTTAAAAGGAGTTAAAACAAGCCAAAGCTATGATGTCGCATCTACTCTGCTGCTCAAACTACTGTTGAGAGGCAAATGTTTTTGAAAGAAGTCTCTTATGCTCACCAGGGCTGGATTTATTTGATCACAAATACAGTAAAAAAAAACAGTAATATTGTGAAGTATGAGAATGTATTTTTTTTCTAAACTTTTTTCTTCTTTCAGTATATTTCACAATATAGCTGATTCCAAAGATGAATTTTCAATAGCATCACATGATCCTTTATATGTTTCAAAAAAATTCAACATTGGCAAATAACAACCTAATAAAATAAAAAATAAAAAAGCTATTTGAAATAAAATAAAATGTTAACATGGAATTGTGTAAGTGAAAAAATTTAAAAATTCAACATTGGCAAATAACAACCTAATAAACAGTTTTGAACAGTATTTTTATTTATTTATTGATTTTTTTTTTTTTAAGTAATACTTTTATTCAGCAAGGGTGTGTTAAATTGACAAAAAGTGAAAAATTTTTAACAGCAGTGTACTAAAACCTAAAATTGAATTAAAGACTGACAAAATATAAAAATAAAAGCTAATTCAAGATATTTATCAATGCTTTTATATTATATAAATAAGACCACTAGCAGAAAGTTGCTTGCCTGTGACAGTTTAATCTGCATTTTACAAAAATATTTATTTACAGAAAGGGCTGTGACTGACCAGAATCAACTATTCCAGAAAATGTCTTCGTAATGACACCATCAGCATCCCCTATAATCTCATCACCATTTGACCTTCTCCTGCCCGGTCACACTAACCTAAACAACCCTTCTGGGCTGGACTGTGTTCCAAGGACACAGCGCTTTATACACTAAATGGATTCCTGCTTTTATTACAATGAGTCCCAGAGTATCCATTAAACGTCTATCATCACTGCGCATTGTTCATAGCTCAGTGTGATTGATGTCCACATTATGTGGCCAAACGTATTACACAAGGCTCAAAACCCCAACATGCATCCCGTGCTTTCCAGTAAAATGGGGGTTGCATAGAGGCAAATCTACACAAATGCGGTTCTACGGTGAGCTATTTGGGTACTCGATCACCCTTGAGGGCAAGAGAAAAAAACTTTGCATTATGCTGTGAGCGGAAATCACTTACACAGATGGAATCAAAGCAAACAAAAGCAGAAGTTCATTAAAGTCAGGCTGTTAAATAAGTGCAGTATGTGCGAATAATGCCCTGCGTCGGTTGACAGGCACTAACATAAAGCTAATAATAGCAGTGGTCTCACATTCCACACCAGATTGCCAACAAGATTCACAACTCATTTTATTTACATAATGTGACAAATATTACAGTAAAAAAAAAAAAAAAAAAAAAAAAAAAAAAAAAGATATTCAATAAGGGAAAAAAGGGCACAGCTTGATTTTATTCCATCAGAAATAGACTAGATTATGGAAAAGTAAGTGTCTCACAGGTAGACACTTAAGTAGCTTAGGTGAGGTCAACCTAAAAAAGTAGTAATTGCAAATACATAGACCTTTTTGCAAGGAATAAAATGTACTGGTGTATCAGGTACAGAAAACCAGAAAATAAGGTAACAGTACAATATAGTTCAATTAGTTAAGATTACTTAAATGCACAAAGCAGAGATAAGGCTTCTCTGAGCCTGCCTAAAACTCAGTGCCTCATAAAAAAGGAAGGAATTATACGAGCTCTGACCCACTTTTCCCTCTAGTTTTAAAGTACAGTTGTAACTGCTATGTAAATGTATTCATGCCACCTCTAAACTGGATTAAACAGTTTGTGTAAAGACACCTAAAAGCCACTTTAAAAGCACTTCTGTGTCATCTTTGCTAGGCATAGGTGGGTAGTAACAAAGTACATTTAATCCGTTACATTTACTTGAGTAAATTTTTAGAAATGTTTTGCTTTTAAGAGTTGATTTACTCTTAAAAGTAGAACTCGAATACATTTCTAACAAAAAAAAAAAGACGTTTACTTTGCTATACTGGGCGGCGTTCCTCTCGTTACTTAATTTTTATGCGACACGTTAAGAAACGCATTGTTTATTCCAAGTGTGTTTTATCTGGAGCATGAATAATTCCCCATTCGTGAATCTTTTGAGTCTTATCTCTTTTGAGTCAATTCTGTTCAAGGCCTTGAACAAACAAGCCTGCAAAATGGTCTGAATTGGTTCGCGAATCACTTGGAATGATTTGTTTAAATCAGTTGATTTCTGATGCTGATATATACAGTCATGGCCAAAAATATCGGCACCCTTGCAATTCTGCAATAAAATGCAACCCTTCTCTCAAAAAATTGTTGCAGTTGCAAATGTTTTAGTACTCGCATGTTTATTTTTTTGGCAGAAAAGAAAAGTCAAATCTGATACAATTCCACGCAGAACCCAAAAAATGCACTGGATAAAATTATTGGCACCCTGAACTTAATATTTGGTAGCACCCCCTTTGGAAAAAATTACTGGAATCAGTCACTTCCTGTAACCATGAATGAGTTTCTTACACCTCTCTACTGGAATTTTGGACCACTCTTCTTTTGCAAACTGCTCCAGGTCATGCAGATTTGAAGGATGCCTTCTCCCAACTGCTGTTTTGAGATCTCTCCACAGGTGTTCTATGGGTTTCAGATCTGGACTCATTGCTGGCCATTTCAGAACTCTCCAGTGCTTTGTTTGTAACCATTTCTGAGTGCTTTTTGAAGTGTGTTTTGGGTCATTGTCCTGCCCCCATTTTTTTTCCACTTTTTTTTTCTCTCAAATCCACAGACAACTCTTTACACTTTCTTTTCTCCATGCTCAGTGTGACACACAACACAAAGGCTGAGTCACCTTTTCTCAATTTTAACTGGTTGCAAGTGTGATTACTATATTTCCCACACGTTACTTGCCACAGGTGTGTTTAAATACAAATTACAGGAGCATCACATGCTTGAAAAGCAATTATTTCTTACAATTTTGACAAGGTGGCAATAATTTTGTCCAGTCCATTTTTGAGTTCTGTGCAAAATTTTATTTAGTTGGACTTTTCTTCAGTGTTTTTTTTTTTTTTTTGTGTGTTGTTCCAGTGCAAACAAAAACAATACGCATGTGAATACCAAAACATTTGTAATTGGAACAATTTTCTTAGAGAAGTGTTCCATTTTCTGACAGAATTGGGGTGCAGATATTTTTGGCCATGACTGTATATGAAGAGTTCAGATGTAAAATCAGCTAAAAGCCATCTCGGTCAAAATGCTCTCGACACATATTATACACCCATCAAAACTAAAATCCCACCCCTCAGCCCAATTAGAAGTACCAGAACTTACATAGAAACCTATACATCGGAGCCTGTTAAAAAATGTTTAAAAAAAAGATGTCAGATGGATTTAGAGGCTTTTGCACCTGAACTCTTCATTTTATATTATTTTTATATATCGTCGCTGTCGGGCGGAAACCTCGTATGTCCAAATTTTGTAAATTTCATATTTTTTCACAAATCGATGCTATTGGTCAGTGCCCACGTGAATCTGTAATTTTTACAAATTATTAACTAATCTAAAGTGTTGAAAATAGCTTGAGAGCAAATCTCTTAACTCATTTGAACACTTCAACTGTCTAAGAAGAGCTCGTATCTCCACCTTATCTTCACTCCGCTGGAGCGTCGGGGCATATGTCCCCTTCCATCTTCTTGTCACAAAGCACCGGCAAAAATAATTAGCATTGAATGTGTTGATGGAAACAGTAAGGAGATATTTGAATGATCCATTAATAAACTAGTGTATTCTGAGATAATGTCGCAAAGACCCTGACTCGCAATCTCTTCTTTGGACGCAACTTCTGAAGGAAAGCATCTTTCCGGATTACATAATGAAAGCGTTTTTTCCTGATTTGTTTTATTTCGTTAAGTAATAATTTTAATAATAAAGCTTTCTATTTATTTATTTATTTATTTATTTGTCATGTTTGTGAGGCATGTAGCCTATTCGCTGAAAAATGTGATCGCGCTGACTCCTCATGTCCTGCAAAGCGATTTCAGCTTCTCCTCTTCAAAAACAATATTCACATAATAACGCACATTTAGATCTAGGTTTAATGTTTAAACTAAAATTGTTCTATAGCTACTTTAACTGTTTTAGATCTATAGATTTTATTTTATGCAAGTCGTAATGATTTAGGCTAAAAGGCAAAAGTCTTCCGCTGGCCGCTGTTCGTAAAAAAAAAAAAAACAAACAAACAAACAAACTGATATTTAACGAACAAAAAAAATGCTCCAAAAGTTTTTCTAAATTAACTTAATAAGAAAACGAAACGAAATATAACCACTTTGGCATTACATACAAAACGGAACTATGTTAATAGCTGAAACAGTAGTATAAGCTGTTCTGGAAGAATTAAGGGGAAAAAAGACGGACTCAGTTTTTTTGTATTGCATCATAGCTCTTAAACCTTTAAAATAGAGTTTAGGAAGATGTATGTAACCACAGTCGTTAGCTTTGGTTAACTATTGAAGCCATTTCTCTTGTCAAAAGGCTCAATGCGACCGCAGACTTTGTTTGCCTGCAGATTAATTTCCGCCTATTAGACAGCCCAGTCAGCTTATCGTTTTATTTTGGTATTGCATCACTCATAGCTCTAACGTTTAAAATAGAGTTTAGGAAAATGTATGTAACCACAGTCGTTAGCTTTGGTTAACTATTGAAGCCTTTTCTCTTGTCAAAAGGCTCAACGCGACCGCAGACTTTGATGAACACTGCTGGCAGCAGCGAAGTCTGTATCTGTACCATTCTTATCAATGACAGCGTAAGCTCGTATCTCCCTGCTCCCAAGTCATAAAACCTCGTATCTCCGATAAAACATGATTTTGGGAAAATGTTGTCTTAATGTTGGTACACAACAGTGTATGATAGCAATATATGGTATAATACCAACTTTAACGATAAAATATTTAATAACTCAAAAAATATGCAGTTTTTTTCATTTCCTGAAAAATGACGGTTTTGGAGATACGAGGATTCCGCCCGACAGCGACGATATATATATATATATATATATATATATATATATATATATATATATATATATATATATATACATACATAGATACATACATACACACACACATATACACTGTTGCCGCGGGTAGTTTTTGATGTCCACGTTTTGAAGCGACCCCAATAACTTCATATTTAGCCCCTAAAATACAAATTTACCAGGGGAACCCTGACAAAAAAACGTGTATTTTATCCCACAGAACGCAATTGTTTATTGGGG
Organism: Cirrhinus molitorella; assembly: GCA_033026305.1. NCBI lineage: Eukaryota > Metazoa > Chordata > Actinopteri > Cypriniformes > Cyprinidae > Cirrhinus > Cirrhinus molitorella. The sequence continues at coordinate 10,887,064 of CM065119.1, read as the reverse complement.
GACCCCCCTCAAAACGCAATTGGGCTAGTTTTGAGTAGAAATTGGGCGGGTTTTTGTGTGAAAACCTGGCAACCCTGCAGTGTGGGAAACACATTCTCTCATATTATTAATACTAAAATTAACATAGCAAAACTATTGCTTCTTTTAAATTCAATTAATATTTGATTGTTTGATTGTTTGACCAAAGCTAAACTAATAGCGTGACGCGCATTTGAGCTTTACGCTACTCTGGATCACATCTTAGGTATGTGCATTGATCAGTTGTGAATAAAAGTTAATTAAACCTGAATTTATGAATGATGAACTCACCTGTCGATCTCTAAATTCGTGTTAAAGATCAAGATGAGCAAGTGACAAATGCTTGGCAAGATTTGATGTGTGCCACCTGTGGCAACAAATGATTTATTATAGCAATGCTTGCATACAGCTGCAGTGAGGTCAGCTCCTTCACCTTTATCATCTGTTTTGTATGCAAAATAATGCCATATTTCACTTCTACTGTTGTCTTTATTTACTAGTTTCAAACTCGTTGATGGAGTTTCAACTGTTTGATGATTAGTCGCGTTGTTCTGTTGTCATGTTTACCCATTTCGCAGCAATTTGGGAAGCACTACTGGCGAAATTCGGGAACAGCAGCGTATAAAATACAGAATTGATCAAAATTATAGTATTGAACCATTTGCAATAAAATATTTACCGGTATTTTTCCAGCACCGGTATACTGCGCATCCTTAATTACAATGACACATCGAAACAAAAAATGTTTGATGCAAGCATCATTTCAGCATTGAGGTCAGTGATTGGCGCATAACAACTGCTTCCAACCAATCAGAGCAGCTCTTATTCCTTTGACAAAACAGATTTGCACATACTAAGTGCTTTTGAAAGGCAGGGCCCCATATGGCCTTATATCATGTTTAGTGGTGTTTTTACCCACCGACCCCAGGTCCCTCGGGGTCCATGGGTTAATGAAAGGGGTAGATCAGTGGTCCCTACGGGCCTGTCTGTCTGTCTGTCTGTCCGTCCCAGTCCTATTTTCCACTCCCCAGCCATATGCCTTGGAGACCGAGGCACAAAGATGACACATGGGCTTAAACATGAGCTCTCGTCATCTCTGCCACCAACTGTCTCGGGGGGCACCGCGGGCCTAACCAATATACAGAAATACATACACATAGCACCAACACTCAGAGAGACACATGTGACACCTGGAGGGCAATTAGACCACATGTCGCCCCAAGTGTTTACCTAAAATACACCACCGCCCTGCTGCTTCCCACGATGCAACTCTCCCTCTGCAATTACGAAAGAAAAGTAGAAACACTTTTGAAAACAGACATTTTAAAAAAAACCTGGTATGTTTGTTTGTCAACATTCCTAATGTGGCAGCAGACGCTGTTTTTCCACCTTCACTCGTAACAAAATGTTCAACTTGAAACTTGAAAGAAGAAACGTGTTTTGCAAGATGTTATGAAAACTAATGGGGCAAATTCAAATAAGGCGTCTTTGTGATGCAGCCCACTTGGCTTGCTCATTTGCAAGGCAAAATCTCAGCTTTAAATTCTTTACAAAGACAAAAAGGCCCCCAGGCTAGTGCCGAAACATCTGGTGCTAAACAAACGTTTCAGCGTTCATTTGTAATGTACACGGCTTGCTACAAGAGTGAGCTGTTAAAATGGCTGCGGTGTAAATTGGCTCCATCAAGACAATAATACTACACCTGCTGAGAACACTGGCTGTTAGAACCAGTGAGACTCAAGCATTAATCCGACTGTGACAGGTAAAATCCATTCAAAATACACTGGACTTTGAAAACATACACAAACTTGGCTGTTCATTTGTCAGAGACACTCCTATTAACACTACGAAAATAGTAGTACAAAGGTCTTCTTTAAGGTGCCTTGTAAATACCTTAAAATGCTTAGTACCATACCATAATATTGCACATTGAATATATCACGTTAATACTACAGTACTCAAATTCATGTACCATGGTTTTACATAGTTATCCAAGGTACTTCCAAAAGTACTGTATTACTCCTATAATATGATGCAATATGTATTGATTTATTGATTGATTGTTTGTTTAAAAGTAAGTTTGTTTGTTTTTGGGGTTTTTTTCAGGAAGAAAAGAATACTTTTGTTCAGCAAGGGTGCATTAAATTGATTTATAACACAAAAAAAGTTATATATTTCAATTAATCAAAAAATAAATAAATAAATAAAATGTGTCATAGTATACACAAAAGCAATATACTAATTTTCCATCACTGATAATAATGAGAAATCATCATATTACAATGATTTCTGAAGTGTCAATTCAATGCCAAAATTTGTTCAAATCACATTTTACAATATATATTTAAATATTCAAACACTTATTTTAAATTTTTATATTTCACAATACCGTATTACTGATTAAATAATGTAGATTGGAGAGCATAAGAGACCTTATTTTTCAACGATACAGTCAGAAGGCTTTTTAAATCTATAAATTGCCATAATTTACCATAGATTTACTGTAGTTTAAATCTATGGTATTTAGTGGGTTTAACTGTTATCATCATAATACTGTGGAAGCAATGGATAATAAAAAAAAAAACAGTCAGAATAATTACATTTCACCACATAAAAATGAGATTGCTATCATTTTTACAGATATTACTGATTTTGATAATGAATCTAAATCTACATCTGGTTTTTACAACTTTTACATTGTAGCAAAAAAATAAAATAAAATAAAAAAAAAATTAAAAAAATTGCCTTTAAACTTAAAAGAAAAAAAAATGACATACATCATGATAATTATTGATATCGACTGATATATATATATATATATATATATATATATATATATATATATATATATATATATATATATATATATATATATATATATATATATATATATATATAATAAATAAATATACAAATATACTGTGATCATTTTTTTGGCCATATCAGCCAGCCCTACTTGTCCTAGTACTATGCTAACATGACAATACCATGATACTTTTGGGTACCTTTCTCTATTGTTAATAAATATAAACATGAGTTTAATCCCAGTTGTTGAAAGTGTACATAGCCTGCTGAATATTAATAGGGGAAAAAAACATACAGTTCAACTGCTTTTTTTATTAGAACTCTACAACCTGTTATCACCTCTCATAAAGATATTTTCTGAGTGTGACATTCACACTACACAATGACAGCTGATTAAAACCTATGATTTTAAAAAGGACACTCGAGATGCCACATATCCCTTTAATTAAATCAGACACAGTTATCACTTAAGACTTAGCTACAGGGGTGCTAATTCTTGCACTGTTAACAAAATGAAAATATTTCGGGTTCTAATCTGTTCTTCTGCATATTTTAAATTTTCCGTTCAAAAACAACGAGCTCAGCTTTCCAACTGCTTGTATTAAAATCCTAATCAAGACAATAAACTGATATTTCTATCATTGGTTTTAATTACTTTTAATGACTATTTGCCACCTTTTTTAAAACACTAGGAGTGAGCAACATACCATTTGAGATGATAAACTGGTATACGTTTTTAAATATGATTTTTATTGTGCTTAAGCAACCACCACATAATGGGAACATTCCTTTTTTCAGTGACTCTTTTTGCATGTTACATCATCACACCAGTAGGTGGCAACAAGTGACAAAAGTCTTTACTCTAGTCTTTATGAGTCAACTGACTCAAATGATTCATTCAAACACACACACACACACACACACACACACACACACACACACACACACACACACACACATTCTTTCAGAAACTAAACAAGTAAGTCATTGAATTGTCAACTCAACTGATTTGTTCATAAACTAATTTAAGAAACAACCAATTAACAATTTTATCATGCAGACTTTATATCTTACAACTGCTAGGCTTCCATAGTTTGACCACAACACTAATACAACTATAGGAACATGTGCACAGACTGTACTATTGCACAGAATAAAAACAAAAAGTATGGACTTGGGATTGCATCAGACCGAGTCAAAATGTGTGTTTGTGTTTAGTAAGACACAAATACTTGTCTTTCCTGATTCTTTGAGATGTTGTCTTAAAATACCTCCCAGATTTGATATGTTATGTTTTTAAAATTTTCAGCCAAGCATTTTTTTGTCAGGCGCAATTTTACCCTCATATTCCAATCCTGGCTGCCTTTCCGGTGTTTTTTGTATCCATGATTGAATCAGCAAGCTCAGATGGACATCAACAGAGCAAATGAACTACCCTGTGATGATGTTTGAAACATCAAGCAGCATTTCAGAACGTAATTTGGAGAGGGAAAAAATAGCAGGCATGACAGCATCCCACATTGCATGCTGAGATACACTACATATGTGGTAACATGACCTGGATTTAAAGATGCATAATCTGTCAAAACATTAACACATGGTGTGCTATTTCTACACATGGACGCATACATGAAACTCTCTCTCTGTCATTCTATTGAATGTACTGTAATCCACACACACACCACCTGATGACACATAATCTATATATGGTCTCCTTTTCAAAACTCTACTATGGTTACTATAGTTTCTTCAAATAAATGAATAAATGGTTATTTTATTTACACACACACACAAAAAAACTTGGTATTTCTGTCCACCACTGTAAAAAAAAAAAAATAATAATAATAATAAAAAAAAATAATAATAATAATAACAACAATAATAATAATAATAATAATAAAAACAACAACAACAACAACAACAACAATATAAAAAAGAAAAACAAAAAGACAAAACAAGATAAAAAAAACAACTACAAAAGTATAGCAAAACCAAAAAGCAAAATGTACAGCTAAAAACAAACAAATAAATTAATAAAAGAAAATCAAATAGGTAATACAATGGTGCATATCCATTGGAAACATATTTCCATGGTCCTTGTTAGAAAAAGTGCAGCTAAAAACTAACAAACAAACAAATAAAATAAAATAAAATAAAATAAAATAAAATAAAATAAAATAAAATAAAATAAAATAATTAAATAAATAGGTAATATCATGGTATGTATCCAATGGAAACATATTACCATGGTACTTGTTAGCGCACAATAATAAATTAATCAGACCTCCTTCTAGAAGCATCCATAACCCTTTTAGTTTCATTTTTTGATCAAAGAAAAGCAAAACAAACAAAGATAAAAAACAAGACAGAAAAATAAAACAAACAACAACAAAAGTATAGCAAAACAAAAAAAGCGAAAAAAGTACAGCCAAGACAAAAACAAATACATAAAATAAATAAATAATAATAAAATAAATACATAAAAATAAAACTAGTAAAAGATAATGAATTAATCAATCAACAACAAAAAATAAACTAAAGCAAAATAAAATAAAATAAATACAAAGTAAAACTGGTAACACCCAAAACAAACAAATCAATGAATTAACTACAAATAAATAAATAAATAAACAAAAATAAAATAAAATAAGTCATATCATTGTACATATCCAATGGAAACATAGTATTACCATGGTACTTGTTAGTGCACACTTATACATGCATAACATCTCCCTCTAGAAGCATTCATAACTTTTTTAGTTTCCTTGTTTTATAAGAAATATCTTAAAGTACCATGTCATTAACATTGCATATCACTGTTTCGCAGTACACAGATCTTTTTTGTAAAGGTTATTTTGATTATGCTTTGACTGAAGACACTATGGTAACAGAACTCATGGTTACCACAGTAAATTGTTGTGAGGAGACTGTGAGGAGTGAATTTGACAGCAGGGCATTAGAAGGACTAATAGGCAACAGAAGCTTGAGGATGGGGGTTGGGAGGGAGAAAACCCACAGTGTGTGTGTGTGTGTGTGTGTGTGTGTGTGTGTGTGTGTGTTCGTGCCTAACTGGCCCATAATCTTGACCTTGGGTCACACCATATTCTCTTAGCAGCTCAAGTGCAGTCCCCTCACACTCTCAAAGCAATGATGTCAGCTAAACGGAAGGGGGGAAAAAACTCTAAAGTGTGTCTGCCGATTCTCAACACCTCATTTATTGCCTCTGAGGGATGGACGTGCAAGAAGGTGACCACAGTGAGGTCTGTTTTCTTTTTCCTGAGCTCATTTATAATAAAGACAAAGAGAATGGGGTCAGTAGGGGCTTCTGATCGGTATGAGTTCAAGGAATAACAGATGTAAAACAAACACACACGCTCATGCACACACACACACTCACAGAGGTTAAGTGACCCTGTTACTGAGGCCAGACCACACACTTGTTCTCTGGCTCAGTGAAGTTTGATCTGTCATCAGGACTATTGTGGCCTGCTCTGGATGTACTCCCTTCTGGCCTGGAAGACGCTAATGAAAACAAGCCAAAACAAATGGGAATGAGTAGTTTTCTACATGTGTGTTTGTTTCTGAGGAGCGTGTGTGTGCATACATCTGCTGGTTTGGGTAAACTCAAATCAATGGGGGAAAACCTACTTTGACACAGGGTGATTTTTTCCTTGAGCCTAGTGGCCCTGCTATGATTTATTAAAGCAACCCTGTCCTTCCTGCTTCCTAATCTTTGTTTACTGCTGTAGAAGCACGTTATCTCAACTGATCCTGGGTTCATTTCCATAATTTCTAATCATATATGTTTCTCTGATAGGTCTGGTAAAGCATTTCGATAAGCTACGCTATCTTGTGTAGACAGTGAATGGGATCAAAGAAAAGCTGTGGGATGCTAAGCTAACTCCTAATGCTAACAAGAGATTTTCCTAACAAAACAAAAAACGCTTCTGCTGTACTTGTAGTATTTTGTTACCGATAGGACAGTAAACCTGTACTTGCCAGGTAAACTGGCAGTGAAATAACACAGTAAGTTATCAAATGCTATAACGAAACACATATTCAAAATATCATGGTAGAACAATGGTATTTTTAGAAGTACTTCTACTACATCAATTCCATTGTACATTCATTTTAGTACTGAAGCACTGAAATGATTAAGTGATTCATTCATTCATTTATTCAGACAGTGTGATGCATTCCATTAACATGTAAATAACAAAATACCACGGTTATATCACCTGATACTGATCACTAAGCCTGTATCCACCACTCAATAAAAAAATAAAAAGGTAATTGCAATTTGTCTCACAATTCAGACTTTTTTTCTCAGAATTTTAAGTTAGAAATTCGTAATTCTTAGAAAAAAAAACAGTTGCAATATATAAACTTCTGACTTGATATCAATTTTGACTTATCTCGCAACTGAGATATAAAAGGCCTTTTTGTCTTTTTCTCAGAATTGCAAAGTCAGAAATGAGAGATATAAACGATATAGAAGATATAAAAGATAATTGCAGAATTGTGATACAAACACAAAGTTTTGAGAAAAAGTCAGAATTGTGAGTTTATATCTTGCAATTCTGACTTTATAACTCGCAATTGTGTATTTATATCCTGCAATAACTTTAGAACACCCAATTGCAAGTTATTAATTCAGAATTGTGATTTTATATCTTGCAATTCTGAGGAAAAAGTCAGAATTGCAAAACAGAAAGAGTTCTGACAAAAAAAGGCAGAAATCTCGCAATTTTGACTATTTCTCACAACTGCAAATTTATATCCTGCTATTCTGACTTTATTACTCACAATAACGAGTTTATATCTTGCAATTCTGGCTTTAGAACACACAATTAAGTTAAGTCAGAATTGAGAGACAGAAACTTGCAATTCTGTGAAAATATCAGTCTTTTTCCCCTCAGAACTGGACTTTACAGTAATACTCACAATTTTATTTCACACAATTCTGAAGAAAAAAGTTAGAATTGTGAGATACAAACACACAGTTCTGAGGAAAAAAGTTAGAATTGAGTTTATATCCTGCTATTCTGACTTTGTCTCGCAATTCTGACTTTATTACTTGCAATTATGAGTTTATATCTCACAATCCTGACTTTATGTCTTGCAACTGCAAATTTATATCCCACTATTCTGATTTTATATATCACAATTCTGAGTTTATATTTCGCAATTCTGACTTTAAAACACCCAATTACAAGTTATTAATTCTGAATTGTGATTTTATATCATGCAATTCAGAGGAAAAAAGTCAAGAAAAGTCTAAAGACAAAAACACAGTTCTGAGGGAAAAAAGTCAGAATTGAGTATATATCTTGCAATTCTGACTTTATTTCTTGCAATTGCAAATTTATATCGCGCTATTGAGTCTTTATATCTCGCTATTTTGACTGTACAGTTCGCAACTGCAAGTATATATCACGCAATTCTAAGGAAAAAAGTTAGAATTGTGAGTTTATATCTTGCAATTCTAAGGAAAAATGTCAGAATTGCAAGATACAAACAGTTTTGAGAAAAAAAGTTTATATCTCAAAATTCTGACTTAATTTCTCACAACTGTACATTTATATCCTACTATTCTGACATTGTCTCGCAATTCTGACTTTATTACTCGCAATTATGAGTTCATATCTCGCAATCCTGACTTTATTTCTCACAATTATGAATTTATATCTCACAATTATGACTACAGAACACACAATTGCAAGTTATTAAGTGAAATATGAAATTCTACATTTACAGTATATTTATAACTCGCAATTGCGAGTTTATATCCTGCAATTTTGACTTAATCTCTCACAATTCTGACTTCATAACTCTCAATTGCAAATTTATATCTCGCCCTTCTGACTTTAGAACACACAACTGCGAGTTATTAAGACAGAATTGTGAGATATAAACTCGCAATTTTGAGAATTTATTTTTTTTTTTTCCCCTGAGAACTGCATTTTATAATTTGCAATTGTGAGCTTATATCACACAATTCAAAAAGTCAAAATTGTGAGTTTATATCTAGCAATACTGGCTTTATTTCTTGGAATTGTGAATTTATACCCCACTATTCTGACTTTGTAAACCACAATTCTGACTTTATTTCTCACAATTGCGGATTTATATATCACAATTCAGAGAAAAAAGGTCAGATTTGCAAGTTTGTATTGCAGAATTCAGAAAAAAAAAAAATTGCAATTACCTTGTTTTTTCAGAAACAGGCTTCCATTGATCACTTCTTTTACACTCTTTTTTGTATTACCATGGTACTTTTTGATTAATATACTTTGTGGTGCTTTTTCAGTTGTGGTATTTTTTTCTTAGTGCTATGCAATTTTTTCACAAATGATGGTTACAATTGCAAAATGCCCAAAAGGAGGAAAAAAAAAAAAAAAAAAATTACAAATTACTTTAACCATTACATGGTTACATTGGTTACATTACTTCACTGCAGCTCGTATTCTAATTTCAAGTTTTGAAAAGGCCAGGCTTCAAAATGTTTCACATAAATATGAGGAGCATTTCAATGGCAGCATTGAATTTCAGTGCTAGCGTTCAAATAGGAAACTCAATAGCGCCGAGGCATACTGTGAGAAAATGAAAGCCCGCCACTCTTTCCGCAGCTGCTTTCTGGAATAGTGTTGAACAGCTTGAGCTGTTTGGTGAAATTCAAGATACGCTTGTGAATAAATATCCTGAATGTACGCCGGCCGGCCAAAGGAAACCCATATTGACAATTGTGTTCATGCCTTACTCGTTCTTTCTTTCATTCTTTCCGACAGCGTCTATAATTTGCAGCTTTAAGGATAACTTAAGGGCTGTAACAGAGTGCTTCATATAACTCATATATAACAGTGTAAACCGTGTACTAAGAAGAAACTGAAGAAAAGATGTGGGACTGCTTTTGTTTGATCTGAACATGAATCACAGATGTTACAAAGCTCCACTTCACTTCAGTAGAGTCTTTTTAAGGGCTTCAACTTAAGAATAAAGGGCAACAATATATCAGTAATATAATATAATATAAACAATTAAGTACCTCACAAGCTTCAGTAAAAAAAAAAAAAAAATGCATGAAACTGCATGTTTAAAATTTCTAAATTTGCAAGTAGTTTTGTATATTATACAGAGTCTTCTTTAAATGTTTAACAATGGGTTTTTCAATCAATTTACACCTAGATTTTTTTTTTTTTCCAGAAACATTCAGTGCTCACAGACAGAAGCACAGGAAGAGGCACTGCTGTGCCTGAGATCCCTCTTGAGATATTCCCCTCAGGCCCCGAGGAACAGGAGTTGTCTGAGATATTGTATCTCTCCCAGGACAGAAGCCGAGCTCCTTACTGAAAATGGATGTCTGGGGAGAATCAGCGGTGCCGAGGGCGCCATGTTTAATGGAAATGCACGGCAAGGTCGTCTCTTTCTATTCATCTCTGTCCTCCGTGTCAGCTACTGAGCCGGTGCTTCTGCAATATTTTGCAGAGAGCAAGAGGAGGAAACACGGTTTACCAGCTTTCCATCACTCCTAAGAAGATGGGTGGATGTCTCAGATTGGCATACCGAGGAGAAAAGTGTCCCCTTCTCCTGAGAAGCATCCATCACTGACGTTCTTGATGGAACACAGGAAACAGATCGACTTTCTCCTTAACGGCGATCAATCCCAAGACTGTCCCGCTCTCTGAGGGAACATTTACAGCAGGCAGTAAAGAAGGCCTTTGGGGCCCAATTGCATCCAGTAATCCTGCTAAGTGAGCTATATTTCCCCTCCTTCTAGTCTGCTATTAGACAGGCCAGGTTCATAAATACTGCAGTTAATCTGGAAGCCACAACCTCAGCCTGAGGAGGTAATATGAGAGGGACACAAGGCCGCAAAAACGTGAAGTCACTGCTGGACACATTTGTACATATATATATCACGCTATTACGTGACACAATGTGAAAATCCAAAGATGTGACACTTTAAAAGGCCTGTAATTCATTTACGGGGTCTAATTTGGGAAGAATATTTAACTTCTTACATACTATCCAGAATAATACAGCTCATAACAGTTGCTCATAACTGGCCATTTCATTCTCCATTAAAAACATGGCTGTATGCACTATGATGGTGTATGTGGACAACATATGGGATCAATGCAAGTTGTCACATTGGGATTTTTTTCTGGTGGCAGAAAAACACTGATAATAAGTGAATGGAAATGGGTAAAATCCATGGAATAAGAGAAAAAAACGTATTGTTGTGCCTCTGGATTGTCAGAATCTGAATGCAAATCATTTGTATAGAATACTGTCATCAAAGACAGCATTTGAAGCTAAACGCAGACATTTAAATGGATGAAACCTGCTATGATTACTCTACTTTTAAAGCATAAACTTGATTTAAACAATAGGTCGACATAATATTCATATACACTTGAGGGCAAAAGTTTACACCCCCTTTCAGAATCTGCAATCTGTTTATTTATTACTGACCTGAATAAGATATTTCACATAAAGGGTCTTTACATATAGTCCACAAGAGAAAATAATAGTTGAATTAATAAAAACTGACCCTGTGCAAAAGTTTGCATACACTTGATTCTTAATTCTGTGTTGTTACCTGAATGATCCACAGCTGTTTTTGTTTGTTTGTTTGTTGGCATTTGGCACATGTATGAAATTGTTTGGTGGAAAGGTGGGGGTGGGATCGGCAAAGGTCCATGGGTTAGGACTCGAACCCAGGACGGCCGGAAGCACAGTTGCGCTATATGTCAGTACGCTAACCACTAGGCTATTGGCACTGACTTGTTTGTTTAGTGATAGTTCTTCTTGAGTCCTTTGTTTGTCCTGAACAGTTAAACTGCCTGCTGTTCTTTAGAAAAATCCTTGAGGTTATATAAATTCTTTGGTTTTCCAGCATTTTTGTGTATTTGAACCCTTTCCAACAATGACTATGATTTGGAGATCCATCTTTTCACACTAAGGACAACTAAGGGACTCATATGCAACTATTACAGAAGGTAAAAACGCTCACTGATGCTCCAGAAGGAAAAACAATGCATTAAGACCCGGGGGTGAAAACTTTTGAAACAGAATAGAGATGTGTAGATTTTTTTAATTTTGCCTAAATATATATATATATTTTTTTAATTTAGTACTGCCCTTCAGAGGCTACAGAAGATGCTTACATGTTTGCCAGAAGACAAAATAAGTTACATTTCAAATTTGTGGGACCTGAAGGATTTTTCTGAAGAACAGAAGGCAAACAAAGGACTCATGAATATCACTTAAAAAAAAAAGGATCATTCAGGTAACAACACAGTATCAAAAAAAGGGGCATGTAAACTTCTGAACGGGGTCGTTTTTATAAATTAAACTATTATTTTCTCTTGTGGACTATATTTAAAGTATGTATTTAAAATATGCAAATATTTCATTCAGGTCAGTACTAAATAAACAATAACATGCATTTTGCATGATCCCTCTTATTTTGGTAAAATAATCAACATTTTGCAGATTCTTAAAGGGGGGTGCAAACTTTTGACCGTTCACATGGGGACATATTGAATTAGCCTTACAGTTACAGCATGAAGTACTATTTAAACCTATAACGTATGACATAACATAACATTTACCTATTTTCTCTCATTGGTCTATATTTATGAGAACAAAGTTCAACATTTTGGTTAAAATCTTTCCATTTTTGTTTACAATTGACCCCTGTATGAACTTATAACTTTGTGTTCAACTTGTTTACAGTTATAGCAAAAATACGATACTGCAATTTTAGTTAGGATAATAGAACTTATATTATAATTCAAATTTCATGGTAACTTCAGTTTTAGACTTGAGTGTTTGAATCCAACATGCAAGTATATTATGCATTACAACTTTATTAATTACCAGACTTCACTATATATAGTTGTATTTCAAAGGTTATTTTATAACCAATATTGGTTACAATAAAATGTACACTGCCTTTAAAAATTGTGTGGTCAGTATTTATTTATTTATTTTTTTAATATAGAAGCAGCACAACTTTTCTAACATTGATAACAAGAAGAAATGTTGCCATCTCAGGAATAAATTAGATTTCAAAATTTGTTTAAAGAGAAAACAGGTATTTTAAACTGTAATAATATTTGACAATTATTCACTATATTTCAATATTTTGATTTTGTTTTCATATCATTGCAGCCTTGGTGAGCATAAGAGATTTCTTTCAAAATCATAAAAACAAATATATATATATAAAAAAAAGTCTTACCAACCGTAAACTTTTGAACAGTAGTGTAGATTCAGCAAAAAAACACACAAGTTTCATTTATCCACTTGATATATAGCAGGCCATTCGATATGAGAAACAACGACCTGCCTGTGCAGTATTGCCAAGATAAAATCGAGAAACTCCTCTTTGTGTGTATCTAAGGGATTTTATGAGCTAAAGGCAGCTGCTGTATAGCAGCTGACAGCCAGGAGGGTTCACATCTACCTGTTCTATTTCCCAGCCATAACCTATCCTTCCCCACTCTTTCATTTGAGAAATCGTACATCAAAATGTCTCCCGCAGGCGTAAGCGCTCCTCGGGCGATCCTCCCTCATATATCTACCAGAAGGCCAGCACTCTTTATCAAGCCATCAAGGCCAGAGGTCAAGGACTTCATCCCCCACAATGCTTTTCACCTCGAGGCAGGCTGTCAAGAGGAGTCTGACACCGAGGCCAACTGCTCCCGCTCTGTGGCAGGCCAATGGGGAGAGGTCTTGGTCTCGGTGTCCATGGAAACACCGTTAGGTTTCTCCTTATAGTTCTTTTCACAGTTTCCTGAAATGCATCACAGAAGCACAAGCAAAACGTGCGTGTCTCGTGTGGCATATTTAACACTGTAAAGTGCTAATAAAAAAGTAGCTGATGACAGATTCTAAACCAAAGATGTTTATTAGTCAACAGATGGCCAATGTACGCACAGATAATGAAATTAGAGTAAATTAACCCCTAAGCACTGAAGCAGTCAGGTGCAGCACTGACGTTATGAACTGATAGACAAACATTGTAAACAAGCAATATGCTGGTCTATTAAACAACACTACGGAAAGATCTAAAGCGTCCTCCTCGCTGGAACAAATTACTAAGGTCATCAGAGCTGTAACACAATGGATAATGTACATAAAGGACCGTTCGAGCAGATTTGATTTGAGCAGAGCGGCCAAGCACATTTTAACTGTTTAAAAAATTTGCAGTTATAATTGTGTTTACCAAAGATGTTCCTCTCATACATTGCTTGTAGATATCTTAGGGCGTGTTCACACTTGGCGTCTTTTTTTTAACTGTCAGCGTCTGTTTTACATTATAACCCTATAGAGTAAACAGTGTTTTCAAAAAAAAGTCCTGAGTGCTTTTTTTAAATGCCACCTCCGGCATCTTTTTCTGCAGCTCAGAGCGTCTTTTCAAGTTGAAAAAAGTTCAACTTTTCTGAAAAGAACCACCCTTACATCAAGTGTCTTTTTTGCCACGTACACACTGCAAGTTTCAGGAGTGACTCTGTATTTAAACGCGGGAATGAGTCCCGTAAATTATCATTCCATGTGTGTACGGAACAGCAGTCACTTGTAACCATCGCAACATTTTGCCTTCTTGCTGGAGTGAATAAGAATTTAGCTGTAGGGCCCTATGAAATCCATTTTATTTTTTCCCAAATTCAGTTTTATTTTTTTTCCAAATTCAGTTTTTTCCTTTTTAATTTTTCTGGATTCCGTTTTTTCCATTTAAATTTTTCTTTTCTATTAATCAAAGCATGTCTAATTAAATAAAATCATGAAACTAATACAATTTAACATCAATTTAATAAAGGTTTAACAAAAATGACATGTTCAGGGTCCTATGAAATATTGCATTTTATTGTTACCAAATTCTGGTTTTAGCATGTCTAATTATTTTAATGCAAATTTTATTTTTTCTTACAATAGCCTTCTGAGTTTTTTATTCACTCAGAAATTCTGTGTTGTGTATTTCTATTAACAGAAGGCATAAAAATAATTGAATTTATCTTTTAATTAAGGAAAATTAAACAAAAAGTTGTATTATTTTTTAATAATAACAGTAGTAGTAGTAGTAGTAGTAGTAGTACTGCGTACATTCTAAATATTAAAAAATATATTTCTGTCATCTTTAAGTTAAACCAAACTTTTATTTATTTATTTATTATTATTATTTTACTATCAAATAAAAGGCAAAAATGCCAAAAAATAAAACAGCCAACGCAAGAGCGAGCTTCCGCTTTTCTCGACATTCATACTGTTGCAGCTGTCATATGTTTTTTAAAGTTTAAATGCATCTAAGGTCAGAAAACATTGTAAGTTTCTTAGAATATACATTTATAAACCTAAAGCTGCACTAGGTATACATCACATATCGCAATTGATACTTTGAGCACTTGTACTTGAAAATGTACACATAATGCATCAATCGTACTTACAGGTTGTGGTTCGGAGACACTTGTTGGTTCAAATAAAGAAGATTAGAAGTCAAATAAGATAAAAGCCAAGATTAGAGAAGCAGTTCTCTGTAAAATAATGAGCACACAACAAAAGGTTTGAACTGTATTGCTGTTGTATCATAGAAAAAATCCACACTTTCTTTTGAGAGACAATACCTTTATGTATAATGCACATTTTTTGATTAACAACTTTGCAGACTGTTTACATTGAAGGATAGCTACATTACGAACTGCAAAAAATATATTTTTTGGAAACCCATATGACCTACTATGTCAAAAAAACATTATTTGTAGATAATTTTGGCCATTCCCATACAGGTGTATGGGGAAAAAAAAAACTTTGTTCTCACCACAGCTCATGCTACACCCTACATTTGAAGTCATCCGCTGGAACGCCACTCATGTGAACGCGCTTTTGACAGTCAGCGGAAGCTGGAGATTATGGTTTTTGAAGTTTTAAATATTAATATTTTTCTTACACTAACGGATCGATTCGCATCAGAAGGCCTTTATTAAACCCCTGGAGCCATGTGGAGTACTTTTTATGTGGAGTACATTTATGATGGATGGATGCACATTTTTGGGTTTCAAAATCTCTTCAGCCATTCACTGGCATTATAAAGCTTAGAAGAGCCATGATATTTTCTCCTACTGTATTCGTCTGAAAGAAGAAATTTCACATACATGTAGGTGTGAGTAAATCATGGGGTACTTTTAATTTTTGGGTGAACAATGCCTTTAAGTATCTAGGCTTATAAGCTTATAGGCTTTACAGCGAAAGAATGATAGATAGATTTGCACAACCCTGGCCAACTTTCTTTTTATCCACTTCCTGTGTAGTGATATACTGGCATACTAAACATATCTTATTTATTTTAAAACGTAAGAACGGCTATAGCCATTTATAACTCAGATGTGCAAGCCTTCCGGTGTCAGCTGCCTCTAGTTGTTCTAGCTGTAAAAACAGTCCACTATGCTGCCTGATGTTGCAAACTGGTATCTGCCATCATCATATAATTGTAATTCATTATTATAATCATAAACACTGTTTAGTAGTGCACATTCATAGGAAAAAGCTTACTTATGTGTTACGCTGACTGGGTTTGAATTCATCTACATTTCCCTATGCGCAAAAAGACAAAAAGCCTGCAAACAAAACATGAAAAAAGAAAAGTTCCGAGATTGATATGTGCATAATACATTAACTCAGTGCCGTTAATAAACTAATAATGAGCTACAAATTGACACATAATTATGCATTTCACTTTTTAATTAAGAGAGAGCGACGCTAGTCTATATCAAAATATACAACGTTTTTTTTCTTATCAGGGAGAGAGCAAGAAATACGGCGAGAGGAAAAAGAGAGAGAGAAGCGAAGCAGAAAGAGTGTGATGTTCCCTCTGACAGCGCAGCCGTGCTCGTTAAACCTTTTCTTTATCTCTTAACAATCGCTCTAATTATGTTCATTGAAGGGGGCCAATTAATCCTGCATTGTCAGGCCCTGCGGCTAAGTGTTTCTCCCACATCCAGAGGAATCTGCAATTAACACAGCCAAATTTATTTAGTGACACTTCTCGGCTTTTGACTCCCTCCAATTATCCCTAATCAATGCTGCAGAGTGCTGGCGGGGGAGCAGGCAGGTCGCCCTCATTTGTTGAGAGAGGAATAAGTACGCTGAGCCCTCGGCCTCCGAAGGCCAGACGTGTCAGAGGAGCGATGACATGAGCCTGTCAGACGTTAAGCAAAGCCTAGCGAGAAAATAGTATGTGTGTGTGTGTGTGAGAGAGAGAGAGAGAGAGAGAGAGAGATAGAGAAAGAGAGGGAGTATTTCTCACTCTATTAGCAGTTTTATCAGCCTCAGCAGATCGATAGACGTTGAACAACGTTATCTATTTTAGTGGAAATTCAACTTGCATGTCATCACAGGAGCAAAGATGAAATAATGATTTTAACGATTTGTGAGGTTGCAGCTGAGCTGCTGAAGACACAGAGCTGGGAGATCTTGGTGTTAAAGTACTTGAAGTTCAGATGCAAAACCCCCTAAAAGCCAATGTGGTCAAAAATGAGAAAATGATACTAAGTGAATGTTCTCAACACATATTATACGTCCATCAAATACTTTTACTTCAAACTCACTAAAGTCCCATGTAAACACACAACACCGTATTTCTGAGAAAAAAATAAAAAATAATAATAATAAAATCAATTATTTAGAGATGCTTTTGATTATTAAAATGTAACAAAACCATTTAAAAATAATCTAGAAAATTAATGGACAACATGGGGGGAATAAATAAAATTCATAGAGGACAAAAAAAAAGAAAAGGATTTTTTGTTAAACTTCGAATAAATTGCTTTTAAATTGTGTAAGTTTCATAATTAAAATTAATTAGACATGCTTTTATTATTATTTTTTTTTTTTCTTTTCCAGAAATACTGTGCTGTGTGTACATTTTTTCTGGTAAATTAATTCTGGCATTTGGTTTTCTTCTGGTAAATATTTCTTAAATAATATTTTCATAATTTTATTAGTAGTAATAGTACTGTCATTACATTAAGTATTAATTAAGTATATTTCTGTAACAATTTCTTCAAGTTAAATCAAACTTTTGTGTTACAAATGTCTATTTAAAATAAATGTTGTTCTTTTGACCTTTCCATTTATTTAAGAATCTTGGAGCAATGTATGGTAGTTAAATTGTATGTATGTAACATATTTTTTTTTACAAAAAATATGTGACACATTCTTTTTCAACACTGATAATAATAAGAAATGTTTCTTAAACAGCAAATCAACATATTAGAATGATTTCTAAAGGATCATGTGACTAGACTGGAATAATGACTGCAGAAAATTCAGCTTTGCCATTATAGAAACAAAATACATTCAAAAATATAGTAAAACAGAAACAGTTTTTTAATATTTATTATCTCTTTTGAACTATTTCATGCATGCTTGCTTAACAAAACTATTAATTTTAATCAGGCTTTATCTTAATCAGGCATGGGCAAGAGGGGGGGCGGACAATGTTTATGTATTGCATGTTGATATTATGATTGGTATTTACTGTTTGATGAAACTGTATACAGTATACAGTTATGGCCAACAATATCAGCACCCTTGCAATTCTCTCAGAAAATTGTTCCAATTGCAAATGTTTTGGTATTCACATGCTTATTGTTTCTGTTTGCACTGGAACAACACAAAAAAGAAACTTCATAAAACACTTCACACAGAACTCTTTTATTGGCACCTTGTCAAAATTGTAAGAAATAATTGCTTTTCAAGCATGTGATAAGCATGTGATGCTCCTGTAATTTGTATTTAGACACCTGTGGCAAGTCGTAATCACACCTGCAACCAAAGAAGTGTAAAGAGTTGTCTGTGGATTTGAAAGACAAAATTGTGGAAAGCATGGGCAATTTTAAGGCTACAAGTCCATCTCCGGAGATATTAATGTTCCTGTGTCCACTGCGCACAATATCATCAAGAGTTTTACAGCCCATGGCACTCTAGCTAACCTCCTTGGAAGTAGACAGAAGAGCAAAATTAATGAAAACGAAGGATTGTTTGAAAAGGGGACAATGGTAGGACACCACTGCTAAAAAAAAAGGCATAAAAAAAGCAAGATTGGTGTTTGCCAAAACTTATGTGACAAAACCACAATCCTTCTGGGAGAACGTACTGTGGACAGATGAGACAAAAATATAGCCTTTTGGTAAAGAACATCATGGCACCATTTACAGAAAAAGAAATGAGGCCTTCAAAGAAAAGAAAACAGTCCCTACAGTCAAACATGGTGGAAGTTCAAAGATTTTTTTGGGGCTGCTTTGATGCTTCTGGCACTGGATGCCTTGACTGTGTGAACAGTATCATGAAATCTGATGATTACAAAAGAATTTTGGGGCACAACGTAGCGGCCAGTGTCAGAAAGCTGCATCTCCACCAGAGGTCATGGGTCTTCCAGCAGGACAATGATCCGAAACACACTTCAAAAAAGCACTCAGAAATGGTTACAAACAAAGCCCTGGAGAGTTCTGAAATGGCCAGCAATGAGTCCAGATCTGAGTCCCATAGAACACCTGTGGAAAGATCTCAAAACAGCAGTTGGGAAAAAAGGCATCCTTCTAATCTGAATGACCTGAAGTAGTTTGCAAAAGAAGAGTGGGCCAAAATTCCAGTAGAGAGGTATAAGAAACTCATTCATGGTTACAGGAAGCGATTGACTGCAGTTATTTTTTCCAAAGAGGGTGCTACCAAATATTAAGTTATGGGTGTCAATAATTTTGTCCAGTGCATTTTTGGGGTTCTGTGTGGAATTGTATCAGATGTGACTTTTCTTTAGTTTTTTTTTTTTTTGTTGTGTTGTTCCAATGCAATCCAACCAAAACATTTGCAACTGCTACAATTTTCTGAGAGAAGGGTTGCTTTTTCTAACAGAATTGCAAGGGTGCCGATATTTTTGGCCATGACTGTATATGATTACAATATTACCATTTATTCCTTTAAATATCTCTATCATGTATAAAACACTGTAGCTATGGTTCATAGATACTAAGTGTGTTTTGAAACCCTTGTACATTCATAAACAAAACTCAGACACTTTTGCACCTAAAACATTAGCAGAGACAAGCGCCATGGTTGGAAGGCAGCCTGTGCTTTGGAACGTGCACTGATCACACAAACACTCCTACACATGTGCGACACACACATGCGAAGCAGAAAAGGGTCACCTCTAAACACGCCAGCATCTGACAACTCAACTTAGCGATGACAGACCCAAAGAGAGCCGCAAAACAAGACAACAAATCTATTCAATCTCCTGGCATGAACCTCTCTCTCACACACACACACACAAAGACTGATACAAACATGCAGCTCAGTACACACACATCCACTGACACACATATCCAACGTGTCGCCTTTGCCTCACATTAGGTCTTACCACATATTTAACACTTTAACCCGAATCTATATCCCTCCTCCCACTTCCTCCTCCCGTCTGGCAATCGTGGCGCCACACACGCCGCTTCTTGCTCTCTCGGTAATCAGCTTAGCTGCAGCCTGCTCGCTTGGCCGCCATCGCTGGTTGGACAAAACCACAATGCGAAGCTCCCACCAGAGCTGGGCCTAACCTTCCAGCATTCACAGTATGCCAAGGGGCCTTCATGACCGCCTCAGTCCCATCTGGGGGGCTCTTTCCCCTGGGACAGAAGCAGTGATACGCCCCCTCTGCCCAGTTAACCTCTGGGGAGCACTGGAGCTATTGTTTGTGGGCTATCAGTCTGCGGCCCTTTTGTTCGGCAAATGACAGATGCCACATTGTTTGACATGTACACGACACACTTCGGGTAAGGGTGGAGAGGAGGCTGGCGAGAGGGGAGGAGATAGAGGACGGGAAGAAAAGGGAAGGGGAGGAGAGAGGAAAAGGGCAGGGGATGGCGCTTTATGCCGCTGCGAGCTGTCAAAGCAACCGTAATCCCCTTCAGCCAATCTATTGTCCCTCGAGCTCATAAAAGTGACATCACACTTAGGTCCGGATGACAAACGGCAAAGCGTAATGTGAATACAAACAACGCCGCATTGTGATTTCAACATCTCACTAACAGAAATGTGCGTGATGTTTACAAATCGTTTTTTATTTTATAAATAAGCAAAAAAGAGGTTGAATCTGTAGTATATAATGCTGAGGTAAATTTGAGCTAAGCTACATGAATACTACCATTTCCCTCACTGAATCTGCATTTTGTGCACATTTTAGTAGAAAAACTAATTTAACATTTACCTAAACTGCAATCTGATTTGTTTTTCTGAGAAAAACCAGTGAGTGTTAATTAGCCGAAGTAACAGACTTCCTTATATTAAGCATCACAACCGTATATACATCTAGCAGGAGCTTTATACCCACAACACAAAAGGACACCACTATTTCCTGCTTCTGCAGTACACAGTCCTACCGTGAAGACACAGTGCCCCCTAGTGGCCTAAAAACACTAACAGACTCACGTAAGGACAGCAAGATGTTCCTATATTATAACGCTGCAATACTCCCTTCCCCCACATATCACACGCACTTCCTGTTCTTACCAGCAGGGAGCAGTGGCGTACAACGCAAACGCTGTCCAAAAACACACACTAAGCAAAATATGTGAGTCTCTAGTAAGGAACAGGCAGAAGGTGCTGATAGTTTGGCATTTTTGTGTTACATAAGTGTGGGGTGTAAGATGTTGACCCCGGATCAGTGCTTACGAGCAGGTTAAGCTTTGTGGAATGAGTTTAATCTGATTGGTTTAAAGTGATAATCATCTTAAATGCATCTGAAAGCAGCTTTACTAGGTCACAGACACACAACTGTGGGAGTATAAAACTTTAAGAGAAACACACACATACACACACACAAGCTGGCTGGTAACCCAGGCTGACAGAGAGGGTCTTGCAGCCCTGTCGGTTTTCTTACTTCTAAGTGGGCCTGTCAAAACAAACAACCATGACAAAAGAGCATAGAAGCGAGAGAGATGGAAAAAGAAAACGAGAGAGAACAAGGTTCTGAAACTTCTGGTTAAAAATTCTATAATCTAGAATCTGCAAAATGTTAATTATTTTACCAAAATAAGAGGGATCATACAAAATGCATGTTGTTTTTTTATTTAGTACTGACCTGATTAAGATTTCACACATAAAAGATGTTTACATATAGTCCACAAGAGAAAAGAATAGTTGAATTTATAAAAATGACCCAGTTCAAAAGTTCACATACGCTTGGTTTTTAATACTGTGTTGTTACCTGAATAATCCACAGCTGTGTTTGTTTTTGTTTAGCAATAGTTGTTCATGAGTCCCTTGTTTGTCCTAAAAAGTTAAACTGCCCGCTGTTTTTCAGAAAAATCCTTCAGGTCCCACAAATTCTTTGGGTTTTCAGCATTTTTGTGTATTTGAACCCTTTCCAACAATGACTATATGATTCTGAGATCCATCTTTTCACACTGAGGAAATCTGAGGAACTCATGTGCAACTATTACAGAAGGTTCAAACACTCACTGATTTACCAGAAGGAAACAATGCATTAAGAGCTGGGGGTGAAAACTTTTGAAAATATGAAGATCAGGGTAAATGTAACTTATTTTGTCTTCTGGGAAACATGTAAATATCTTCTGTAGCTTCTGAAGAGCAGTACTAAATGAAAAAAAATTAAATATTTAGGCAAAATAAGAAAAATGTACACATCTTCATTCTGTTCAAAAGTTTACACCCCTGGGTCTTAATGCATTGTGTTACCTTCTGAAGATTCAGTGAGCGTTTGAACCTTCTGTAATAGTTGCAAATTAGTCCCTCAGTAGTCCTCAGTGTGAAACGATGGACCTCAAAAATCACACAGTCATTGTTGGGAAGGGTTTAAATGCACAAAAATGCTGAAAAACCAAATATTTGAGGGACCTGAAGGATTTTTGTAAAGAACAGTGGGCAGTTTAACTGTTCAGGACAAACAAGGAACTAATGAACAACTATCAAAAAAAAAACTATCAAAACAAAACAACTATCAAAAAAAAAAAAAAAAAAAATGTTGTGGAAACTGCATTCAGGTAACTGCATTCTACTTTTATTTTCTCTCTTTTATGTGAAATATATTATTCAGGGCAGTACTAAATAAAAAAATAACGCATTTTGTATGATCTCTCTTGTTTTGGTAAAATAATTAACATTTTGCAGATTCTGCAAAGTAAACTTTTGAATTCAACTATAAATATAATTTTCTTTTATCTTTTCTTTATTAATTATATTTGTTTGGTACACACATACACCTGTGCCTCAGCTTGTGTAAATCCAGTAAATTCATGTCCCACTCACATTTTATTGGTTAAATAAATCTTTATATTTGCATTGTTTTATTTTTGTACTATGATTTTTTTTAGCCAATTTGTTGAGACACTACCTCCCTTGCCTCTTTGGAGAAAATATATATACCCCTGATATATACTCACACTCACACATATGAGGAAGCAGTTTATCATAACAGGCAACACTATTTGCAGTACACAGTGCAAAATTTGTGTACATAAGAAAGAGTTCTTATTATCAACTCTGTGTGCAAACCGCGATACACTACCGTTTAAAAATTTGGACACACACATATAAAGAAAAAGAAATTAAGAAAAGGAAAAAAAAACAACTAAGAAATGAATACTTTCATTTAACAACAGAGAAACCTTCTGTGAAACCATCTGAGAAAATAGCTGCCGGGGGTGTTATAATGAAAGGCAATTAGCATGTAAGTACAACTTCTCTGAGTCTAAATGGGGAAAGATCAAACATTTCTCATAACATTTTAATAAAGTAGTTCAAATTATGACAATAATGGTAAATTGTATTTTTCAGTATTGTACAGTAAATCACACACATTGATGATGCATATGTCATAAGGGTCTTTTTTTTAAACTGAGATGGTTTGTTAGGATAGGACAATAGTTGGTTGAGATTCAAGTATTTGAAAATCTGGAATCTGAGGGTGCAAATATTGAGAAAATTTCCTTTAAAGTTGTACAAAAAAAGTTCTTAGCATTGCATATTACTAACCGAAAATTAAGTCTTGATATATTTACAGTAGCAAATGTACAAAATATCTTTATGGAACATGATCTTTACTTTATATCCTAATGATTTTTGGCATGAAAGAGAAATCAATCATTTTGACCCATACAATATATTGTTGGCTGTTGCTACAAATATACCTGTGCAACTTGGTTTTGTGGTCCAGGGTCACATATATCAAGAAGGTGATTGGCTCTTTAAACTGGAAGGTGGAACTTCCACTTCTATACACCTTAAGGACATTAGACACCACACTGAATTTAACATGAATGAAAACAAGGCTGTAAGAGATTTACAATGGTCCTATAGCACATATTTGTACTTTTATACTTCAACCTTGTTGCCTAAGGTCTATAGCCATTATATTAAGTGCTACAGTTTTTCCCATTTAAATTCATACAAGTGGTCCGTCGTCTGCTTCTTAAACTGTCTGGTGTATAAATCACTTCTGAAGCTATGCTATCACAAAGAAACTTTCCTCTGGCGATTTACCAACGGTTCCACATTCCAGCTTTCAATACAATCCAGCTTCTTGGTCTAGAACAGTGCAGACTGACGTTGAACTCTGTTTTCTGACAACTAAACTCTTAAATTCAAGCACATTTTCACACCATAACACACATATAGAAACACAAAGTCTCAGCTCAGCGTAACCGACATACATCAAAACTGCTAAAGAAACCCAAGTGTAAAGCTGTCAGCGTTAAAACAGAACGAAAGTGCACTCAGCATGCTGACTCTAACCTCTTTATTTAGCAGTTCAGCTACAGACAGAACGAGACAGACTTTTTCACACTTTGGTCTTCTGCATTTCTCTGCACTCATCTTGTTGCATAACCAGGAGAAATCATCTTGTATCAGACTGAGCAATGTGCAGTTCTTCAAATATGCAGACTTCTCCTTTCTCAGACTCTATCCGTCATAGTTTCTGGCTGTTGAATACAGGCCGGGCAGCTAATTCACAACCTCGCAAGTGCTGCGCTGGGCAAATCCCTATCGTCAGACATCTGAGCCTGGCTGAAATTACAGCTCGCCCTTTCAGTCTCTCAGCTGCTATTAGACAAAGTGAGCGTTTGAAGAATACGTCACATTCTGTAGGGCATAAATTGTACGGGGGGCTGTGCAATATTGAACCAATTTCAGCTTAAAAGACCAGAAATGCCTTGAGTAAGCAATCCATGAGAAAGATCTAATCAACTCGGTACAAAAAACGAACCCAAAAAAAAAGAAGCTGAGCATTGCTGTGTGTGCATTCAAGGTTATTCTCAATTTTCTGTGCATACTCTGGTAGAGGATGTTCTGTTAAATGATAATCTGCAGTGAGTGAAGGAGTTCCTTCAAACTCAAATGAAGAGGAAACTAAATTTTCTCTTTAAAATTTCAAAAGATATTGATTTGTTTCTGCCTCAGATCACAATACACTGGAAACTGCTTTTATAAGTGTTTTCTTGTATTATTCAACAAATAATAAAAGAGTTTTTTTTTTCTAAGATCAAAATAGTTTCACCATCAAACAGGCACACATTAAAATGAGATGACTGAACACTTTTGTATACTGCATTTGAGTGTAAAAAACAGCATCCTATTGGCTAACCACTTGTGAACCACCTCGGAATGGCTCAGTTCACAGTAAATGTTCATTTGTTGCATGTGCTGTGAGTTTAGCACATGTTTGGAAGCACAATGGCCACCAGTTATGCTTGATTTTTGCGGCAGATGATTACAGCATTTCACTAGATTTGTCCTGAGATGCATTTTTGTAAGTCTGTTTTCACTGAAGCTGGAGTTTTTCGTCAAAATAAAAGCTCTACTGCCGTTTTTATCAAAATAAAACTTAAAAGTGCAGTATTAATTGCTGACAGCTACTAGTTTAAATGGGTAATGTTACTGTAGTCCAAATTCAAAATATCGTTCAATTGTACAAATTTGAAAAGTATTGTAATTTCCCTACTATAATGTAAAGCTAGTGAAATATTCATTTTTATTTAGTTTACAGTGAATTCTGAAATTCAATAATAATAATATAAACTTCTTGTTATTATTATTATATTCTAATTAGTTTGGCTTCCTAAAACCCCAGTGTGAATGTAATTTAGATTAAGACAGTATACAACAAATAAAAAGAGGTTTGAGTCCCCTTTAAATTTCAGGTACAAGTCAATTCACTGATTTTTTTCTGGCTTAAGTTTTCTTTAAGTTTTTTTGAAAGTATTCATTTGTCTTTTTTTTCTTCTTCTTAAATATTGCAATAATATTATCGTATCGTGTTAAGTCAATGTTTCTTTACAATGCAAACATGTCTCATTCACAAAACTAAACACTACTTGCCCTGTGCAAGTAACATTGTGCTAATACTGCCTACAGAAAATGCAAATAAATGGAAAGCAGATCTGACATCAACAGATTAGTGTAAACTGTTTGGCCTATGCTTGATAAACTAATTCTGTAAGTTGTTTACATGAAATTGCATGTTTCATAATGTATGACCAGTTGTAATAGTACACTGCAAAAAATGACTCCTTAATGAGTTTTTAAATAGCTTTTTTGACTTGTTATCTAGTGAAAACATAATAATCCTTTAAACAAGACAAATTTACTTGGAGAGCAACACTGCATAAGATATTATAGTATATTGAATAAGTTCAATATTTTGTCTTGCACTTGTTTATACTCCCAGTGCAGTAGGACAAAATACACTCATATTAAAGATGCAATCTCTGAAAACAAGCATCAATATCTTTTGCTGTGTTGTTTCACAAGTAAATTCGTCTTGTTCACTGATTTTTGTAGATATTATAACTGGAAAAGTAGAAGAAAAAAAACTAATTAAAGGATTAGTTCACTTTTAGAATAAAAATTTCCTGATAATGTACTCACCCCCATGTTATCTAAGATGTTTATGTCTTTCTTTTTTCTGTCGAAAAGAAATTAAGGAAGGTTTCTGAGGAAACATTCTAAGATTTTTCTCCATATACAGTATCTTACAGATGTGAGTACACTTTTCACATTTTTGTAAATATTTTATTATATATGTTATGTGACAACACTGAAGAAATTACACTTTGCTACAATGTAAAGTATTGAGTGTACAGCTTGTATAACAGTGTAAATGTGTTGTCCCCTCAAAATAACTCAACACACAGCCATTAATGTCTAAACCGCTGGCCACAAAAGTGAGTACACAAGTGGAAATGTCCCAATTGTGCCCAAAGTGTCAATATTTTGACACCTTCCAGTTGAAGTTGCCCCACAGATGCTCAATAGGATTTAGGTTCTGGACACATACTTAGCCAGTCCATCACCTTTACCCTTAGCTTCTTTAGCAAGACAGTGGTCGTCTTGGAGGTGTGTTCAGGGTAATTATCATGTTGGAATACTGCCCTGCGGCCCAGTCTGTGGCCAGTACATGTTGGCATTCATGGTTCACTCAATGAACTGTAGTTACCCAGTGCCCGCAGCACTCATGCAGCCCCAGACCATGACACTCTCACCACCTTGAATGTTTGTACTCCTCACCTAGTTGCTGCCACACAAGCTTGACAACATCTGAACATAAGCTTATCTTGGTCTCATTAGACCACAAGACATGGTTCTAGTAATCCATGCCCTTAGTCTGCTTGTCTTCAGCAAACTATTTGCGGGCTTTCTTGTGCATCATCTTTAGAAGAGGCTTCCTTCTGGGACGACAGCCATGCAGACCAAATTGATGCAGTGTGCGGCATATGGTCTGAGCACTGACAGGCACTGACTTTTTTTTTCAGATCCTCAGAGAGTTCTTTGCCATGAGGTGCCATGTTGAACTTCCAGTGACCATCATGAGGAAATGAGAGCGATAGCACCAAATTTAACACACCTGCTCCCCATTCACACCTGAGACCATGTAACACTATCAAGCCACATGACACAGGGGAGAGAAAATGGCTAATTGGGCCCAATTTGGACATTTTCACTTAGGGGTGTACTCACTTTTGTGGTCAGCAGACATTAATGGCTGTGTGTCAAGTTATTTTGAGGGGACAGCAAATTTACACTGTTATGCAAACTGTACACTTACTACTTTACATTGTATTTACTTCAGTGAGATACTGTAGAATCAATGGAAACCAATGGGTTGAAGGTTCAAATTGCACTTTTAATGTAGCTTCAAAGGGCTCTACACGAACCCAAGCTGAGGAATAAGAGTCTAATTTAGCGAAACAATCTCTAATTTTTTCTAAAACAATTACAATTTATATACTTTTTAGCCAGAAATGCTCACGATGCACGTCCACAATTTTACACATTATGCAATTACATTGGAAAGGTCACGCATGGTTAGTTCTTTGTCTGTGTACTTTGGTTCAAAAAGGTAGGGTAGAGTTTAAAACTCATCTCATTTTGTCCTCCAACCTCAAAATCATCTAAAAATTGTTTTTTTTTTTTTTTTTTTTACTTTTTTTTGTAAAGGGTGTTTGACTTTCTTTGCATGTTCTCTTTGTGAACACTGTGTCAGTTCTTCTGCCTACATTGTGCATGACTTGTCCAAAGTCGAGCTAGTGCAAGACAAGCATTTGTAGTTAAAAAGTATATACTTTTTTTTTTTTGTAAGAAAATGACTGATCCTTTCACTACATAAGACCCTCATTCCTCGGCTGCAGGGGCGTCAGACGGGGTAATAGTGGAACTGAGTAACAGGGGCCCTTTGCGGGAGGGGGTCCCATCGCGACCATCCCCCGGGAGGGTTGTGGCGGTGAGGAACGTGTTGATTTATTAATGTTTATTTCATGTCGTGTTTTGAAAAGCACGAAAGAGAATTTGTGCTGTTCTGTTTATGCATTCAGAGACAGAACATAACACGGACAAGTGAAAGTTTAGATATTGATTCAGCTATTAAAACAGTTCAGTTTTATATGTAATGGCAATGTGATTAGACTTTTTCGTTTCTGTTTTTTATTGAGTTAATTTGGAAAGTTGTTGGGAGGATTTTTTATTCGTCAAATATGTTTGTTTTTTTTAATAGTCTGTTTGATCATTTTGCCTTCTCAAATCATCACGACTTGACTAAAATAAGATCTATAGATATGAAACAGTTACAGTATAAAACAATGTTGGTGTAAATGTTAAACCTAGATAAATGTGCACTAGGCTCCTATCCAATCGGAGAATGGAAGCTAAAGCCACTTTGCAGGACATGGAGGCACCAGCGCCCTCAATTGCATTTTTTTTCCAGTGAAAACAATTTAAAATTATCCATCAAAACAATACATGCCTTACAGACATGATAAATACATATATGGAGAGCTTTAAATTATTGCTTAACGAAATAAAACAAATCAAAAACAAAAACTCTTTCATTTTGTAGCTAATCCATAAAGATGCATTTGTGCATCACACTGTCGTTCGGCACACTGCATTGAGCAGCCGCGTTCCGTTAGGCTATATTGTCTCTTCTCTAACTGAACAAAATTATTTTTATCAAAACGACGGTGGGGGCGGTGCAGCGGTGAACAAGTGACTAAACCGGTGTTGCGAACTCACACCGGTATCAACCGACTATCGCAGCAAGCCTACCCCCGGCTGAACGTAGTCTTGATGGGGGGCCCATAGCAAAGACAGTGCACAGGGCCCGGCTCGGCTGGGATCATGTAGAGCCCTTTGAAGCTGCCTTGAAACCGCAGTTTGGACCTTCAACCCATTGGTTCCCGTTGCAGTCCACTATATGAAGAAAAATCCTAGAATGTTTTCCTCAAAAACCTTAATTTCTTTTTGACTGAAGAAAGACATGAACATCTTGGGTGACATGGGGGTAAGTAAATTATCAGGAAAGTTTTATTCTGGAAGTGAACAAATCTTTTAAGGACAGGGTGTTTTGCAGTGCCTTCATAAGTAAATGAGAAAAAAAAAAACTTAAGCTTGAGGGGGAGAGGGAACATATAATTCAGTCATATTAAGCAGTCTCTGAAAAAAATGTACAAAAGCTGTCACTGCGGAAGCACCTTTTCAAAAGGTAGACTTTTGTACATTTTAGGTACTAATACGTACCTTTAAAGTACCAATATGGACCCTTTAGATACAAAGCACCCCAGTGACAGCATTTGTACCTTTTTTTTCTGAGAGTGAGTGAAGTGTGCAATGTCTGTGCCATTAGTGTCATCCAAATAGAATTACAAGAAAAACACCTGCAATTAGTTTGAACAAATAATTAATGTAAGTAACATTTTGTCCAAGTCGGTTAGAGTGCTTTCACTTTTTTGAAGGAATCAACCTACAAATGGCTTATTGTCGTTGTCTGAGGCAAGAGAGAAAAAATGACACACTTTAAAACAGCTTTAAGAAGATCATGTAAAGTTAGACACTTGTATCTAATCTGATTTGCCCTTTAGCTGGTGCTTTTGTAACTCAAGCAGAAGCTTCAAGTAATTAAAGAGACAGAGTAACTTGAGGTTAAGTGTCTAAGGACAATGGCAATACTTTGTAGGTCACTTGCGGTGACCTACATCCATTCGGTTAGCTGCCCATATCCTTAACCAACAGGTTACCCCACCCTACAGTAGAGTGTACACATAAGTAAGAGATATTTGCCTAAGATCTCTGTATTTCATGTTTCTCTTCTATGAGCTGTGTCCTGGCTCTTAGCACTGCTGTAGGTGATGTGCCCTGAGGGGTGATAACCTGAAGACGGTTACTAGATCAGCTATGAGTTTAACTACACACAATGGAGTTTTTGCCATGAAAGCAGAAAGGAAAAGATTCCCTTGAGTTACATGAGCTCATTGTGGAAAATCATGCAGTTGTGTGCTTCTGTGTGTTTGGTGGGTGCTCCCTCTCTTGCTCTCCATCTCTCCCAGAGCGGTATGAGGCAGTCAGGGCTAGATTTAATACTGATGCTCCAGAGGACAATGACACTGGATCCAGCAATAGACCAATCACTGTTAACATACAACTGTGTGTGTGTGTGTGTGTGTGTGTGTGTGTGTTTCTAGTACACTCAATCAAACAGTATTCAGCTTGTCTCTCAAACATACAGCCGTTTACATAGTAAACCAAACAGGGACGTCAAACAGACTTTCATTGTTTTTTAATAAATATAACTTTACTATAAAAGATACGAAAGGTTATTCAGCTGCCAAAGATAAAACAATACACAGAACAACAGAACTTTAGATGGAATGACAGAATGACAGATCGAACAATGGAATGATAGAAAAATTACAGATTGATTGGTATAATGTTAGATAGGTTGAACAACAGAACAAGACAGACAGACGGACGGCTGGATAGATAAATAAATAGATAGAACGAAAGAACAGACAGACAGACAGAACGAAAGAACAGATAGAACGATAGAATGATCAATAGATAGATAGATAGATAGATAGAAGGAAAGACAGACAGACAGACAGAGAGATAGACAGATAGACCGATAGACAGACAGACAGACAGACAGACAGACAGACAGATAGATAGATAGATAGATAGATGGACAGACAGACAGTCAGAAGGACAGACAGACAGACAGACAGATAGATAGAAAGAAAGATAGAAAGAAAGAAAGAAAGAAAGAAAGAAAGAAAGAAAGAAAGAAAGAACGATAGAGTGATAGAACGATAGATAGATAGATGATAGAAGGAAAGACAGACAGACGGATGAAAAAATAGATGGACAGAGACAGACAGAAAGAAAGAAAGAAAGAAAGAAAGAAAGAAAGAAAGAAAGAAAGAAAGAAAGAAAGAAAGAAAGAACGATAGATAGATAGAACCAAAGAAAGAAAGAAAGAAAGAAAGAAAGAAAGAAAGAAAGAAAGAAAGAAAGAAAGAAAGAAAGAAAGAAAGAATGATAGAACGATAGATAGAATGACAGAACGATAGATAGAACGATAGAGTGATAGGGTGATAGAGTGATAGAACGATAGAACGATAGATAGATAGACAGAAAGACAGACAGACAGATAGAAAGATAGATGGAAAGACAGACAGATAGATAGACAGACAGATAGAACGAAAGATAGATAGAATGAACGAAAGATAGATAGGTAGGTCCTGTGGGCTAGTGTGGAATGAATGCTGCATGATGCATGGAGATCCGATTTAATGAAAAAAAACAAGCATATGACTAGCTGAATCACTGAAAATGCTCTACTCACTCATTATGAGTTACGTGCATGAAAAAAAAAAAATAAATAAATAACGCTTAAATGCTTTGATGAATCCTCCTTTAAGTGTGATCGCGGGCTGTTCAGAGACAGAAATCAAGCCGAGCTGCGCATCAAAAGCCCCGACACGCTGATCAGAGACATGCTGTGTGTGTCCCTCTGCATCTCTCCAGCTAGGAAACATAAACACACACACAACAGCGGCCCATGCGCATTCACAGTCTCTCTCCGTCCAGATGGCTGCTTTGTGGAGAGCCTTCCGCTCTGCAATTACAGCGATATGAAAGTGGTTTTCTTTTTTCCCCATTATTTCTGATCAGAGAGGGAAACGGAGCTGCCAGCGGGTGTATAAGAGTCTGATAGACGCCCACACAAGCTAGAACACCCTGCATTTAAACATGCTGCCAGTGCGAGCGAACGCACAAAGGCCCGTGATCAGAGAGAGATCCCATCTGGAGAGAGGCTGCTTTATATGCATTGGGCTACAGTGATGGAGGAGTCTTCAGGGGAGGGCAATCAGATGGCTCTGGGATGAGGCAAGTGACAGACGCAGAATGAACCGTGCTCTGTCTGTCCATTTTGCTTTAACTCTGGCCTGATAATATTCTATCTCTCCTCATGGTGTCAGAAAGCTGTCCTTTTAGAAAACTCAGTATGAATGACAGAAGACAGAGAGTGAGGAAGGAAAGAAGATCATGGGGTTTGGAGTTATGGCCTAGCTGTTAGCACCAGGGGCGTAGTAACCACTATAACTACACTTTCGGAAAGTTTGTGACTGCCACTTCGAACAGACAGAATGATAGCTAGGCAAAAACAACAGCCAGACATTCGCACAGACAGAGAGACAGCCAGATAGCATAAGATAAAAAGCAACAAACTAATAAAACAATAGATAGATAGATAGATAGATAGATAGATAGATAGATAGATAGATAGATAGATAGATAGATAGATAGATAGAAAAACAGAACGATAGACAGATGATAGATGATTGAAAGAGATAGAATGAAAGAGACAGAATGATAGAATGATAGAATGATAGAATGATGGATGGATGGATGGATGGATGGATGGATGGATGGATGGATGGATGGATGGACAGATGATAGAACAATTGAATGATAGAATGATAGCTAGACAGAACAACAGAGATAGAATGAAAGATAGACAGAATGATAGAAGAATAGAGGGAACGACAGAACGATAAATAGAATGATAAACGTAACAACAGATAGAATGAAAGAGAATGATAGAAGTATGGATAGAATGATAGATGGATGATGGATGGATGACAGAACAACTAAATGATAGATAGAGCGACAGAGATAGAATGATAGACAGAACGACAGCATGATAGACAGAACGACAGACAGATAGATAGATAGATAGATAGATAGATAGATAGATAGATAGACAGATAGATAGATAGATAGATAGATAGATAGATAGATAGATAGATAGATAGATAGATAGACAGACAGGTAGAATGACAGAATAGAAGTCAGAAATATACATAAAATAATCTAGATAATAAAACAGATGAGCCTTGGTGCTTGAGTTCAGATCTGGCATGTGACATTTTCTGATCCCATTCTCCCCGCTTCAACCCTCCTCTCCCTGTACTGTCTGTACTATCACTATCAAGAAAAGCTCCAAATAAGCCAAAAAAAAGGAGAGAGAAAATGGATACAGGAAGCGAGAGATGGTTATATTTGTTCTTCTTGGTCATTAACAGCATGCTGTGCGGCTTAACCACAGCTCTAGACCAGTAATCTGTCAGCTGCTGATGTACTGCTGTCACATTCATATGCACACACCTCACTGGGCCCTTCCAGAAACAGCAGGCGTTCAGTAATGACTGTGACGGCCACATTAATCCGGTCAACACCGGTCAAAGCCGTCAACACTCAGGAACAGGTATAAGATCACATGGGTTTCGAGCACCGCTGCTCTTGTCCATCAAGCTATCATTTAGCCAGCAGAAAGAGATGACAGACTCACTCGTTTGCTCTTCTTGGAGTATGTGTTCTTCAGCAGACGATCTTTCACCCGCTCCTGGTCTCGCCCCATGCTGGTGGCCAGATTGCCGAAGCCATTCTCATCTATGTCAGGGGTCACGTTCTCCTCAGCCTCCTTCTGATGTTTAACTACAATCTCCTCCCATTTCTTCTTTTCCAGTTTAACTGAAACATTCTTGTTCTGATAGAGGGCAAAAGAAAAGGACAAAATCAGAGATGTAATGCACTTGATCTGTACGTGGGAGGTTCAAAACACCAGTTTAATTACTACAAAACATGAATATGCACAACAAATGTCAAATACCTTTTAAACACTAGGAAGAGGAAAAAACAAAAGGGAAGAAAGGAGAGGACGGGACAGTAAAAAAAAGAAAATTGAATAAGAAAAATGAAAAGAAAAAGGTAAGTAAGGACAGGACAGGAAAGGAAAAAAGAAAGTGGAAAGGAAAGGAAAGGACAGGACAGGACAGGACAGGACAGGAAAGGAAAGGAAAGGAAAGGAAAGGAAAGGAAAGGAAAGGAAAGGAAAGGAAAGGAAAGGAAATAATGAGGACAGGACAGGACAGGACAGGACAGGACAGGAAAGGAAAGGAAAGGAAAGGAAAGGAAAGGAAAGGAAAGGAAAGGAAAGGAAAGGAAAGGAAAGGAAAGGAAAGGAAATAATGAGGACAGGACAGGACAGGACAGGACAGGACAGGACAGGAAAGGAAAGGAAAGGAAAGGAAAGGAAAGGAAAGGAAAGGAAAGGAAAGGAAAGGAAAGGAAAGGAAAGGACAGGAAAGGAAAGAATAAGGACAGGACAGGACAGGACAGGACAGGACAGGACAGGACAGGAAAGGAAAGGAAAGGAAAGGAAAGGAAAGGAAAGGAAAGGAAAGGAAAGGAAAGGAAAGGAAAGGAAAGGAAAGGAAAGAATAAGGACAGGACAGGACAGGACAGGAAATAATGAGGACAGGACAGGACAGGACAGGACAGGGCAGGAAAGGAAAGGAAAGGAAAGGAAAGGAAAGGAAAGGAAAGGAAAGGAAAGGAAAGGAAAGGAAAGGAAAGGAAAGGAAAGAATAAGGACAGGACAGGAAATAATGAGGACAGGACAGGACAGGACAGGACAGGACAGGAAAGGAAAGGAAAGGAAAGGAAAGGAAAGGAAAGGAAAGGAAAGGAAAGGAAAGGAAAGGAAAGGAAAGGAAAGGACAGGACAGGACAGGACAGGACAGGACAAAAGAATGAGGAGAGGACAGGACAGGAAAGGAAAGGAAAAATGAATGAGGAAAGAAAGAAAGAAAAAAAGAAAGAAAGAAAGAAAGAAAGAAAGAAAGAAAGAAAGAAAGAAAGAAAGAAAGGAGGAATATGGGGGAAGTAGATACAAGAAATGAAGAGAGAGAGTTCCCATAGCCCTGCATCTGTTTCATGTTTCTCCATGATAATCATACTCTGACTATTCCAGCAAGTCTGATATCATTCTCTGTTTCTACACAATTATTGTGATTACAAGCAAAACTCAACAAGAAAAACAAATGGCAGAATACTGTACAGCTCTATAAACATGACCTTGCCTGTTTAAATGAACTACAGCAATTTACAGTTAGACAAACACAGCTCACAATGGCTTCAGCTCACAAAGGCCTATTTGCATCAAGACACTGAGAAAAACACTGCAATGTATCAAAACAAAATGCATTTGAAAATTAAACAAAACATAATTAAAGTAAGATTGTAAATGTACTGTGCAAATTCATATATTTACACTGAAACTTTAGCAATTGAAAGTATGTTAATTCACTGAATATATTCAAGCTTAAACAAATGGAATGAATGATTTATATTTATGGGTAACCAGAACATTTACTTCTGTCCCTATCTCTGCCTCTGTAGGATAATATTCACCAGGACATGCAATTCAATCAGGCTTTTTTTTAACAGTCTCCTTCATCGATGACCCATCAGACTCAGGACATCCAGAGGACATGAAGCCTGAAATAAAAAAAGCTTAGAGCACTATATACAGTGCACTGTGTAACAATAAAAATGTTTATATTGCAGAAACATTTTAGATAGTTATCAGCGGAAAGGGCCACTTTATGTTATTTACCCATGAAAAGTAACATAAAATAAAAAAAATATATAAAACCCCCATTGAAATACCAAGACAGGAAAGAAAATCTGCAAGTTTGTTTATATAAGTTTGATTATTCACACTTGCTGTTAGTGTTAATGGTCATGAAAATATTTTACAAATACAGATGAAAAACTCTTTTTTTTCCCCTCTTAAAACCATTAGTAAAAAGATTTTTAAAGGTCATCCCAGTTGAAATGAAGCAAATAATAAGCTCCAGAAACCCACCATTTGTTTACACATTTATGTTTTACAAACGAAGAAGGGAAAAGGTGAATATGCAACACAACAAAACCAAAGAAAATCTTACAGCATCTGGAAAGATTTTGGTATTTCAAATTGCTGATGACTGCTGGGTCATGTGGAGTAAATTAGACCGTCTCACTCTAAATGACCACAAGGCCTCAGAGAGCACACAAAAAGCCACTGAGATTTGGTAAGAGCGGGAAAGAGTTTATTCCATTCCACCATACTCATCTAAACCACCTGCATCTGGTCAAGAAGCATTTCCTAAAATTTGGCAACCAGTGCTACCAAAGGAATATCTGGCAACATAAACCTCACCACTACAGGAAATCTGTGGTTAGTCAGCTGACGCTCATGATCCACTGTCCTTCTAATGGATCCAACATAACATAAAAAACAAACACATCCATGTTGAAAGAGTGCGTGAGCGTGATATGATACAAAGTTGCGAAGACTTGAAATCATCAACGACGGAAATGAGTATAAAATCACAGACTACAAAAATGAGCTATAAGCTTAAAGAACAATGAAGAAGACTGTCCAAAAGAATAGATATCAATAGTTCAGAGGAGTTAACCTGATCTGCCTTTTAGCAGCCACAGCAGGAGACGCGAAAGAGATTAAATATTGATCAAATGACACAGTGGCTTCCTCTGTATAAAAAATAAGACAACAACAGACAGAATGTTTGTTCAGATCTTTCAATAGCAGTTTTAGCTGTTTTGAGAATATGGTTGGGATTTTTTTTTATAAATTGCAATTTATTTCTGTGACGGCAAAGCTGAATTGCAGCCATTATTCCAGTCTTCAGTGTCACATGATCATCTAAAGTTAATCTAATTAACAGTATACAGTATGTCTTTAGAAAAGCAGCATCTTGGCTCTTTTTACAATAAAGACAGATTATCCCAGATCTCATTTGTACTGCACCTAAAGCTTTCTCTGCGCTGTAGTAAACTTTACATCATCACAGTTACGCCATAAAAGCATTAAAGTCAGAGCATAAAAACCAACATTCAGTGACGTTCTGCTTGAAGGAAAACTGTTCAAAGTATTTTTTGATACAAGCAATAAATCACATGACTGGTACTTTACAGCGCCTCAATTTATCGGTTCTGCTGCCACACATGTCCTCAAAAAGCTGTCAAAACAACTGCGAGAGCCCTCCATCACATCTCTAATTTATTCCCGAAGAGTTCAGTGAAGTCAGAGCTGATATTTTCGTTAATGTGGCATAAAGACAACACAGCTGAATGTCTGTCGTGTCACACAAGACAGCTTTGATTCTGTAAGTCAACATGGCTTCATCAGTGGAACACCTACACAAGCATCTGACGCTTCCTGTGCTCGGCGTAAGGGAGAAACAGCATGTCAACTGCAATTCACATTTCAGCATTTCCTCCAGTTTTCCTACATGCAGCCGTCAGCTACTGATCTTTGCCTCCTCAGCTATCCAGAGGAGCGAGAAAGAGAGAGATGAATAGTGAATGGATGTTGCAAAAAGACACACTGACTGTTATTTAAAATGGAGTGCAAGAATCTCTCGAAGTCCTACACCTCCAGAATTCCTCTGGCTGTTCTGTTCAGCAACTTTTACATATGGTTCCTTAAAGAAATTTAACAATGTCATATTTTATAACCAGGAAGTGTGTGGTTAGTTGAGGAGAACTGAGCTAATACTTTCATAAGAACCAATCAAAAGGATAGACACAAGCCAAATCTAGGGAGCCTTATATAGAGGTGAGCTTAGGTCAGTACACAACCGCTTAAAACACCCTAGAAACAACATAAAGTGTTCAGAAAATGCAAAACGATCTAGTCACAAGTTTAGGACGGTTAATTTAGCAATTATTTTATTACAACTGAATATTAGATTCTTAGTGGTCTAAGTAATAAGAGGCCAAGCACCGAAGGTATTCGTTATGTATTCATTAGTCGTCATCTTATTCTGCTCTGAAAGTCTATGGCAGCCCATAGAACCACTTGCAGGAAAGTTATGAAATTTGGCACACTGATAGAGGGCCGTCTCAACATTACACAGTGAATTTAGTGCCTCTAGTTCAAACTCTTTAGTGCCGCAACTTGTCCTCATGTTTATGCTACTAAATTTTACATCTTTGTCTAATAATGATTTTTCACTCCGATTTGATTGCACCCTATGATGTAATTTTTTTTTTTTTACATCCAAAAATTGTAACCGTCATTAATTTTTTTTCCAAAAGAACTACTTTTTCAAACTCCTCCTAGACAGTTAATTATATTTTCACCAAAATTGACATCTTTAGACCATCCTGGCAAAAGGTTAGCAAAAGCTTTTTTGATAGACCCATCCGCTCTTGAAAACTGCACAAACGAATTCAATGAAAGCTCGCCAAATCAGACACCAGGCTATATCTCTTCCATGCTTTATCACATTCAGACCAAACTTGGTGTATGTTATGATAACCATGGTAACCTGAAGTTACCTGCAGTTTAGCTCCAGCGTCACCTAGTGGTTGGGAAATATGAAAAATAGCTATTTTTGCTTATATCTTCTGAACGCTTTGGCTAAAAATCACAACAAGAGTCTATTTAGATTCGGAGAAGCATACCAATATTTACATTTAAAATCGTTATCGTCTGATTCTGATATCAGTCCAATAATATTTAGCATCCCTACAAAAATAGCTTTTGATGATTTGTCATGAGACTGGTCTTGATAGATTCCTTGGATCACGCCGAGAACATCGATGCCAATTATGTCATAATCGGCCGAACTTCCCATCTGACATTTTGACTTTCTTTGATAACCTATTTTTTCGAACTCCTCCTAGACCTTTGGTCCGAAATTTAACGAATTTGACTCCGACCATCTCCAGACCATGGCTGTCAAAAAGTTAATCAAAAGCTTTTTGACAGACCAAACTGATTTCAAATAACACAATGAATTTTGAATTTGGCATGATGCCAAGCTAATACTGAGGCTCCAACTCTGCAGCACTATGGCATATTGACACCAAACTTTTTGTGTCAGTTGCCAGGTTTCCATTACAGATTTGAACAAAACTTTTGCAAATATAAATGTGGATAAGAAAACTATTGCAAATTGACAGCGTTTCAATTAACCAATGTAATGCGACTCAAAAACTATTTTTTTCTCTCGCGAACTCATGGCAAAGGCTCTAGGTAGGTTTACATTTATCGCAGCAGCTAGCCATTATTTTGAATTGAAGGAGAGGTATGCGTGCATCTTTAGTGAAACAGTGTGGAGAGATGCTACCGAAATGTGCCACGACACAGCTGGTATAAACAGCAGCATTGACTAGAGTTGCCGCGATCAGCTCCGGTTGCCGCCTCGGAGCCATAATGCAGTGTAAATGAGGGGTCATCCAAGCATTAATGGGAAGGAAAGCACCTTGTACTTGAGAGAAGCCACGTATGAGGCGTTTCCTGGAGGTTATAGCATATGATCAAGTGACTGTTATTTACACCAGGTGACCTGTAAATGCGATAAAACTCTTTCCATTTTAGTTTAGTGATAAATATTTCTTTTTCGAATTGCCTGAAAAACCACCTCATGTAAGCGTAAAAACTTTACGATATATGGGGGTTTTCACAAAACTGACCCCTTTCCACTGGGGGTGTATTTTCAATTTGCAATTTCAATTTGTGTAATTTGATGGTTAATAGAAATGTGGCAACTGTCACCTCACACCACCCACAACAAATATTTATAACAGTGCCACCTATTAGTCAAAAGTGAAAAAAACAGTACATCATACTACGATGTAGGACGATTTTGAAGTTGGAGAAGAAAACAAAATGGGAGTTTTTCGACATACCCTAACTGTATTCAGGCAAAGACACGACAAGACGAGCATTCGAGGTTAAAAAGTATATACATTTTCAATTTGTTTAGAAAATAACCAATCGTTTCGTTAGATAAGACCCCTCTTCCTCGGCTGGGATTGTTTGAAGCTGCATTTAAACTGCATTTTGGAAGTTATATATGGGGGTTTTCACAAAATTGACACGTTTCCACTGGGGGCGTATTTTCATTTTGCAATTTCAATTTGTGTAATTTGATGGTTAATAGAAATGTGGCAACTGTCACCTCACACCACCCACAACAAATATTTATAACAGTGCCACCTATTAGTCAAAAGTGAAAAAACAGTAAATCATACTACGATGTAGGACGATTTTGAAGTTGGAGAGGAAAACAAAATGGGAGTTTTTCGATATACCCTCACTGTATTCACACAGACTACGCATCGCAAAGACACAAAAGTGAAAAAACAGTAAATCATACTACTAGTGATCGTATTTATGATTTTTTTCAGCTATTTGGACTAAAATTATCCTAAATTAGCTTTAATTACTCATTGTTGCAGTTAGTCTGATGCTCCATGCCATGCTTAGCTCCTCATTTCACCTCTGTTGTGCTTGGCCCCTTAATTGCTGCTTTCAGCTATATTTATTTAGTAAGTGTATTTATAAATTAAAACTATTTGCTAACAGAGGCAAAAAATGTACATTTTTTACAGATTTAAAGCTGAAAAATTACATTTAAATAGCACCATGTTTTGAATGGATGGATGGAATTGTCTATACCTAGATGCAGGAACTACATACTGTACCTTTACAGTAAGTTATCTTTCTCATTTAACAGATTATAAACAATTTAAATTTTAACACAACCATTGTTAGTATTTGCCTTGTATCTCTGCAGTAGGCCAAAATAAATGCTCGTTAACTTTCTGGACCCCATTAAAGGTTTAACGAGATCTGCAGCTAATATCTTCCTTTCGAGGAAAGAGTGATCATTGAGCTAGTTTAATAGACTGCATCTTACAACTCATGCATCTGGCAGTAGCCTTTGTATGGAAATACCCATCTGCATTATTGAACCGCCAGGATGTAGTGAACTCCATTACGGTAGCATAAATTTTCGCTTTGCAACACATGATAAAATTACACTAAGTGGAAATGTGTTTTATGCTATTTAGGGGATTTTCTGCTAGATGTGCACTAACTGCCGTTGCTTTGGTGAAAGCGAATCCGCCAGAATCAATTAGTCTGAGGGAATATTCCCACCCAAGCAGCCCACAAACTGGAAATCAAGCCAATATACTACTGCTGATGGCCAAAACGGAGAGAGAGAGAGAGAGATTTGCAACAGCACTTCAGAAATATTTATCCCTGC
The DNA here is from genome assembly GCA_033026305.1 of Cirrhinus molitorella. NCBI lineage: Eukaryota > Metazoa > Chordata > Actinopteri > Cypriniformes > Cyprinidae > Cirrhinus > Cirrhinus molitorella. Next base: position 10,845,482 of record CM065119.1, on the reverse strand, counting down.
TCGGAGGGCACAGAGACTGTAGATTTATGTGTATATGGTGAGCTGTTTCTGCACACGCTCAGATCGGTGGGATAAATCACTACGTTAGTGAGCAGAGTTAAATTGCATTGATTTAGCAGAGTGTTCAACACTGTGCTGGCAGTATGTGCAAATGAATGGAGTTGTCAGCTTCTGCACATGAACACACACACACACACACACACACACACACACACACACACACACACGCACACATATCTTTAATTAAGTCACATTGAAAGCACAATTTACAGTGACTTACACAGGCAAAAGCTCTCTGAACAGTAGAGGTCTGACAGCAGAGCAGCAACTGAGTATGTGTGCTCAGCTAAATATACCTTCAAGTGATACATAAATTACCCACAGGCTTTAGGTGCTAGAACTAAGTATGAAACTTAAGTATAAGACACAAAAAAAGCAATTTACACTTTCTGACAGTCTTCATGTTCGGCAGGGTTAAAATGGACGTATTAATTAGGGCCGTCAACTGACTACACATTAAGTTAACTGTATGATGTGAAGATTAATGAATCAAATTAATCACATAATTGCATATACATGTATTAATATTTACTGAAAAAAGCCTCTATATGATGATACTGCCATGAGCAGGAAAATGTGTGCATTACAGTAATTCTATCAGGTAAAAAATAAAAAGGTTACTTAAAGGATTAGTCACTTTCAGAACAAAAATTTACAGATAATGTACTCACCCCCTTGTCATCCAAGAGGTTCATGTCTTTCTTTCTTTAGTGGTAAAGAAATGATACTTTTTGAGGAAAACATTTCAGGATTACTCTCCATATAATGGACTTCTACGCTTTAAAATGTCCCCAGCCAATGAAAAAGGGTGTTATATAGTGAAATGATCATTTATTTTCTAAACAAATGGACAATTTATATAACTTTTAACCATAATGCTTAAATGCTTGTCTTGATGAGCATGCGTAGTCTGTGTGAATACAGTTAGGGTATATCGAAAAACCTTTTTTGTAAAGGGCGTTTGATCTTTGCATGTTCACTTTGTAAACCAGGGCTCTACGCTTACTTTTCTTATTAGGAGTACTTGTGCTCCTAACTTAAAAAATTTAGGAGCACAATCTAAATCAACAACAACAAAATCTGATGAAAAATTAGTCTTCTCATTACAAGATTTTCAGGTGCACTTTGTTTTTACCTTTATAATGGCATTTTTTATTAAAAGTATGTAATCTTTTATGTTAAAATTCAAAAATATATATTTATAATCTTTATATGTCTAACTAAAACAGCAGAATCAGAACAAGTAGAATAAGCATAAGTTACCAATCAAATTAAATCAGTATTAACTAAATACTGTACTACAGAGAACACAAAAGTGGCTTGTAGGTATTTTCATATGTTTAATGAGGCTCAGAAGTGGCATGAGGGCAATCAAATTCATAAATTCATATTGAGATTAATGTTTTAAATATACCGTTTTGAATACAGAAATATAAAATTATTTAAAAAACTGAAAATACAAAGAGGTTAAAAAGTATATACAATTTCAATTTTTTAGAAAATAACCGATCGTTTCACTAGATAAGACCCCTCTTCCTCAGCTGGGATTGTTTAGAGCCATTTGAAGCTGCATTTAAACTGCATTTTGGAAGTTTGGGGCAATAAAACATGAACATCTTGAATGACAAGGGGGTGAGTACATTATCTGTAAATTTTTGTTCTGAAAGTGAACTAATCCTTTAAGCTATTGCTTCTACTTATTTGAAACTAGAGTCAAATTACATCACTTTGCATATTAATATTGCATATTATTATTACTTATATTTAAATACACACTCTCTCTCTACTATCATGGGTTGGACCAAGTGAAATAAACAAAACACTGCTAAGAAAAGCTTCCATATGATACTTAAAAGACTATGTTTTAGCTAAATCAATAAATTCATTCATGCATGTATTCATTAAAATAAGTGAAATGGATCTCTTTGTATCATTACTTGTGTATTTATTAAAGACAAAATTAACAAGAATGATATTTTGGACTCTGTATCAAGAAATGTATTTAAAATGTTCTGCTCTTCTGAAAACGAAAATTGCTGAACACTTTTTGTGCCAACCATACAGACTTGGTGTGAATGCACTTTCAAAGCAGCAGCGAGAAGTGAATGTTGTTCAGGTCTCTGAGGTTGCCCTCATTAGTAAATCAAGCTGCTCAGAGGACAGCACAGAGGAGTTCTGTCTGTTCCTCTCTCTTTCCCTCTATCTGCACCTCTCTGTGTAAGTGACCAAGCAGGAGGCTTGGTTGTTCCAAGTCATTAAAACGCATCCACAGACCCGCGAAGGCCCAGAGTTTTGGCTCATTACTTCGATTCCCCATGGAGCTCTGCAGGAGAATCTCCATCTAAAAACACTACCTCCATTCGGGCCCAGTGCCCCGACTCTCTTCGTCTCATCTGCCGATTTCACTGAATCAGCTCCTCTAGTTACTGCCACAGCCTGTCCCTGACTCTCAGCCACACACAATAGCTTTGATTTAACATCCAGCCCCTGAAAACCAGAGACAGGGAACTTAAAGTCAACTCCAGCCACTGATTTACCAACATCATGTGAAAAGTAGAATCTGCATAGAAAAACTGGATAGATAGTCAGTTTCACAAAGTTCCTTATATGATTTACAGTTGAAGTAAGAAGTTTACATACACCTTGCAGAATCTGCAAAATGTTAATTATTTGACCAAAATAAGAAGGATCATACAAACTGCATGTTGTTATTTTATTTAGTACTGGCCTGAATTAGATTTCACACAAAAGGTGTTTACATATAGTCCACAAGAGAAAATAATAGTTTAAATTCATAAAAATGCCCCCGTTCAAAAGTTTACATACACTTGATTCTTAATACTGTGTTGTTACCTGAATGATCCACAGCTGTATTTTTTTTTTTTTAATTATAATTTTTTTTTCTTTGTTCTAAACACTGTTCTTCAGAAAAAGCCATCAGGTCCCACCGGTTCAAACGCTCACTGATGCTTCAGAAGGAAACACAGAACACACAGGGTGAAAGCTTTTTGAATTTGAAGATCTGGGTAAATTTATTTATTTTTTGTCTTCTGGGAGACATGCATCTTCTGTAGCTTCTGAAGGGCAGTACTAAATGAAAAAAAATATGACCTTTAGGCAAAATAAGAAACATGCACAAATCTTCATTCTGTTCAAAAGTTTACACCTCCAGCTCTTAATGCAGTTTTTTTTTTTTCCTGCAATATTTGAATATGAAAATCATAGATCTCAAAATTATACAGTCATTGTTGGAAAGGGTTCAAATACACAAAAATGCTGAAAAAACTAAGAATTTGTGGGACCTGAAGGATTTTTCTGAAGAATAGAAGTCAGTTTAACTGTTTAGGACAAACAAGGGACAAATGAATCTCTAAAAAAAAAAAAAAAACAGCAGTGGATCATTTAGATAACACCACAGTATTAAGAATCAAGTGTATGTAAACTTTTGAACAGGGCCATTTTTTATAAATTGAACTATTATTTTGTCTTGTGTGAATGTCTTTTATGTGAAATATTGTATTTAGGTCAGTACTAAAAAAAAAAAAATAACATGGATTCTGTATGATCCCTCTTATTTTGGTAAAATACTTTAACTTCAACTGTAAATAAAGATTAATTCCAAAAAGCTGATGTTTTTCATCATTTTCAAAAGCATGTAGGTTTTACATATACATTAAAAGTATCTTCTTGAACACAGATCCATTTATTTGATTCTACTCATTACAGTATAAATCACTTCAGTCTACCCTATCAACCACTTTGAGCCTGATGAAACATAAGGGTTCCCAAACTAGCAATTGAATATATTTAATAAACTCCACTCATCTTTTTAATAAACGGCAAGGTGTCATTTACTGCAACAGAACCAGATGGAACATTTACTACTTGCAGCTGATGGCTCCGGTGGGAGAGGACTTGTTACCATCACATCTTAAACACTGATTTTTACATTCACTTAGATCTTTACTCTCAATTCACCTCTTTACTGGATATAATCTTGTGTATATCCAGATATAAAAACCCATACAAAAGAAAAGCAAATTTAACATTTTTAAATCCTGGTCCTGAGCTGCAAATCCAGCTCAAGGTCTTGAAACCTCTTACTAGTTACTCTTCTTACATAAATGTACTGTTGCTTTAAGAGGAATCAGAGCACTGGGCAAATTTAGCCCATGCTTGGCTTGAGTTGAACAGCCCAGTGTGGCATCCTCCAGTGACTCGATAACTGCTTCCTGCTGCACTTCGCTTGCTTCCTGCTGTGAGCTTCTTGAGAGTGAGGACTGACTGAGCTCAGAGGAAAATGACAGTGACACTGCAAAACAATCTGGCCTAAAAAAACAAGGTCAGATTTTAGGGCTATTACTGTCAAACTGACTAAGCCTTATATAACTGCACTCATCCTTAGTCAAACCAATGATCTGGTGTTTGGAGAGTCGGTTATCCTGAACGCACCATAAGGTTAGTCTTTACAAAGTTCATTGCAAATCATTCATCCGGCATTGCCTGTTACTCAACTAAGGCTGGAAATTATACAGGAAACCGTGTCATTTGGTGCATTACTATAATGTAATTATATTATAAGTACTATAATGTGAGTTTAAGGTTGCATATAAGCATTTAAATTGAACAAAGAGGTGACATATTTAATAACAACTATGTTTCTACGCCATTCTGTTGTTAAAATATAAACATTTAAAGCCCATTAAAAATAAAGGTAATTGCGACTTCTCACAATTCGTACTTCTTTTCTTGGACATCTCGAAAATCAGATTTTTCTCCCCAGAATTGGGTGATATGAACTCACAATTGAAAACAAAGTCAAAATTCGTACAAATTTTAAGAAAAAACTTGCAATTCTGAGAAGTAAATAAAAATGTTATTGCGACTTTTTATCTCGCAATTCAGCCTTTTTTCTCAAAATTGTGTTTATATAGGACTTCTCAGACTTTATATCTTGCAGTTCTGACTTTATAACACTCAATTGTGAGTTAAGTCAGAAATGTCAGATTTAGACAGAATTGCAAGATACAGTTCTCAAAATCGGGAGAAAACTATTTCTCGACTTCATTTATATCACGCAATTCTGAGGAAAAAAGTCATAATTGCGACCTTATATCTTGCAATTCTGACTTCCTAATTCACAATTGTGAGTTTATTTAACAATTCTGAGAAAAGAAAAGTCAGAATTGCGAGATATAAATTAGTTTTTATCACGCAATTCTGAGAAAAACATCAGAATTGTGACTTTATATCTTGCAATTCTGACTTCATAAGTCGCAATTCGGACTTTAGAATTCACAATTGCGAGTTTATCTAATAATTCTGAGAAAACAGTCAGAATTGTGAGTTTGTATCATGTAATTCTTACAAATAAAAAAATCTGAATTGTGAGATGAAAAAGCCGAAATAACATTTTTCTAAAAAGCATGGCGGAAACAGGCTTCCATACTTTCCTGAGGTAAATGTAATGTTGTGTGACATTTTTTACAAGCTGTTTGTACACTGTTTGAGCGTTTATACATTATATATTTCAGCAAGTTGTATAATTTCTTTCTTTCTTTCGATGTTCATTTTTGAATTCCATAACAAAATTGACAATTTGATTTGACTTAGTTTTTTTCGTCAAAAGTAACAAAGCAAAAGCATTATGTGATTTTTTGGATAGGAGGTGCACTAAAATAATGTTTAGTTCATGCATAAACAGAAAACTGTATAGACTAAAAGATTAATTTAAGGATCACTAAGAATCACATCATTCACTAAAATGAATGACACTAAGTGGCTCAATTTCCTATAGAAATTCAAGAAGTAGCAAAAATCCAGAGGGGTTTATATATTTCTGCCAAAATTAATGCACCAAAAAAAAAAAAAAAACACACGCACATTCCATTTGACGTGCAAAAGCCTGGGTGCCTTTCCAGTTTGTTGACTAGTGTCATATTTTGAAAGGTCTGACAACATATTTGACTAATTAAGCCTGCTGATGACAAATCTCTGACTCATGAATCTCTCTGAGTGTTTTGCTGAAACTCAATGTCTAACAAGCTGTGTGAAGATCATCATCTTTCAAGAAATCAGACCTTAAACAAGATATTAAAAAAGATATATAAATACATTTATGATTTAAATTGATTGTATAAAGTTTTACGTCAGTTACAACATACATCCTTGGATGCTTCATCTTCAGTCATTTTGCAATTTGTAATGTAGGCCTATGTTATCATTTTTGCAGATGATAAATACTAATTTAGCAAATGAAATGGATACAAATAGTGCAGAAATTGTATCTGTTTCTTAGCAGCATTAAAATATAATTTATTCCTGTAACATGATCCTTCAGAAATCATTCTGATTTGCTGCTTTATCATCAGTGTTGGAAACTGTTGCTTAATATTTCTTTGGAACCTGTGATACATTTTTCAGGATTCTTTGATGAATAAAAAGTTAAAAAGAACAGCATTTATTAAAAATAGATATATAAAAAATATTAAGCAGCACAACTGTTTCAAACACGGAGGATAATAATAATAAAAAAAATAAAATCAGCATATTAGAATCATTGACACTGAAGAGTGGAGTAATGATGCTAGAAATTCAGCTTTGCATCACAGGAATAAATTATATTTTAAAGTATGTTAAAATAGAAAACCATTATTTTAAATTGATATAAGACTTAACAATATTGCTTTTTTTTTTTTTTTTTTTTTTTTTAGAATTTTTGAGCCTAAAGAGAACAACAGTGTATAGAAATCTTAAGACCTAAATATTTTGCAAAACAAGTACTGTAAATGCTATAATACACTTATTCCATAGGCCAATCCTCTTAGAACAACCTGGTTCACCACAAAAAATTAACTGTCAGCAAAGACCTTATTGATTTAAATGACATGTGAATATATTGTGACAAATGTTCATTTTTAGGGTTTGGTGCTCTACATTACAGGTGTCCAACCCTGCTCCTGGAAGGCCAAAGTCATGCAGATTCTGCTACAACCCAAAACCAGCCAATCTGGGTCTTTAGGACAGAAAATAAACTTCTAGTCAAGCTAAATTCTGCAGTACTGGTCGCCCCTATGCTCACAGGCAAAATGGTGGTTGTTCATGCAAATCTACTATTTAGGCTACCAGATAAGATCTTCAACCACATAAACTTACTATACCATAACTTACATAAGAGAGAGAAGCCACTCAGCCTTTGCTGCATATATCCTTCTCTGATGGGTAACATCATCAGAAGCGTACTATTTTTAATCAGATCTCTTTGACAGAATGGCATTCAATGTTATAGCTAATAATAGCTCACCCCTTCAATTAAGCTTGACAGAAACATGTGTATTACAAGGTTAAACAAGTGCAGCAACCCTTCGGCTGAGTGGCACATTCATTGTGTGCATGTGTGTGTATGAGAGAGAGTGAGAAGAGCTACTTAAGGCAAATCTTCACCTCAGGAAACCTCAACCATCCATATCCCTCTCATATCTTCCATAGCGTTCTCTAGGGAAACACCACCTTTGACCTCTTCTCTCTCCGTGCCTGTGTACAATTTATTCATACAGGAGCTCAACTCTTCTCAAGGGAGAAGGGGAAGAAATCCCATTCTTCCAACAACTGAGCCGCCCATCCTACAAACTAAACGGCGTCTCTCTACAGTCAAAACGATATTGTCCTCCAAAAAGCTTTAGTAAATTTCAGGCGGTCGACACCGGCGTGTCGGAAAATTCTGATCAGCAATGATGTCATAGCACAGCGGTTCTCCAACAGCGTGCGGTGGCACCCCGGGGTGCAGTGAAAACAGTTCCACGCAGCCTCCGGTTTCTCGCACTGCAAAAGCCAAGACAGCCCGCCATTTATCGTTATTACATCTGAACGTATGCCAAAGTCAATCTCATAAAGAAAGGGTTGTTTCATTCTTAAATTATGAATCTTGGATGATCACTTGCTGGGCTGCCGAGGTGTAATATCCAGCGTCTGTCAAGCGGACGTTTAGAAGGTGACCTATGGTTATTCTTTACTTAATTCAGCTTAACACTACAAAACTTTAAGAAAGTATAAGAAGAAAGTATAAAGATGTAAAAGATGTAGCTTTTTGAATAAATGTGGGAAACCTAATCTAAACTAGTCTTTAAACTAGTATATTAGCAGATAATCGTACTTTGCGTTTTTACGCCACATTTGCTTTTGTTTATATTATCAGGTAGGTTTAGGTGTAGTGCAGATGGTTTGTTATTTTAAAATGTCATGGAGCATTAGCAGTATAGCGCCACTCAATGGACATTTTAAGTCAGACCTGCGGTGACACCAGCGTCACTTAAAATGTGCCATATGTACGTTAATCTGCTCCAGGGGAAAAAAACAAACACTTTTTTAGTGCCACTGTGTTAGAAACTGCAGTGATACAGTTGAGGCCAAAAGTTTACATCCCCCTTTCAGAATCTGCAAAATTATTTTTTATTTAGGACTGACCTGAATAAGATATTTCACATAGAAGATGGTTACATATTAGTCCACAAGAGAAAATAATAGTTGAATTTGTAAAAATGCCCCTGTTCAAAAGTTTACATCCCTAACATGATTCTTAAATACTGTGTTGTTTCCTAAATGATCCACAGCTGTTTTTTTTTTTGTTTTGTTTTTTTGTTTATTGAAAGTTCATGAGTCCCTTGTTTGTCCTGAACAGTTAAACTGCCCACTGTTCTTCAGAAAAATCCTTCAGGTCCCACTAATTCTTTGGTGTTCCAGCATTTTTTGTGTATTTGAATCCTTTCCAACAATGACTGTATGATTTTGAGATCCATCTTTTCACACTGAGGACAATTGCTAATTATTAAGAGCTGGGGGGTGAAAACTTTTAGAATTTGAAGATCAGGGTAAATGTAACTTATTTTGTTTTCTGAGAAACGTGTAACTTTATTCTGTAGCCTCTAAAGGGCAGTACTAAATCAAAAATAGGATTTTTAAACAAAATAAGAAAAATTATGTCCACAGATCTCCATTCTGTTCAAAAGTTTTCACCCCCAGCTCTTAATGCATCGTTTTTCCTTCTGGAGCATCAGTGAGCATTTGAACCTTCTGTAATAGTTGCATAAGAGTCCCTCAGTTGTCCTCAGTGTGAAAAGATGGATCTCAAAATCATACAGTCATTGTTGGAAAGGGTTCAAATATACGAAAATTATAAAGAAAATGTCATTTTACATATTTGCTATCCACTGACAAAGCTGTGAGTAAAATTTGGAACTATAAAAGAAAACATTTGTAGTTATTTGTTGGCTTATAACCCCTGGACAAAATCCAAAGGATGTGCCCAATTCCGAAAACTGTTCGGAAAGGAAATGACATGTAGTATGAAACCACTAAAGGGAATAAATAAAAAATGGAAGGAAAAAAATATAATTCAATGCTTTCTCTTGCAGTCATATCATTGGGCAATTATACTGTATATAAATTGCTCGTTTTTTACTTTCACTTTTGAGATTCGCGAACACATGTACTCCGTGTATATTACGGAGCAGCAGTACTCCGGCCTTTCAGAATATGTATTCACTATTTGGGCACATCCCTAGATGTTTAAGTGATTAATATGGCAAAGCTTCAGAATGATAACTACCCTTAACAAACAGATCTGATTTCATAACGTGGAAAAATGTCTATAGCAAGAGCGTAAATATCTGAATAGCAGTTTAAATTCGGTGAAGTGAACACAAGAAAGTCACTTTGAAAGACAGGTCTCGAACCTGAGATTGCTGCAGTGCATTTTGAGAGAACAAACTAAATAAATATATGTTTGGTTGTACGACTCTAAAGGGTGACCGCAACAAATGAATTAAATCCAGGTTTGTGTCCTATCTTTTTAGTTTGAGAAAAAGCTAGAAATTGGATAATGGATGCTTTGTTAACAACTCTGAAATTACATGTCAGTACAAGCAAATAACTGAAACGACAGCTCACCACATGCTGAAAGACCAGCACACCTGATGAGTGTTTTCTATTCACACAAAGCAGGCAATTATGAATAAGTCTAAGTGTCACAGCAGAAAATGAGTGGGCCTCTCTACATGAGAAGGGGCCTTTGTTTAATTGTATGCAGGAGAGAGACGAGGCGAGAGAGAGAGAGAGAAACGTGAAAGAGATGAGAGAGATGTAAGGTTAAGGGCTATCTATTATGCATGACAGAAAGCTCTTGGCAATGCACCTCTGTAGGAGGACCTGTGGAGATTGACTCATAGCGAGAGGAGCAAGCCAGAGGCCAAATCCCTCCAGCATGAGAGATCATCAGAACCTGTGCTCACCATTACACCTGACTGACACCATGGCAGGAGAGGAAATTAGACTTTGAATGGCAAACAAGTATAATCTAGAGAGCAGAATGGCTCAATGCCCATATAATGCTGACCAATGGCAGGTGAAGGGAGTTTTTGGGAAAACGACTGGTTAACAACTTCAAAAATGAAATAGACAATGCTTGCTTTAGAGCTGCCAAAGCTTAATACCATCTGATGCCAACTAGCGATGGTTTTAAGCAGAAATTCATGCTTCAAAAGATGAGCCATTTGACATGTTCAGCCACAATTTCCTGTTTCAGTAGGAAATGTGTCAATGCTGGAAAAAAGGCTGATTGATTGATTATCATTTTGTGCTAAAGAAACAAGTAAAAATATATAACTGTACAAAAAAAAAAAAGGTTTTAAAGTTTACACAAGACAAATAAACTGAATAAAATGGAATATGAGTCTATAAACATGAAAAAAAAAAAAAAAAAGATTTGGAAAGCGGGAAAAAATATAATGTTGATAAATACCAGTATTGATAAATGTGTGATACTTAAAATAATATAAAATAAAATATACAAACTGTGTTAATACAACATGAGATAACTACCTAACTCATTCTTTAACATAGAAGGTGGCGGTATTGTAGTTTAATGCTGGTTGTCAGCCATTATAAATAAAAAAATTAAATTAATTAAAATTAAATTAATAATTATTTTTTTTCCCAAATTGTTTATCAATATTGAGATAATATTATAATTGTTAATTCTTTTTGTAGATTTATAAATAAGCTTTCCATTGATGTATGGTTTATTAGCATATGACAATATTTGGCCTAGATACATCAATTAGAAAATCTGGAATCTGAGCAAAATATTGTTTTATTTATTCTTAGCAATGTATATTACTAATCAAAAATTAAGTTTTGATATATTTATGGTAGAAAATTTACTAAATATCCTCATGGAATGATCTTTACTCAATATCCTAATGATTTTTGGCATAAAAGAAACCCATGCTACTTAAGACTGGTTTTGAGGTCCAGGGTCACAGTTGTGTCATGAAAATGTGATATCATGACAGACCTATTTTAAACATTTTCATTAATTAATACCAAAAAACATGAGCATAAGTACACAATGCTCTCTCAAACTCACACCCCAAAAGTGTGTGCAGGGCAATCATGGAAAATCATGAATCATTCAGCCTCTCATTAGTCTATTCATACAGTTTACAAAGAAAGCGACGGATGACTGAAGCAAAGTTTAATCTTAAAACAACATAAAAAGGCTGCAGTAATAGTATTTAAAACTAACAGAACAGTTAATGAAATACAGCCAGAAGTCATGCATCCTCATCAGAGGAAATGTTAGACTGTTCAAGGCTACCATCAATTTAAGCATGCTTTGCAAGGCCTGGCTTTTCTCAAGAGCTACCAAGGTGTGTGTGTCTGTCTGTGCGCTTTAATAAGAAGCAATCCATTCACTTCCTGCAGGGAGACATGTTTATACAGCTCCTACATTTGGTGAGGAAGCAGAGAAACTGATTAGCTTCATAGCACGCACATACACACACACTTTCGGCTACTGGCAAAAGAGCAAAAAGGTGAAACAAAATCTCTTGTGAGACACTGTGTATACTGTAGGATGAATCTGACAACATAATAAACCATCTGAGAGAAACGTTTTTCTCAGATGCTTCATTTACCCAGCATGCACTTCACCCTTATACTCTTCCCTGCCTGACAACAGGCGCAAAGCACATTTGCAGGATTGAATTTGTCTTGAATTCTATTTGTCTCCAAAATATTGTTTTAAGCTGGAGCTAAGGCTTCATGTGCTCCAGACATGATGACTTGTGATGGTCATGTGGGTTACACAAGTTCAAATCTGGCCTGCGTTGTGTCCTAAGTTCAGGCTCGGCCTCTCTTCAGTAATTTCCTGTCACTGCTGATTACACTGGTTAGATTTAAATGAAATATAGTCCGAAAATACTGAACATGATTTTTCCTAGAAATATTTGTCTATAGAGTGCTGTAGGGATGATGTTATTTTATAGGTCAACTCAGTTGACAAAGCCATTAAGAATATTCCACTGGCATTATGATTACTGGAGAAAATAACGTCTATCATCAACCAAAGTTTATTATTATTACACACTTTATCATTAATCAAGATAACACGAATGGAATGAATTTTGAACTGTAAATGCAATTGCAGAAGTAAACAGCTAAAGTCTATAAGGCTATAAACAAACTACACCAGGGCTGTACAACTTCAACGTCATCATGGAAGCCAGTTTCCGCCACTCAATAAAAAAATAAAAAAGGAAATAAAATGAAAATTAAAAAATACTTTTTTCCCCCCAAATTGTGCAAAATAAACTCGCAATCCAGATTTTTAAATCTCAAATTGTGCGATATAAACTCGATTTTGCAAATTCTGATATAAACTTGCAGTTGTGAGTTATAAAGTCCAATTTCTGCACTTGTTATATCTGCACTATTGGTCAGTAGTTTAAAAATAATGATGATCATATGCTGTCAATTAAAAGAGGAAGAGGAACATTTCTACAAACTCGCAATTCAGACTTTTTTTCTCAGATTTGTGATATAAACTCCTAAAAAAATCTGAATTGTGAGATATAAACTCACAATTTATACTTTTTTTTTCCAGGAATGTGTGATATAAACTCGCCATTGCGGGTTATAAAGTCTAATTTCGATGGAAAAAATAAGACATGTTCTCAGAATTGTGAGTTTATATCTCACAATTCAGACTTAACTCGCAAATGTGTGTTATTACTCAGAATTTAGAAATATAAACTGTATTTCTGACTTTGTTTTGACTTTTTTCTCAGAATTGTGAGATATAAACTCACAGTTTCTAGTTATATCTGCACTATTGGTCAGTAGTTTAAAAACAGCAAAGATCATTATATACTGTCAATTAAAACAGGGAGAAAAATAGTTCTACAAACTCGTAATACAATTTTTCTCAGAAACTCGCCGCTCTGAGAAATTAAGTAAAAATTGCGAGACATGAAGTTGCAATTTTAAGAAATACAGTCGCAATTCCTAGAAACAAGTTGCAATTTTGAAAAAAATGACTTTTTTCTCAGAATTGCGTGATTTAAATTAATCGTTGCAAGTTCTAAAGTCATAATTACGAGGTATTAACTCAAATTCTCAGAACTGTGATATAAACTCCCAATTGTGAGTTATAAAGTCTAATTTCGAGGGGAAAAATAAGATAACATTAAGATAAAATGTTTTCACAATTCTGACTTAACTCGCAAATGTGTGTTATAAGTCAGAATTTTGAAATATAAACTTTTCCCCCAGAATTGTGTAAAACAAACTCACAATTCAGTTTTTCTCAAAATTGTGCGATATAAACTCGCAAATGTGAGTTATAAAGTCAGAATTGTGAGATATAAACTCGCAATTGCGAGTTATAACGTCAGAATTGTAAGACAAAGTCGCAATTCTTAGAAATACAGTCACAACTACTAGAAATAAAGATGCAATTCTGAAAAATAAAGTCAGAACTGTGAGATATAAACCCGCCGTTGCGAGTTATTAAGTCATAATCACGAGATATCAACTCGCAATTCTAAATGTTTTCTCAGAATTGTGATATAAACTACTAATTGTGAGTTATCAAGTCCAATTTCAATGGGGAAAAAAAGGTTCTCAGAATTGCGAGTTTATATCTAACAATTCTTAATAACTCACAAATGTGTTAAGTCAGAATTTTTGAAATATAAACTTGCAATTCTGAGAAAAAAAATTCTGAATTGTGAGTTCTGACTTTATTGCTCAGAATTGTGAACTTATGTCTCACAAATTTAACTTTATATCTTGCAATTGCGAGTTTATATCATGCAATTCTCAGAATTGGACATTTTTTCTCCCCCTTTTAATTGGCAGTTTATAGTCAACCTAGATCGTCCCTATTTTTAAACTATACTGACCATTAGTGCAGATAACTTCTTTTATTAGCTGATACAGGTTAGCGGCTGGTATAATAGTGCATCCCTAACGATAACCAAAAAAAAAGGAAAGAAAGAAAAAAAAAATCACTACTTACTTAGCAATTTCAAAGATTATAAGTGTATAGCTCTTTTCATAATTAAATGAACTCAAATGAACTCAAAGCAGCTTTACTGAAAATTCAAATGCAATTCCAACTGTGGAAAAAGAGGGGGGGGGGGGGGGGGGGGGCAGGATGGGGGAAATGGCCCAATTAAGTGACCCAAACATTATTGTGAAGTTTTACGTTTTAAGACTGAAACCAAACCCAAACGTACACCTTTTTTCATTTCCTTTTCTAGTGAGTAGACCCAGATGCACAGTTTCTCACAACTCATAAGGGGGAAAAACTATGTATGTGCACCTGAAAGACATAAACTTAAAAAAAACTGAATTGAAACTGTCACAAACCATTGGTTAAATTCTATTAAGCAGAAAATAATGAACAAATTAAACAATTCCAAAAGCCTAAAAGAGCCCCTCTACTGGACTTCCCCTGCTTCTGTTTTCCTGAATCATCCTGATAAAAAGATCACTCCCAATAATCAAGAGAAACTCGGATGGCAGCGGTTCTTCAGGGACCCACCTAACCACAGGCTAACGCTGGTAATTAGCTCCAGCCGGCAGGAGGGGAAAAGATCTGTGCCACCTGCAGGAGAACATGTTCTCTGGAAAAGAAGGAGGTCAAGAAACGAGGGGGATTTCAAAAGATGAGTGTGAGCCTGACCCTTAAAACTTGGCTGTTTGATTAACTCTGTGCCCCTGCTCTTCATTTATAAGGCACGCATGCTTGCTTGAATACCGAAACACAGATTTAAACTTAATAATGAGACTGGATTGCTTAGATAATCATTTAATTGTCAAACTCTGCAGTCCATTATTCTAAGAGCTTAGTAATTAAATGGATTAATTGGTCCAAGTACGATGCCAGCATAATGAGACGGCTGATCAGTGTACAGACTCACTGAATTGGTATCGTTATACTCCAATTCATTGTTCGGTGATGAACAGTTATGAAAGATCATGGCCTGGTCATATCAAAACCATAAAGTGTTTTTATAAATGATGTTCAAACTGCATTTGTATATCACTGAAATGTATATGAGCTAATGAGACTCCAAACAACATGCAAAATAACACAACTAAAGCTGTCCTGTTTTTGCCACTTATCAGTCTGACAGTATTTTCACTCAATATGTCCCCAAGTTATTTCTGCATTATAAACTCATCCATCAACAACAGACTGGGAGAACGTGACAGCAAGAGAGTAAAAAAACAAAAGAGAGAGAGCTGTATAGTACTGGCACCAAACCTAGTGTGTCCTGCCAGCAACTACAGCTGTTAAACGGACAGACGGCAACAAATAGGCTTCAAATACAACACAGCATGCAATAAAATACACATCTACACTGGCGGCCAGACTTTTAGCCTTATTAAAACAGCTTAAAATGTAATAATATAATCTTTAATCATTTTCAAAACTGTCAGCGGATTACAAAAGCACATACTCTGATAGATATAATGACTACAGATAGAACGAGAAAACGATCAATAGAATGATAGATATATACGATACATCAAGAACCATCGATAGAATGATAGAACGATAGAAAGAATGATTGAACAATAGAATGACAGATAGATAGATAGATAGATAGATAGATAGATAGATAGATAGATAGATAGATAGATAGATAGATAGATAGATAGATAGATAGATAGATAGATAGATAGATAGATAGACAGATAGATAGATAGATAGATAGATAGATAAATAGACAAAGAATGACAGACAGCGTTAGAATGATAGAATGACTGGTAGAACAATAAAAAGAACTGAACAATAGATAGAACAATAGATAGAACAATAGAAAGAACGACAGATAGATAGATAGATAGATAGATAGATAGATAGATAGATAGATAGATAGATAGATAGATAGATAGATAGATAGATGATAGAATGACAAAGAACGACAGACAACATTAGAACGATAGACAGAACGACAGATAGAACTATAAAAAGAACTGAACAATAGATAGAACGATAGAACGATAGAACGATAGATAGATAGACAGATAGATAGATAGATAGATAGATAGATAGATAGATAGATAGATAGATAGATAGATAGATAGATAATGACAGACAGCGTTAGAATGATAGAATGACTGGTAGAACAATAAAAAGAACTGAACAATAGATAGAACAATAGATAGAACAATAGAAAGAATGACAGATAGATAGATAGATAGATAGATAGATAGATAGATAGATAGATAGATAGATAGATAGATAGATAGATAGATAGATAGATAGATAGATAGATAGACAAAGAATGACAGACAACATCAGAACGATAGACAGAACGACAGATAGAACTATAAAAAGAACTGAACAATAGATAGAACGATAGAACGATAGAACGATAGATAGATAGATAGATAGATAGATAGATAGATAGATAGATAGATAGATAGATAGATAGATAATGAACAAACGATAATGAACAAACGATAATGGATAGATAGAACGACTGATAGATAGATAGAACTAACGATGATAGAACGATGATAGAATGAATGATAGAGTGACAGACAGAACGGTAGAACGATAGAACGATAGGTTGAACAATGAATGGATAGAATGACAAAGAACGACAGACAGAATGTTAGAACGATAGATAGGATGATAGAATGATAGAACGAACAATAGATAGATAGACAGAATGACAGACATAAATAGATAGAACAAACGATAGACAGAATGACAGACAGAACGATAGATCGATAGAGCGATGGAACGACAGAGAGAACGATAGATAGAACGAACAATAAATAGAATGACAAAGAACAACAGACAGAAAGTTAGAATGATAGATAGGACGATAGAACGACAGAGAACGAACGATGATAAAACGAATGATGATAGAATGAATGATAGATAGAACGACAGAGAGAATGATAGATCGATAGATAGATAGATGTAACAGAACGATAAACCGATGCCATACAATATGATACAATACATCAAGAACGATAGATAGACAGAATGATAGAATGATAGAATGATGACAGACAGACAGATATTTATAATGAACACAAAACGTGTAACTTGAAAAAAAGATAAAGAAATGAAAGGAAATTCAGTTAATGTTTTTCACAGCAGTTTTCTATTTTGTTTTGTTTTTGTTTTTTGAAGAAAATAACTTTTTGAACAACTCCACTGCTATTATTTGTCTCTTTTTAAATGACTTGTGCTTCCCCTCATTTTTAAGTTGTTTTAGATAAGAGCATCTGCAAAGGGGCTGTGACAAATGAGAAGAAAAAAAAAAAAGGAGAAGAAAAAAAAAAGGACTGCTCTCCTCCATAAATCAGATCAGTGCGCTGCCGGTGATTTGTGTTTACCCGCGTGTGTGTCCCCAACAAAAATGAACATCAATATCAGCAGCAGCGTTCCCCATCCCATGAACGGAACATGACAGGCCAACAGGAAATTGCTTTCATTATTAATTCAGCATCTTGTATAAAAACTGTCCTCTAGCCTGCACATAAGGTGATCACCGGGGATGGAGCGAGTACATTAATCAACTCCTTAATGAATAAAACATGAGCCATAATGCTTTAAACGATTCCAAATCGCCTTTTCATATCCTCCAATAGTGATTTGAGGATCAGGTTAATGGCAAAGGAAATGATATCATAACCAGCTTTAATATTCACACAGTTACGGAGCTCTGGAAATGACTTCTAATCATTGTGCGTCATGTTGTGACTTTCTCAACATACAATATTTAAGAAGCAATTAGATGACACACATTCAGCAACTAATACAAAAGCACACAATGTAACTGCATAGGCACACAGATTTTAAAATCGAATTACAGGATTCATCTTCAAGCCACGTTTACCTGATCTCATGACGAAAACGTACCTGTGAGAACTTTTTCACAACACACGAGAAATACGTAGCAATAAGTACATATCACTGCAGTTTCCAACAGAAATAAAAACGATAAAAAAAGAGGCGGTAAAACAGAAAACACTTGTAATCGTTTTCGCCCACAGTTATGATTATAGCCCCATATGTTTTGCTTGCTCTGTATCTCAGCCAGTACAGAACTAGACTTTGGATGTGGAATCCTTGAGTATGAATTCTGTGAAAAACATGACTCACGATGAAAGAGCTGAAAGAAGAGAGATCGAAAAACTAAAATGATAAAAGCTAAAACACACACCATGGGGGTATGCATGATGGTATTTTTTTGTTTGACTTTTTTTTCCTGACTTGGGAGCACTGTAGTGTACGTAGGGCTGGGCGATATGGCAAAAAAGTAATCTCAATATTTTTTCCCATATTAATCGATAACGATATACACTCGTTTTCATTCAGTCCTTCAAGTGAACTGTATGAGTGGACTAATGTAAGAGAATAGTGAATGCCGGTATAGGGGGCTTTCAAACATGCCAAAACGAAAGAGAGACTAAAACGAAAGAGGTATCAGTCCTGCTAGGAGGAATTTTACAATGGAGGAAATGTTTGTGGAGCTACGGCAACAATACTCACGCATTTATGATGAGGGACTACCGTGACAGAGTGAAAAAAGGTCAAATAAAGACTGTTTTACCTCAGTTCTCTTTTTGTGTCTAATGTCTAAGGTCCTCTTTCTTTGGGGGGCTTTTCTGATGACAAGACAAAACACGCTGTTTGCTAGCATTGTTTGTTTACACTCAGAGCACCTTGGTCCTGCTGTATCGATGACAGCATGCACGTTGTTATGACGGCATACGATGAATGTTCCAGTAGCATTGTGTAGTCTGACATGTTTCTGGTTCACAACACGACAAGATTTAATGGCTTAACCTAACTGAAGCAGCACATGCCCTTGATAGGAATTCTAAAAGTGCCGAATGTTTAACTGTCAATTTGAGATTTGAATCTGTGGCAGAAGGAAGTAGTTCCGCACAATAGAAGGTTTTATAAGGCACTCCGTCGTTTCTTGTTTACTTACACACATGTACCGTCGAACTGTTGTATAAACGCAATATCACACTCGTACTCGAGCGATACCGGCTCAATATCAGCATGGCTGTGATTAGGCTAGAAGCACAACGCCGATCGCAGCCATGCTGATGTAGAGCCGGTATCGCTCTCGTACTCTAGTGATATTGCGAATATATAAACTGCTAATGCTGCCAGCTTTAAAAGATTATCCCAACTATGACTGAAGCCACAACAATTTGAGGGTTCATTAGTTACATTTTAAAGTATAGTTTATTAACAAATTACACATTTGGCCTTAAAAATCAAGACAACTTACTAAAATAAATGAAAAACTAAAAGTTGTGACAAATGAAAGTAAATGAGAGTAAATGTGCAAAATGTAAACATAAAACCGTTGCAAACATAATTTGCAAGTAACACAATTACAGTTTTTTTCTTTTCCAAAAAGACAGGTCTGTCTACATCGTCTGGCATCATCAATCTGTCAAACTTTTACTTTTTTTTTGTAAGGAAGACTACAGCGTCTGGCTTTAAGAGGTAGATTAAAGGGCCGTTCTCATGTCGCGCCTAAAATGCGTGGAAAGCGCTCTGCGCGGTGCTTTCTCCTTTCCAAAGCACTCTGTAGCTTCCGTTCCTGTTGATGTCTGCCGTTGCTAAGCAACCAGGATCTGCACTCTCTATGAAGACACGGAAGACACTCTTGCTATAGCTCTTCGACTAAGGCCACGTACACACTGCAGCTAAATTCGGTTGTCAGTTCACCTTTTACTCCTTAAAATCACGTTCTGTACACACATAATTCACTAAAATACGAGAGTGACAACCGCATTCCACAACCGCATTAACTCCCGAAAAATAGTTTCTTTGCAGTGTGTACGTAACTGAACTGAACTGAGCTAGTTGTTAATGACGTCTCTAAACGTGCATCTGTACATGAGATGCAACAAAATAACGGTCAAAGAAGTCTTATCCTTAGCTTGGACACAAGGCTAGGCTAGTTGCGTTCACGAGCCCTGCAGTGAAGTGTCAGTGTTGCCAGATCTTTATAAAAAAAAAAAAAACAACAAACAAGGACAAGCGCAAAAAAAAAAAAAAAAAAAAAAAAAAAAACACAGTATAACATCCAAATGCCTTATATTTTTTAACACCAAAAAAAAATCATATATCTCATATCCGCCACAGACAACTTTATCAACTCCATAAAGTGCCTAGCTTTATTAGCTAAGACCAAATAACATGTCTAAAAGTGCTTGTAAATACGAGGACATGGCAACACTGCAAGACCGCGCTCTCAAAAACAAAAGAGCATGTTTATCAGTGGTAGTAGTTTAATTAAAATCGTGAGACAAAAAGAGTCTTTAACCAAAAAATGACAGATAAATGGCTAAATTCTTATTCACTCCTGCAAGACGGCAAAATGTTGCTATGGTTACAATTGCAGGAGTGGCTTTTCTGTACACACATGGAACGATAATTTACGGGGCTCACGCCCGCATTTAAAGGCGGTTGTCACTCCTGAAACTTGCAGTGCGTACGTGGCCATAAATGTATTCAAAATGGTTGTTACGGAAAAGGATGAAGCGGATTGATTGGTTGTTTCTTGTCACATGACATTGTGGCATTCTGTAAAGTTTAGCTATTTTTGTCTTGATGTGGTGCAAACGCGTCTGGAAAAACCGTGGCGCAACCACGTCGCTTCCATTATGAGCATGCTTTTCAAATAGCCAAACCATTTCCATATAACTGAATTCGTGCTACCTTTTTTGTCCACAACTTCATAATTTTTAGATAATAACTTGAGGCAAGTTTCACTTTCATCGCTGTTTCCTCTCATTTTTGTTGAGTTTGCTTTGCAGAGCGCTGCAGGAAATTGACTTTGTTCTTTGACGTGAATGTTAAAAGCTGCAAGCTGATTGGCTGTTGTCGCATATTTCTTCTGTGTGATTGGCTCTTATATTAATCCATATTGAGTAAAAATGCCTAGAGCTTATCATCATTATCAACATATTTTACCGTGATTCGATATGATATCGCTTATTAAGTGTATGTATGCTTTAGAAGCATTATCATGCCATTTGAACGTACCAGGATATTACCATGATTTTCTGGACAAATACCATGGTAATATCTTAATATTTAGAACCATAGGTATTCTTTGGAGCAACTTGAAGTTCCATGCAAAATCTATGTCATATTACATTTACAAAAAAGTAAGATGGTGGTTGCATGAATGGTAATACTATGGTACTCTGAAATATACCATGGTATTGAAATTCCATTTTCAAGATTACCATGGTAGTACCATGCTACATGTCCCAAAATATAATATTTCATGCTACACTAGTTTTCAAAAGTTTTTGAACAGTAACTTTTTTTTTAAGAAGTCTCTCCTGCTCAGTAAAATTGTGAAATATTTTTACTATTTAAAATAACTACTTCTATTTGAATATATTTTAAAATGTTATGTTATATTTTAGCATCATTTCTTCAGTCACATGATCCTTTAGAAATCATTCTAATATTCCAATTTGATGCTCAAAAAAAAAAAAAAAAAAAAAAAAGTATTATTATTATGATGTTGAAAACAGCTAAATATTTTATTCAGGTTTCAGGGTTATTCAGGATTTTTTTTATAACATTTTAAATGTCAATTTAAAGCATCCTTGCTAAATAAAAGTATTTATTTCTATAATTAGAAATAATATATTATATATATATATATATATATATATATATATATATATATATATACACACATACACACACACACACACACACACTGACTCCAAGCTTTTGAATGGTATAGTGTATAATCTTAATGTTAGATAAATGCTGATCTTTGCATCTTTCTATTCAAAAAAATCAAAAATGTGCTCAACTGTTTTAAATATTGATAATAATGATAATAATAAATGTTTTTTGAGCAGCACATCTGCATGTTAGAATGATTTCTAAAGGATTGTGTGACACTGAAGACTGGAGTAATGATGCTGAAAATCTAGCTTTGATCACAGAAAAAATTATATTTTAAAATATATTTAAATATAAGCAGTTATATAGCTTGGTGAAAAAGAGAATTTAAAAAAACAAATGTGTCAAAAAAAAATGTAAATGTAAAAAAAAATCATGGTACTTTTTCCTAAAATCTTCTAAAATACAAAAATAATTTCAAGCAATCAAAATGTTCTTGCAAGTGTCAAGAAATTGAAGCATAATTTCCAATAATGTTATAATTACCTTAGAGTTCACGAATCATAGACCCGGAAACATGGTAGTACCACGGTACGTTCAAACAATATCTCAGTATCCAAAAAACATGGCACTACTGTACATTAATCACAAAAAAACAGCAAAACCAGTATATTTTTGGTACTTTTTTTGTATGAAGCATCCTCAAAATGGCAAAAACTATTTCAAACAATCCAAAAATGAACTGCCAATGTAACAAACGCAGTGTTCAGAATGAGGTCAAGAAAGTGAGGCATCATTTCCAACAGCGCTATAATTACCCTGCCGTCCTCGAATCACACACGCTCATCTCAGCAGCATCCAAAAGAAACAGCATTCGGGTTCATCTAATTCAATTACATCCATGTCAGGCAGAGGCTCCTGTAAGATTCTGGTTGTCGTGGTGACTGAGATGGTACTTAAACATGATTAATTAGTTGCTTCTCCTCCAATTACCAGGCAGGAAGTCTCCCCGTCGACAAGCTGTCATGGAGGGAGATTGAATGAGAGAAAAACACACGCAGTCAAGTTGTTTTTCCTGTTTTTTTTTTTTTACCCACAATTCTTGTTTTCTCACTCTCCTCTTCTGTCAAAGAATCACTGTGACTGCCAGAACCACCACTGCCAGTGTCGGATTTCAATCCATCACTCAAAACCTCAAAATCAAAAAGATCAGCCCTCAATGTTTCCATGCACCCAAAACTTTCACAGTTTGACAATTTCAGCAGTACGGTATTTTTTTTTCCTCGGAAAATAAGGTATTCAATGTTAACTTCTGCTTTACTGAACTCATGTATGCAAGGGATAAACACTTAAAATCAAGCATTTTCTCAGAATGAATGACTGAATGAACGACTGCTTTTAAAAATGTTTTCCAAAATGAATGAAAGTTTTCAAAAACCGTTTTCCCAGAATGAATGAATGAACGGTCTCGAAAAATGTTTTCCAAAAATGAATGAATGAATTTAAATGTTTTCAAAAATGAATGAATGAATGAATGAATAATAAATAAATTAAATGTCTTCAATGTTTTTCAAAATGAATGAATTAATGGTTTTCAAAAACTGTTTCTCTAAGTGAATGAATGAACGAAAGTTTTTAAAAATGTTTTCCAAAATGAATGAATGTTTTGAAAAAAATAGTTCTCCCAGAATGAATGAATGAATAAATTAATGTCTCTATTTTCCAAAATGAATAAATGAATGAACGAATTAAAAAATGTTTTCCAAAATGGATGAATGAATAAATGAATGTTTTAAAAAACTGTTTTCCCAGAATGAATGAACGAACAAATGTTTTAAAAAATATTTTCCAAAATGAATGAATGAATGTTTTCAAAAACTGTTTTCAGAGAAAGAAAGAATGAATGAATGTCTCTAAAAATGTTTCCAAAATTAATGAACAAATTAACTTAAAAATGTTTTCCAAAATGAATTAAAAAAAATGACTGTTTTGAAAAATTGTTTTCCAAGAATGAATGAATGAAAGGAGGTTTAAAAATGTTTTCCAGATTAAATCAATAAATAATTAAAAAAGGGTTTATGAATGAATGGATAGATGGATGAATGAAATGTTTAAAAAAATGTTTTCCAGAATGAATTAATAAAATGTAAAAAAAAAAAAAAAAAAAAAAAGGGTTTTGCAGAATTAATTTATCAATTAATAAATTAAATTGTACAAAAATAAAACATTTTCTAGAAAGAATGAATAAATGTTTTTAAATGCTTTCCAGAATGAATGAATAAATTAATGAATAATGAAATGTTTTCAAAAAATGTTTGAGAATTAATATTTAAAAAATGCTTTCATGAACGAATGAATGACTGAAAGTTTTCCAAAAAGAATGAAAAAAAAAAAAAAAAAAAAAAAGAATGAATCCAGAATGAATTCATTTTAAATGTGAATGAATGTTTAAAAAAAAAAACTGTAAAGTTTTCCAGTCTGTTTCAATGTAGAATTTTCAGGTTTGTTCGCTGGGAAATTTCAAGCCTTCATCACTGTCTTTACATCATGTCTGTAAACAAAGAAAAATAAGTTCTGGCTGGCTACTATGACAGAAATATATACTCAGACAACAAAACAAAAAAACAGAAACAAAAAAAATAAATAATGAACAATAAATAATGAATTAATAAACACGTTGAAACTGTAATCAAGCTTACATAGTTCACACAGAAATAAGTATGTGTATACTTATAAGTATTTATAAGTATCAGTATTAATCAGTACACTGAGTGATGTTTAACTAGAGACATCTAGAGCGTTCCAGCTGTCATCTGCTGTAGGAGGAGTGTGTGTTTGGCAGCTCGTTACACATTCTCATAAGCTGCACTTATATTGATCTCTAAATCAAATCAGTGCAACCATTCAGAATTTACAAGTCCTTTCCAGAAACTCCTTTTCCACTGAAGATGGGAATCAAAAGCAGATGAAATCTAAGATGCATGAAGCACAGCGTAGCATTCAGGATGGAGGGGTCAGATAATATCTCCTCCATCAGTCTCTGGCTTGTTTACCCTTTCCAGAACAACACAATGAAGAGGATCACATGGACATGTCTAACAAACAACACGTGCACACACACAAATGCACACCTAACTCGCTTTCACTTACAGAACGAAATGCCAGGTTAGTTACAACTTCACCTCTGTCAATAAACTTGTAAAAACTAACAAAAAAACAAATAAAAATAAAGCAATACTGGTATAAAGGAAGCCAAACAGGCAAATGTAACCTAGCTGTAACCTTTTAATTTTAATAATCATAGGGAAGTCCACCTGACAACCATAACAATAGTAACAAAGATAAACAATATTGTTGGAATCACCTTTTTCCAGCTTATAAATGATAAACAGATTTCCAGAACAGTGGAAATCAACAAACTGAACCTTGTTTATAATTAGCAGAATATTCTAAACATACAATTCAGACTTTTTTGTGATATAAACTCAATTTCGAGAAACTGTCTTAATTAATATGTTAAGCTCACAAATGCGAGAAATAATTTTCTCAAAAGCGTGTGATATAAACTCTCAATTTCAAGAAAATGTCCGAATTAATATTATTTCACAATTTTGAGAAAAAAAAAGTCAGAATTCTGAGTTTATATCTTGCAATTCAGACTTTATTTCTCAGAATAGCATCTCGCATTTGCAAATTTATATCATGCAATTCTGAGAAAAAGTTCTGAGGAAAAAGAATAATGTTTGCAAATTTGTTTCTTGCAATTCTGACTATAACTCACAATGCAAGTTTTGATGTCATAATTTGGAGAAAAATGTCAGAATTGTGAGTTTATATCTCTCAATTCTGACAATTCCGAGTTTATATCACACAATTCTGAGAAAAAAAAAAGTCATCCTGCAATTCTGACTTTATTTTTCAGAAGTTTGTCTTGCAATTCTGACTTTATAACTCAATTGCAAATTAATATCATACAAAAAAGCCAGAATAGTAAGTTTGTTTCACAATTGTGATTTTATAATCATACAATTTTAAGAAAAAAAGTCATTTGCAAGTTTATATTTCCCAATTTTGACGTTATTTCTCAGAATACCAAGTTTGTCTCACAATTATGACTTCATAACTCGCAATTGTGAGTTTCTATCACACAATTCTGAGAAAAAAAAGTCCGATTTGTGAGTTTATCTCACGCAATTCTGAAAAAAAGTCATATTTACAGGTTTATATTTCACAATTCTGACTGTATTTCTCAGAATAGCGAATTTGTCTCACAATTCTGACTTCATAACTTCCACTTGTGAGTTTATATCACACAACTCTGAGAAAAAAAAAAAAAGGAGGATTTGTGTGAGTTTATATCATGCAATTCTGAGAAAAAGGTCAGATTTGCGAGTTTATATCACGCAATTTTGACTTTATTTCTCAGAATAGCGAGTTAGTTTGTCTCATAATTCTGACTTCACAACTTGTAACAGAGTTTATATCACAATTTTGAGAAAAAAAGCCATTTGTGAGTTTATATCATGCAATTCTGACTTCTGACTTTATAACTCACAATTGCAATTAAATGTCATAAGTAAAAATGAGTAAAAAAAAAAAAACAGAATTGAGTTTATATCACGCAATTTTGAGAAAAAAAGTCATATTTACGAGTATATATTTCGCAATTCTGATTTCATTTCTCAGAAAAGTGAGCTTGTCTCACAATTCTGACTTCATAACTCGCAATTGTGACTTTATCTCACGCAATTCTGAAAAAAAAAAATCATATTTACAGGTTTATATTTCACAATTCTGACTTTATTTCTTAGAACAGTGAGTTTGTCTCACGATTCTGACTTTATAACTTGCAATTGTGAGTAAATGTCAATTCTGAGTAAAAAGTCAGAATTGAGAGTGTGTATCATGTAATTCTGATGCTGAAGATGTAAACTCGCAATTGCAAGGAAGACGTCAGAATTGTAAGACAAAAAGTCTCAATTACCTTTTTTATGTTTTATTCAGTGCCGAAACAAGCTTCCATATATTTCAGTATGATCCTTTTCTATGGAAAACAAAAGGAGTTATTAAAAAAACTGCTTTTTACAACTAAGTTTGTGACACAAAAAAGAACAGAACAGCGATTTTCCTTTTTCAAAGAAATTCTACACATCAATCAAATTAACTTTATTATCAAATTATTTGATTTTTTGTTTGCTTATTTTAACATAAAACACTAAAACACCGTAATTTTTGTTTCATTTCATAACAATGCTTCATTGTTTTTATCATTGGTTATGTATGGCCTAGGGCACCAAGTAAGTGAATATGAGCTTTACAATTCAATTTAACATCATAAATATGCTTTCCATTCATTTCTGCAACCTGATCGGCCAATGAAAACGATTTTGTGGTGACCAACTACATACTGCCATTCCTTTAATTCCAGCAGTGGGTTTTGTTGTTCCTCTAATCTCTGTGTGTTTGTGCACTTTCAGTGGTAAGCTCTGGCTAAAAGGATAGTAATATCCTGACTGAAGCTGGCCTTCACCTCCCTGAGCCTGCAATATTTATGACATGAGAGAGTTATCCACTGCCATGGATGCAATAACTTCAAGAAAATATGACAGGGTGAGAGTGTGCGTGCTCATATGTGTGGTAAGGGTCTCTGAAAGCTTTACAGCAAAAATTAGGGTCAGCGTCGCAATAAGGATCCTGGACTCTGTAAACCTGTTTCAAGTTGAGGGTTAACACGGGATAAATATGACACAGGAGGGCAATAATGGAGGAAGAGAACGTCCACAGATGTAGTGGCCGCACTCATATCCCACCAAGCGCCATGCCGTCTCCTCTGAGCGCTCTCAAACCGGTGCTAGTCTCCGTCTCAATGGCTGTTCAATGACCCATTGAAATGAAACCACTGTCACAAGTTGGCTGAAAATGAAACGTGTTTTGAAGCGAAAGCTGAGAAAGATCCCAATGCAACAAACCATTTGGCTTTCATTGTGTATATAACCATGCAACCATGCTAAAATCAACAACAGAGCTATAACCAGCATATGGTTTAGCTGTTTGTCCCTTGCTATTTCGATGGCGTACAAGTCTTTCTCATAGTTTAACCTGAATGACTTATTAGTAAGTCTCCTTAGTAACCCTGCCTTACCAGTTTTGCTTGGGAATTCAAAGATTTGCAGGTACACCAGCTAGACCTGCTCCCAACCAGCATGGGAAACATGGGAATTATTATTGTTATTATTATTTTTACTAAGGAAGTCACAGTCACCTAAAATTCTTTATAAGGATCAATAAAGTAGGCCTAATTATTGTCAAACACAATCAAAACATGATACAAAAACAATGTGAACTACAATAAATATGTAAAAAAAAAAAAAGTAACAATGTGACCTAACATTTTAAATAAAATATTTCTGAAATTGAATTTAATATAAAAGAAAAGAGACTTGAGGGAAATTACAACTACAAAAGACAGCCATCAAACAAAACAAAATACAACAAAATCAAATAAAAACAAAACTCAAAACAAAAATATAAAATAAAATATTAATTTAAATAAATTATTTAAATAAAATATATAAAAATAAATATTTACAATAAAATAATTTATATAAACTACTATAAATATTACATTATTTTAAAATCACATCAAAATAAATGTATTCATTTATTAAAACTATAAAACTACAATAAATGTACTCTATTCTGTTCTATTGTCAACAAGAGACTTATTTAGAGGCAAATTACCATTACAAAGACGGCAATCAAAAAAAAAAAAAAACCAATACAAAACAAAACTAAATAAAACTAAATTAAACAAAAACAACGATATAATAAATAAATAAAAACATTCATTTATATAAATTTCTCAAATAAAATGTTAAAATAAATAAATATTTAATAAATATTTAAAAAATTAAAAACAAAATTAAAAAAATCATACAAATAGAAATTAATATTTTGAAAATAATATCAAATTAATTCATTTATATGAATTAATTAACAATAAAAGTACTCTATTCTGTTTTATTGTTAATAGACTTGAGGGAATTTACCAATAACAGACAGCAATCAAAGCAACATACAACACAAAACAAAGTTAAACAAAACAAAACGGAAAACAAACAAAAAAACAACAATAAATAACACATTCATTGTAGTTCTGTTATTTTATTTATTTATTATTTTAAAATCATTATTTTATATTTGTATCAGTTTATATAAATTATTTTATTTTAAATATGTATTAATATTTTATTAATTTAAAATAAATTTTAATAAAATATTTTTTTATAAAAAAAAAAAAATAAATAAATAAATAAAAATAACAGAGCTACAATAAAACTACTCTATTCCTAGGGAAGGGAGACTTTACCACTACAAATGTAACCCCTTACACCCGGGTCCTACTCGCGCCCCACTCCGAGCGGGTCTCCGGCATGGGAGGCGGGCGTACTAACAAGGAGGCTGCAGCGTCTAGCGTCGTCGCTAGTGCACCTCTTGAGATCAGGGGAGTGAGGTTTACCTGCAAAGCACTCACCGCTTGCCTCCATTACACAAAGACAGCTATCAAAGAAAAAAATAAACAAATATAACAAAACAAAACAAAATTAAACAAAAACAAAATAAATAAATAAATAAATATTTTAAATAAACCAATGCAAATATAAAATAAATAACTTTAAATTTATATCAAATTGAATAAATATTAATTACTTAAAATTATAGAACTACAATAAAAATACTAAATTCTGTTCTATTATCAAGAGACTTGAGGGAAATTGCCACTACAAAGTCAGCAATCATACAGCAACACCCACATTTTATTGTTTTCCTGAATGACCTACTGAATATATAATGCCTGGAGCTGCACATTTCAGTCAAACGTCTCTTTAACAGTCTCTAAAATACAACCCTGATTCCATTTGCAGTGCTTCAGCAATGCCACTAGATCATAGAGAGCTGTGTAAACTATAGGCAGTAAACCTCAGGGCTAATTCCTGTCATTACAGAGTATTGACGGCACGCTGCCTCACAAACAGAAACCACGCCAGCTCCTGATCGAGAGAGAGAGAGACCCCGTGAGGGAAATGAATGAATAAGGATTTATAGCTGCCATCATTCTGCTGCAACTATGTTTCCTGTTCTGTTCAGCAAGCGGAAAGGAAGGCTGGTAGTAGCTTCCTGTGTGTGGGGTGCTGGATTCCAGGAAATGATTAGGTGGGGGCTAAATAAGCCTGTTTCTGCCCTGGCAATGATCAACAAGGGCTAATAAAAACCCTCCTCCCTTCTGTCTCTCTGTCTATCCCTCTTCCTCCACATTTTATTCTCTCTCCAGCTCTCCTACAGTGAATATTTCCCCCTGTAAAGCACTGCCATGTTGAAAGGAACTGCATGGCTGCTCACCAGCATATGCTGCATTTAGGATGTTGGTTTCCAGCAATGGAGGCTTTCTGTATAGCTAAAGGGATAGTTCACCCAAAAATGAAAATCCTCATGTCGTTCCAAACCCGTAAGACCTTTGTTCATCTTCGGAAGACAAATGAAAATATTTTTGATGAAATCCGAGAGCTTTCTGACCCTGCAATGAAACTGAAATGTTCTCAGATCCCAGAAAAGTAAGGACACTTTTGTGTGTAAAGAAAACAAAAAAACGACTTTCAATAATTTCTTCTTTCACGCGTCAACATCCTCTACACTACAATTTGTTGAGTCAACTTAAAATTATTTGCTACCCCGCTGCCTTAAAATTTTAAGTTGAATCAACTCAAATATTTAAGTTTACAACTTAACATTTCAAACTTCTTTGAGTTGACTGAACTTAAAATTTTAAAGCAGCCAGGTAACAAATTATTTGAAGTTAACTCAACAAAGTTTTTTTTTTTTTTATTATTATCGAGAGTACCACAATGCTGAACGCCTGCTGAAAATTCAGCTTTGCCACCACAGGAATAAATTCTTAAAATATTTAAATATATTACAACAGAAAATGGTTACTTATTTTACAACTTTACTGTTTTTTTATTATGCAGCTTTGGTAAACATAACAGACTTCTTTCAGAAAGGGCAAACATTTGAACACGCATACGCAACACCAGATGCCCTCAAAAGCATGCAAAACAATAAAATAATATTTATTGCTATATTGCAGGTGATGCAGGAGCAGTGTAATGTTGTCGACCATGAAAGCGTATCTTCACATTTTACTGTGATTACAGTTAAGAGAGTGTGTTTGCATCCGTGTGTGTGTGTGCTGCCTTGGTGCTTATATCTTATTCATCCTTTCTAAAGTGATCCCTGTTAGCGTCAACATAAATGCTAGCTGACAAGAAGCGCCTTCTGCAATCAAGGGCACAACTGAAAGATTCATGAGGAAAGGTTAAATATAGGGAGAGAGAGAGAGAGATACATATATACATATAGAGAGAGAAGAGTTTCTGAACATAGAGAAGGAGAGATTACATTCAATATACTGTAGCTCAGGACATTAACTGGCTTTAATACCGATAAGCCAGAAACCAGGCTTACTCACACAACACTAAATCACAGTGCTTGAAACTTAGATACTCTGTGTAAAAGCATTAAAGGTGAGATATCATGCAAATCTGAGTTTTTCCATGTTTAAGTGCTATAATCAGAAAACCAACCCAGTAAACATGAAAAAGAACAACCCAGTAACTTTGTTTTGGTAAGCCTTTCTCTGAAAGTTTTTGAAAAAGCAGCTGTTCTGTTTTTGGCTGCACAGATGAGCACAGAATACGATTTAGAGTCCCAGCCAGAGGAGACAAGAGAGCAGTGAATTTATTGACTTATTTACTGTATATTCCGCTGCTGACACTGAATTAATATAAACATGCATTTTTTTCCCCAGCTGTTTACCTTCACAGACATATCTGAATGTTTTTGTGATTAATTTGAATTTTTAACATACAATTGTGTGTATTTGGCAATAAGACATGAAAGAGAACTTTGTTTAGTACTCACATGCTGTGTGACAGACGCTTTCTGTACATGTGCTTTGGATGTGGTTTAAAACACATGATTTCAGCACGATAGACACGATAATCAAAGCCAAACAGATGTACCTGAGGTACAAGCTGTAAAAACACAGTCCTATTCTGGAAGCAGCAGCTCAGTTGCATTTAAAGAGACGAAAACAGCATGTTTCTGCTTCCACTCACAAAAGGCATTTTCAAAATGATGTAATAAATGATCTGTAGGGTATTTTGAGCTGAAACTTCACAGACACATTATGGGGACACCTGAGACTTACAGTTGAAGTTAAAAGTTACATACACTGTGCAGAATCAGCAAAATGTTAATTATTTTACTAAAACAAGGAATCATACAAAATGCATATTATTTTTTATTTAGTATTGGCCTAAAAAGATATTTGACATAAAAGTTCACATATAGCCCACAAGAGAAAAAAAAAATATATATAGTTGAATTTATAAAAAATTGCCCCGTTCATGAGTTTACATACACTTTATTCTTAATACTAATGTGTAATAATGTGTGTTATTACCTGAACTTCTTTAGTGATAGTTTGTTAAACTGCTCGCTGTTCTTCCGAAAAATCCTTCAGGTCACACAAATTCTTTGGTTTTTCAGCATTTCTGTGTATTTGAACCCTTTCCAACAATGACTTTATGATTTTGCGATCCATCTTTTTACACTGAGGACAACCAAGGGACTCATATGCAACTATTACAGAAGGTACAAACGCTCACTGATGCTTTAGAAGGAAACACAATGCATGAACTTTTTGAATTTGAAGACCAGGGCAAATTTAACTTATTTTGACTTCTAGGAAACATGCATGTATCTTCTGTAGCTTCTGAAGGGCAGGACTACATGAAAAAAAAAATGATATTTAGGCAAAATAAGAAAAATGTGCACATCTTCATTCTGTTCAAAAGTTTTCACCCCTGGCTCTTAATGCATGTTTTTTCCTTCTAAATTATCATGAGTGTTTGAACCTTCTGTAATAGTTGCAGGACATCAGTTGTCCTCAGTAAGAAAAAAAAAAATAAATAAATCATAGTAATTTTTGGAAAAGGTTCAAATACACAAAAATGCTGAAAAACAAAATTTGTAGGACTTGAAGGATTTTTCTGAAGAACAGCGGGCAGTTTAACTATTCAGGACAAACAAGGGACTCATGAACAACTATCACTAAACAAACAAAAAAAACAGCTGTGGATCATTCAGTAACAACACAGTATTAAGAAACAAGTGTATGTAAACTTTTGGAAGGCATCATTTTTATAAATTCAATTATTAATTTCTCTTGTGGACTATATGTAAACATCTTTTATGTGAAATATCTTATTCAGGTCAGTATCTAGCCATCTATCTCCTCTAATTAAGCCTCCTTTATATGTTGTGGGGGTTGAGTGAAAACTCTTGTGAATCATTCCTAAAGTATCTATTCAGATTCTGATTCACTGCGGAGATGTGTTTGGGCTGTGTCATTACAGTAGTTTTACTCACGCCTGCATACAGTATCTATAATTCACTCTGTCAATCTCTCCATTAAATCTGTCTGTTTTTTTAAGTGCTAATCTGTCTCTTTCTCTCTCTCTGTCTCTTGCTCCGCCTCAGGTACTATCTGCCTTATGATCTGTGTATAGATGACTGACGGATCAGACTCCATCTCCTCCTCCTCATGTACTAACCAGAGCCCACAGGGCAAAGTACTAATGAAACAGTCAAGTTCAAATAAAGAGAAGAATGTCAAGGCATTGCTCGCCAGCAATTACTAAATGTGTGTGTCTCTGTGTGTGCGCAAGCCCTTAAACAAGTCACAACCTGTTGCGCTCATGTAATTACAACCGTGAGATTGAGAGCACTTGCTCTTTGAGCTTTAACAACACACACATACAGCAGCAGCAGCGGCGGTAGCATGGCTAAACCACAAAAGGTTTAACACTGTGGTAAACACGAGATGAAACGTCTTTGCAGTCTGACAACACGCTTGGACAACATGGCATCCCTAAATTCCTCTCAGACTAAACACACAAACACACGGCAGGTGAAATACTACAGCTCCAGCTGGGCTTTCTGTGCTATAAAAGCAATTATGAAAATAAACCAGGAACTAAAGAGGGGAAAAAAGAAAACTGTTGCTCTTGAACTTCAAATGCAAATCTTTAGAATGAGTTTGTTTGCTTAGTCAAACTCGGCAGGGTGAAAACAGTGTTTCCTACCCACAGCTTTATTTATTCTCATTATGAATTCACCCATTTTGGTCTAAAATGCTTCCTTCATTGCTATAATTATGTGAATAAAGTCATGAGTCATTAGTCTTAAAAATACTGTGTTAGAATGATGCTGTGGTGGGTTGGTGATATAAACATCTATCTTAAAAATAAATGTGTACTGATTCATTACCATATACACATACCGTGGTATTAACTGCCGTGTAAATACTTTGCCACATTAATTTTAGTACAATGGCATACATAATTCATTGTATAGTTTACATTTCAGAGTTTTACCACATGAAATAATCCACCTAGTCTCATGTTAAAAACGTACCTCTGGGAACTAGTGCTGGTTCGAATATCATTTTTTGCGCTTCGAAGCTTCGGTGGGAGGGGCTAAGCATATAATAAAGGCAGAAATCTCTGTGTTGTCTGTTTGCATTTGTATTATGTCGGAAATCGTTCATCCAAACAACTTCTCGCGTCACGAATGTGTTGCTGCAGACCCAAGGGAATTCCGCTCCAATATGCTCACACAACGAGTCTAGGGCAGTGGTTTTAAAACCCTGGGTCGCGACCATCGGGTAGGTCGAGGGACTTAAAAAATAGGTCGCCAGGACGATTTCCGGAAGATGTATATATGTATGTAATGAAGTTCAAGACTCTGGGAAGGATGCGGGAAACTGCAAACGTACTTTAATAACAAAATAAACATTAACAAAACGAAAGTAAGCGGAAAGTAACACTCCATCTGTGTTTGCGTTGATCAGTCAGAATCCACTCACCGCTCAAAACGCCGGATTTTTTGTTCAGTCCTGAGTTCGGCAAGCTAATAATCCTCTCATTATAACAAAGCCTGTAGACGCGCTTAGAATGCACGTTCATGCCGCCAAGAGTTTTACGCGATCGTTAAAAAGAAACCGAAATTAAAACCCGCACGCACATTCAAAAGCAATTTTAATACTATAGAGTGATTCCCCAATGAGCGCAAATTAGGCTATATAACATATCTAGGCTTTATAACTGTTGCTGTGAGTTCTTTATGGGATATAGGCTACATGGCGGACACGTCGCGGATTTGCTGCGTTTTGATTTTTCTTTCTGCGCCTATGTTAACAGATTAGAGCAGCCACACTGTCTGCGGAATACGCGCTTATATCAGGTGCGGTCCAACCACACTGCAACCGCGACCCCGCGACAGAATAAAAGTGAAGCGGATTTTTTCCGCAGCAGTCACGTAACAAACCTGCTCTATGTCCGCCACGCAGGCAGTGTGTCTCAGAGGCTTCGGCTGAAAACGGCATGCATCTCCGCTCACATGCTCTGTTAGGCAGGCTAGACAGCTCACATTTCAATGAACAAAAATATTTCTTTATATTTCAAACTTTAAAATAAATCACAACCAGGTTGCAAACTATAGTGACACTAGTAGCCTACACTCCGTGGCTTGCTGACAGCTCTCCCCCTCCCGTTCACTAATGGGCCATTCAAGCGCGAATGAGAACTGTTCGCGGGGGAAGTCACGTGTTAAAAAAAAAAAAAAAAAAAAAAAGAATATTCGAATCTCAGAATTGAAAATCGAATGCCAACCCACTGAACGAATATTCGAATATTCGACTATTCTAGTACAGCCCTACTGGGAACTTTTACAAGACATGAAATATGTACAAATTAGGGATGTAACGGTATGAAATTTTCTTATCACGATTATAATGACAAAAATGATCACGGTTATCAATATTATCACGGTATTGTTAAAATGTGCTGGAAATGTTTAAAAAGTACTTACACAAATTGTTTCACCAAGTTTTATATTTAAAATCAACAAACAACATGTAAAATGACTTCTGTTTGCACAAACTCTAAAACAATAACATTACCAATAAGATTTTATATTATAACATGACTGACAACAGTTCTCTTCAACACTTATCTAATAACATGTTTGAAATGTTCAAATAAAGCTTTGAAAAAGTTTTATAAAATGGTAAACTTCACATTTTATCCTTTAAATAAAGAAAATGGTTGTCAAATCAATAAATGGTTATATGTGTTTTATCAAAATAATTCTAGATGTAGCCTATTATGTGAATTGTTTAAATTTGTAGAATCCTTGTTTTTAGTCAAAAGGTCAAATGACAGCAATGCATGAAAATTTGGTTCGTTTTAGCTAGACAAACTACAAACAGGCTGAACATAATTGTAAGTCAATGTAAATCCACTCTCTGCCACTAGGCGGCACTTGTGGAACAGCAAAGTTACAACTGTTTCTGTAAACTCCGTGGACAAAGCATTGCGATTAAGAACACAACTTGATTAGGCATTACATGGAATGAAGATCAAAACACAATGCCATCGAATCTTTTCTGAAGACAGTCAGAACCATTAAAGGTATATTCATATAATTCATTCACTTCTATATTCATTTGTATATTCCCTCAGCACCCTTTTAAAACCTCCAATCTTTCCGTCATGATTTCATTCAAAACGAAACTACTCTGCGTGCTCTGCGCACATGAGACTGTCATTTAAACTCTGCTTTACACTGGACAGAATATATTTATCATAAGTTGTTCAAATCGTGGTAATCAAATACGGTTTTAATGATAATTTAAAGATGAAACGGTAATACTAACCGTGGAGAATTTTATCATGATTTATCGTCAAACCGGTTATCGTTACATCCCTAGTACAAATAAATACATATCACTGGAGTTTCCTACAGAAATTAACGCTAGAGGCGGTAAAACAGCGAGCACCTGTAATCGTTTTGATACACAATTAGATTACAGCTCCATATATTTTGCTTTTCGGAAGTAATAAGCTTGCTCAGTAGCTCAGCTGGAATTGGACTTGGATGCGAATCCCGTGAAAAACATGAGGATGAAAGAGCTGAAAGATGAGAGATCGAAAAACAAGCTAAAACGGCATGCTTGCGATTGTGTTTTTACGCCACTATCGCTTTTGTTCATACTATCAGGTAGGTTTAGGTGTAAGGTTAGGATGGTGCGTTATTTTAAAACGTCACAGAGCATTAGAATTATAGCAACACTCAACAGACATTCCAAGAAAAAAACAAAGACCCTTTTAGCGCCACCTAGTAGACATTTCACAGCGAATGTGTCACGAAAACTACATGGCGGTACGTATTTCGCGTCTTGCAAAAAAGTTCCCACAGGTACGTTTTTTGTCATGAGATCTAGAAATAATCGCTGTATTATGGTTACAACATAATATTTAACCCCTTAGCATTCCTGTCAAATTTTGACTCAATGCAAAACATCTCGTGGGAGGAACATTGGAACGCTAAGAGGTTAACGTACCATGGTAAATGTCATTGAAAAAAGGTATTAATAAAAAACAACACTTCTGTATGTCAAAATTACTATTATAAAATGTCTAAATACAGCTAATTTATATTTAAAAAATGGTTTGGAAGGGTGAAACGCAAAGCACAAATTCAGAGTATGGAACACTATACTTGGTCACACGTCATGTTCTACCATATTCATATAAAAAGTAATATAAAAAGAATATGAAAATTTGTTTTCCTATGGCACAGGTAAAACAATAACATAGTAATATGTAATGTATCCAAAAAAGGGAGCAAAAATAAATAGTTTTGGCAGCAGCTATTTGCTAAGTGCAAACAGAAATAGAAGTATTTTCTTAGCGATGTGCCATTTACATTATCATTATTTCAACATGTCCTCCAATTTATACGACCGACTAAAGTCGTTTTCACAAATCCTCAAATACGTCTCTGTAAAGCGTATTCAACATTTGCTCCCTTATCAGTAACAGGTATCCAACTCAACCTTAGCGTTATGTGTAGGTCAATTAGTAGCGCGTTGCACTGCGGAGTGGTATAATCATATGAACACAGGTTCGATTCCAGAGAACGCATATGTTTTTTTTTTTTTTTAAATATGCACTAGAAATCATGATTTTGCACTACTTCTGTAAGGGGTAGGTTTAGGGTAGGGTTAGGTGTGGTCATTTATACGAATTACACCTAGTAAAACACGTTTAAATTACCCTGAAATCGTATAAAAACTCATACGTCATTCGATGACGTCAGATCCAACGCGACACTGTCATTATTTTTACGACCGCTAGAGGGCGCTTAACTTTAAAACGTAAGAATGGATCATATTTGGTCGATTCAAAAACGTACAACTGGGTCGTATTTTCTTTGAGGACAGTCTCCATTATTTAGTGCAAATAATGACAGATTCTATTTAAACTATGTAAAAAATAGCTGTAATTTATTTGTGTAAATAGTAGCTAGATGCTAAATGGCAGATATTTGCCATTTTCAGTATTGTTGTAAATTATAAAACAGTATGCACTAATAAAAATGCTGAGTGTAAATGATCATTTATTAAAGTTATTTATGGATACAGCCTTTTTGGGACAATAAAGTCCTCCCTAAACCTTAACCCTAAACCCTAACCTTACCCGAAAAACACTTATAAACTATCCACAAGGCACTTTATTTCCACTTTTTAAAATAATTACTTACTTACTTTTTTTGACATAAAATGTGATGGGGAAAAAGGAGAAAAGGAGAAGAGTTCAGCAAAAGGTGGACAGGGCACTACGAAATAAATTTGAAATAAATGAAATATTTTTTTTTTTCCCACATTTCATTTTATTTTATTCCATTTCCTTTTTTTCCATTTTGATTTTTTTTTTCAGTTTTTTTTTTTCCCCGTTTTTTAATTTCTCTAGACTCTGTTTTAATGTTTAAATATAAAAAATATCATTTAAAAAGAATTGCAATCACGAAACTTAAATATTTGACCATATTCTGTGTTTTACATTCATTTTCTGGATTCCATTTTAATGAATTAAACAGGTTAAAAAAAAAATGAGTTAAAAAAAAAAATCTAAAGTATCTCTAATTAAAAGATTTTATGAAAAAATTTACACTTTTTTTTTCCCTTTTTCTGGTAAACATTTTTTTTTTCCTGTTAAATATTCCTTAAAGACAAATGTTTTATTAATAGTAGTAGTACTATCAATTGGGTTGCTGTGAAGACCTTTAAGTTTCTGTCTGTATATACTATGATAATCTTTCTCAAAAGAAACAATAAAATGTTAATGAAGTGATTCTCAGAGCAGTTGTAGAGAATTGTTTTGTGTGTTCATATAATCATACGTGGCAGAGGCTGAATCAAAAGGCCCTAGGTGGATTCGAACTTGGGTCGATTGCATCAAACGTTGCCGTCACACATCTTACGTCACACACTGCCACCCTGTTTGCTGCTACTTAACAGGCGTCTTTTGTAATGTTGTCCATCCCAAACAGACACTGGTGGGCGAAGTTAGTGTAAACAGCCTCTGCAAACAAGGTGGGCTATTTGCACTTAGTGTAAATAGACACTCCTAAATGCATTCATATGGTACAGGTCCAAAAAAAAGGTTAACACTACCCTCTATGAGGCTCAACAAACAGATAATTCTTCATTCACAGCGGACTGGACTGAGTCCTAGACAGTCTTTGAGTGAGGTCTCTATTGTATAATGCTGTCTGCAGATCACGCCTGTGCAATTATGTGATTTATATGAATAAAACAATAAAAGACATTTAAACTTCTGTCCTTCTCGACATTAAAAAGACGGGATCTGATCAAGTTTGGCGACCCGATGGACTTATTTAGCACAGTCAAGGTAAACTCTAACAAGTTACTAAGTAACAAGTAATCTCTCAAGTTTGTTTACAATAAATAGCAATTTATAATTATGAAAATATAACTGCCTTGTTTTAAGAACATAGGGTTTATATTGTGATCTTGAGTGTTGTGCTTTTCAGAGACTGCGTTTATGACCACAAGAGACAAAGCAATTCTTTCATAACAAAATATAAGTGATATCAACTTTAATGAAATATCAGTTTGAGAGATAAACAGATGCGCTTGGTTCTCCTCAGAGTGAGCAGACACAAAGAAAACATCTCCAAGGAGAAAATCCTGGCGGATGAAAATCCTGGAGATGATGAAAGAGACAAATTACTGCACCTCACACACACACACAGTCCCTGAGATCTCAGTCCCTCTCTCTCTCTCACACACAGAGTCATCTATACTGGTCCCTGTTGGGATTTCAAGACATGCACTGTTTCAAAAATCAATAGGCACATCTTGAACAGCAAGAGAAAATATCAAACTTAAAACAACCAGAAAAGCGCAGTGTCCTCTCTAGAGAGCAGACTGAAACCCTTTTAATATAAATGACATGAAAACAGACACCTTAATTCTCTCTCTGCAACATAAATGTAAATACATTTGAGTCAACAGAGAATTTAAATGTCAGGCCAAATATCAAATAAGGGCAACACGACTGGGAAAAATTCATATATGAGGGGGATGGGGGTAAGTGTTCCTAGGGCTGGGTGAGTTTTCAGATTTTATTGCTTAATCTGAATGTAACATTTCGCCATGAGTTTTTATTTATTTATTTTTTTTAAATCAAGGTTTTGAATAAAAATATTAGCAAAATAGTATTAAAAAAAAAAAAAAAAAATGAACCAATTGCATTTGAGCGTGATCTCAGTCAGATGTTCTGGGGGGGAAAAAATAAAATAATAAATATATATATATATATATATATATATATATATATATATATATATATATATATATAAATATTTATATTTATGTATTTATTTATGTATGTATTTATTTATTTATGTATTTATTTATTTATTTATTTATGTATTTATTTATTTATTTATTTTCTCTCTCTCTCTCTCTCTCTCATTATTTTTTTTTAGTTTTTTATTTTGATATACTTTAAAATATAACTTATTTCTGTTATGCAAAACTGAATTTTCATCAACCAGTTGTGCTGCTTAGTACTTTATACACACACACACACACACACACACACAATATATATATATATATATATATATATATATATAAAAAAGATATAAAATATAAAAGATACAGTGCCTTGCTAAAGTATCCGTACCCCTTATTTTTTTTCACATTTTATGTTGCTGCGTTAGTTTTTTTTTTTTCCCCCCAATCTACACTCTATACACCACAATGTCAAAGCAAACAAAAAAAAAAATCTTAAATATTCCATTGCATAAGTCTTCATACTCTTACTAGAACATCTAAAACTTAGCTCAGGAGCATTCGTTTTGCTTGTAGATGTTACTACACTGCGAGTAAAGTTAACCTGTGGCAAATTCATTTGAATGGTCATGATTTGGATAGGCACACACGTCCTAAAAAAAAAAAAAGGTCTAACAGCTGAAAACGCATATCAGAGCAAAAACCAATCCCTGAGGTCAAGAGAACTGACTATACCGACTATTGGATCAAGCCACACATCTGGAAAAGAGTTCAGAAAAAAATCTGCTGTACTGAAGGTTCACAGAAGCATGCAGTCTCCATGAGCCTTAATGGAAGCAGTTTGAAACAACCAGAACTCTCCCTAGAGCTGGCCTCCTGGCCAAATGGAGCAATTCATGGAGAAGGGCTTTGGTTAGAGTGGTGACCAAGATCCTGATAGTCACTCTAGTCGAGCTCCATGATCATATGTGGAGATAGGAGAAACCTACTGAAGAACAAACATCACTGCAACAGTGCAACTCAATTCTCTCCTCACTGAAGACGCATGAAAACACATTCAGAATTTGCAAAAAAGCCCCCCAAAAACCCTCAGAATATGAGAAGCAAGATTCTCTAGTCTAATGAACCTCAATTCCAAGCATCATGTTTGAAGGAAACCAGACACTGTTCATTACCTGCAGAGTACCATCCCAAAAGTAAAGTGTGCTGGTAGCAGAGTAGAAGAAAATCTCAATGCATCAAAATATTGAGACAACCTTAATTGAGATACACATAAAAGTTGTGTGACAATTCAGTTTTTGCTTTGTCATTATGGAATATGGATAGTAGATTGTTGTGGGGGGAAAAAAAGTACATTTAAAGCAGTTTAACATAAGGCAGCAACATAATAATGAATAAAATTAAGGGGTATGAATACTTTCACAAGGCACTGTATATATTTTATTCATTTTATTCATATTTTTATTCATGACTGCACACTTTTCAAGACAAACATTCAGACTTCTTATTTTTAGTTTGTCAGCCCAGTGTTTACAAGAAACTTGCACCTCTGTAGACAGTGATAAGCTTTCTCCCATCACATTTCAATCACATCACTAACTGTACTGCACCACACATCTCAGAATCTACTCCCTCCAAAAGGTGCTCTAGAACAAAACGAATCAAATGATTTACACCGACGACAGTGGGCGACTCCAGACCAAAGCTGGCCTGCTTCAGTATGACGGTAAACAAATTCTCGCTAACACACAAACCGACAGCAAAAGATGGCCTTATCTGTGACAGCCCACCTGTACACACTCACTCTTCCTCGTCCTCCTCCCCGCGCGCTTCATTTCTAAAAGTGGGTGACTGGAATATTAGCATGAAATTGTTGGGTTGAAACGACAGCTTCTTTTAAACCCCCCACTTACGGCTCTCGCTGAAAGAACGTGTGACAACCAGTTCTTACCGAGTGAAAGAGAGAAAGACAGTAGTGTGGGGGGGAAGAGAACCGAGAAAGGTTTGAAATGTTTCTCCAACACCAAAGCTTATCATATGTACTTGCAGAAAAAAAGCTGATGTGAATAGCTCATACTACGCTCTAGCAATCTGTAAAGATGCTGTATGATGTTCTGTCAGAGTATCTGAGGTAAAGCAAAGAGATAAGCCATTAAACACCATCAGTACAGGCATGAACTCACTGTAACACACAGACCCACAAGTTGTACTGAAACAGCACCAGCATCATTATATAGTTTAACACAAACATTAAATCAATCAATAAATGAAACTTGAAACTTAACTAAAAACAAAGCCCAAATAAAATTAAATATAAATCAGAAACACTGCCTTTGCAACTAACTGGAATAAGTTAAACCCCTAATAAAAATTACAATGTCACAAAACCAAATAAATTAAGTGTGCAACTGAAAATATGAAAACCAGATTCAAAATAAGCTATTGTAAGTAAAATAAATAAATAAATAAATAGTTTGCTAACTTAAGCAACACTATTAAAAAAATGTAGTAATTACTAAAATTACTAAAGCTAAAAAATGTTAAATAATATAAAAAATTAATAATTAAAATTAATTAAAACACATACATAAAAAAATATATTTTTTTAAATGATAAAAAAAAAAAACAACAACAAAAAAGAAATTGTACAAAAGATAACGAATTAGGAATTATAAATTAAATATTTAAAGAAATTAAAATATTAAAATATATTTATTTGAATAAACAAACAAATACATAATTTGTTATTGTTAACTCAACGAAACATT
Source organism: Cirrhinus molitorella (assembly GCA_033026305.1). Taxonomy (NCBI): domain Eukaryota; kingdom Metazoa; phylum Chordata; class Actinopteri; order Cypriniformes; family Cyprinidae; genus Cirrhinus; species Cirrhinus molitorella. Next base: position 10,801,870 of record CM065119.1, on the reverse strand, counting down.
TCAACAATTACTAAAATAACTAAAGCAAGAAATAAAAAATGTAAATAAAATAAAAAAATAATAATACAATTACAATAGCGCATAACCAAATGATAAAATAAAAAAGCTAATTCAAAATATTAATAAATACCATAATAATGAATAAATTATAATACAAATAAATAAATAAATAAATGTTACTTCAGTTTATTATTACAATTTTAACAACAACAAAAAAGACGCAGAATTGGGAATTCGAAATTAAATATTTACTTAAATATTAAATATTCAATTGAATAAAGTTAATATAAATAAACAAACAAATAAATAAATGGTTTGTTATTGTTAATTAAGCTACACAATTAAAAATTTAGTCATTACTAAAATTACTGAAGCTAAGAAATAAACAAATGATAATAAAATGACAATAGCACATAACCAAATGACCAAATAATAAAATAAAAGCTAATTCAAAGTATTAATAAATACTATAATAAATAAATGATAGTACAAATAAATAAATGTTACTTCAGTTTTTTTTTTATTACAATTTTAACAAAAAATAAATTGTACAAAAGACGCAGAATTAGAAATTAAATATTTAATTAAATTAAAATATTTCATTAAATAAACAATAAAAATAAATGGTAACGTATTATGTAATCTATTAACTAACACATTTACTACATCATTAATCGTTTATTCATCCTTGTTAATGTTAGTTAGTGTTAATTCATTCATGTTAATTCACATTGCATTAACTAATGTTACAAACACAAATTTTGATTTTAATAATACATTAGTAAATTTTAAACTAACTAACAAACCTTATTATGAAGTGTTACCAAACAAAATGCAAAATAAAAAAGGTACAATTTACCATTTAAATAATTGTATATTCAAAAAGTTTGAAAACCCATCTTAATTATAAACGTAGGTGGACTACATCACCAACCTACTTTCAGAATTAATAAAGAATTCTATTTCCGTTCACATACATCAGCTAATTCAGCACAGCTTTGATGTGGTTCATTCAATCAGATTTCAGAGTCAAGTAAGTATTCCTGTGAACACAGCCGATGGACAAGCCTCCGAAAAGTAACAGTAGGAGTTCATCACAGGGGCAAAAGGAGGAGCAGGAAGGTAATCAGAAGCTCGGGACACGTCGAAATCCAGTCGATGCCCTGTACCGCAAACAGCTCGATCTGTCTGGTCTTGGTGGAGATGAACTGAAGCCTGTTTTATTAGACCTTATCTGCAGAGGCTGCAGGGGTGGTTTACCTACAGGCCCAGTGCTCATAACTCCTGTCTGCACACAGAGGCTTCTGCTAAAATGTTCAGCGTATCTCTAGAGACTGATCGGGGTTTGCTCTCACAGCTTGTAAAGTTTTATTAGAATTTCGATATAACTCCACAGATGGTCTCACCGAAAGGACCGCAGAGCATTTACTGTCTTCTCAGTAAACACCTCTAACAATAAAGCACCTGTAATTTCGAAGTCAAATGAATCGATTCGACAAGAGCGAGTGAAACCTTTGAGGCATGAACTACTCCTGAATCTATAGGTCAACAGAAATAGGTCATTAAAATGGTTGCATTTGGAGGACACTCTCTGTATTCAGTCTCTGTGCTTTAGCCTAGAGATAGAGAGAGAGGACAGAAACAGCCAGAGAGAGTCATTGAGACAGAAATAGAGACATGAAAAGGAAAAAACGGACAGTTGAAGAAAAACGAGGGGGAAGGAAGGAATGATTGACAGTTGGCATCTGGCTGAAGGATGTTTTGGTGGAGTATGAAGCAGCTGGCGTCTCGACGAAGCCGAAATCAACATCACCTACACCCTTCAAAATTAAGCTTCTGTGGAAGCTCATTAGGCTCATTTTCATTGTCAACCATTTTTGCTGTATAAGGTCCTCTGGAAATTAGAGTTCTTGATGTTACTTTACAAGTCACATGAACATTCTTCAAGGTATCTCACACATCAGGGTTATTATCGTAAACTAAAACTAAACCATACAAATCTAAAAAATACTTGAAAAAAAATATTAACTTAAAACATTTTAGTTTAATATTTAGAATAACATAATATATTGATAAAGTACAAAATAAATAAAAAGACAAAAACGTATACATAAACAAATAAATGTTGCCTTTATTTCAATAAACTTATACATTTTAATAATAAACTTATAAAACTTATAAATAAATAAATAAATAAATAATAAAAAAGCATAAAATGCAATTACAAAAATATTAACAAATTAAAATGAAAAAAATATGTAAAATCTAATAATAAAAAGGTAATACAAATAGTAAAAACTTTCAAAATATTAATAAACACTACAATAATATATAAATTATAGTACCAAAAAACATCACGTCAGATTTGTTTAAATTACAATTTAACAGAAAAAATATATAATAAAATTACAAGACAGAATTAGGAATCAGACATTTAAATGTAATTAATTTTCAAATATTTTACTGAATAGACTAAATAAAAATAAAGTTAATAAAAAACATAAATATAAATATAAATACGCACACACACGCAAACAAATTAATAAATAAATGATTTTTTGATTACACTTTTTAACAAAAAAAAAAAAAAAAAAAAGACAGAATTAGGAATTAGAAATGTTATATTTAATTAAAATGTTAATAAAAACTTATATACACAAACAAATGCATAATTAAATAACAAAAATGTATAAAATGCAATAACAATTGTTAATCAAAATTAAAACAAATTATAAAAATAAAATCTAATAAACAAATAAACAAACAAACACATAATAAATAAATACATTAAGTACATGATTTACCATTTCCTTTAATAAAAATGCTAAATACTGCTACTACTATTACTTATAATGATAAACACCAGAAAAAAAAAATAAAAAAATCAAATCTTACTTTTCAACCTTTCACCTCCACCTGTAATTTCAGACACTTTTCACGATCCAATCAGTTCCACACAGATAAAGTCAAGTCTCATCCAATATCCTGCATTACATCACATTACAGAAATGTACTGTGTACAAAAAACTGGTTTGAATGCAGTTTTCATGTTGACCTTTTCATATTTTTCTAAAGAACCAGAAGTTCTTTGAGAAGATTCTGTGGCATCGAGATGAAAAACTTTTTTGGCTCTGACTGAAACCTTTACTTCCAAAGTGTAAAAAAGCAGCTTTTTCTGTAGCAATGCTGGCATGTTTGTTGTAAACTTTGTACAGACAGTATCAATCCCCAGCATAATGTTAAAGAAAAAAAAAAAAATCACTCTGAACTGTTTCCCCTCACACCCTCGAAGGCGACCATCACAGCTTTAGCGTCATGCTAACTCCTTCACAATAGGCTTTAGAGAGACTGTGCAAATCGCAGTGGCTTAGGAGTGCTCCCGAACAATGGCTTCTTGTGTGTGTCGTGAATTCCTACTGCTAGCAGATGGCCAAACTTCTCCCTTTCATTCTGACAGAACTGTGAGGCTGTGTGTGCGCGCACCATAGAGAGAGATGGTCTGTTGTGAACTTGTGTTGACGAATTAAACCAACTATTACGGCTTCAGCCAAGAGACAGATATTCTCTACACTACATTAGAAATGTTAAGAATGCATAAAGATCACAGCGTTAGCCGCTTCAATATGCAATCATCACAGCAGGAGCTCCAGTCTCAGAACTAATATATGAAACCACGAAGGGTGAGAAAAAAAAAAAAAGTCAACAAATTAATATACATGTAACAAAGATAGCTAAAGACCAAGTCTGAGTCAGCCTTTCACTGTTTCGTTTTTTTAAAGATTTCTATTAGATTTCAATTAGATGCTGTCCTTCTGAACTTTGTATTGAAACAATGCTGAAAAAAATGAAGTTTCCACAAAAATATCAGACATCACAAGAGTTTTCAACAGTCATAATAGGAAGAAATGAGCAGCAAATCAGCCTATTAGAATGATTTCTGAAGGATTTCTGAATGTGACAAAAGATTCCTATGTCAATTAACTGCTGTTCTTTTGAACTTTGTATTCAAAGTTCCTGAAAAAATAACTTCATCTGTCACAGTTTTCACAAACATATTAGGCAGCATAATCATTTTCAACACTGAACAGCAAATCAGCATATTAGAATGATTTAGGAAGGATCATGTGACACTGTAATGACAAGTAATAATGCTGAAAATTCAGCTTTGCATCACAAAAATAAATGACATCTACAAATATATAAAATAGATAACAGTGCTTACGTATTGTAATAATATTTCAGTTTTTACTGTATTTTCGATCAAATAAATGAAGCCTTGGTGAGTTACAATAGGTTGACTGCTAGTCATGCTTCAGAGGGCAAAGAATATTTATATATAAAGAAAATGTAAATGTATTAATTGTTTTTTAACCTTTTTTTTTTTTTACATAAGATGTACAATTAGGGATTAGAAATTGAATATTTATTTAAATCAAAACATTACAATATTTAATTGAATAAACTTAAAAATAATAATTGAACATTCAATTAGAATCTCGATTTAGTACTGCTAACACATTTGTAAATTAAAAATGTAAACTAGAATATAAAATTCAATTTATCTATAAAAATAAAAAAATATATAAAATTTGAATTATTTTACATTTTAATGCATGTATGAATTAATAGCTAGTCATGTTTCAGATGGTCATAATATAAATATTATATAAAAAATATAATATAATATAATATACATAAGATAATTCCACTTTTATTTATTTTATTTTGTACAGATAAATTGAATTTTATGTTCTAGTTTACATTTTTAATTTGCAAATGTATTAGTAGTACTAAATTGAGATGATAAATTATTATTTTTAAGTTTACTCGATTAAATATTTTAATGTTTCGATTTAAATAAATATTCAATTTCTATTTTCTATACACATTTACACACAAAAATGTAACTAAAACTAAACGATTAAAAAACACAGTAATTTTTCCAATTACAATTTTGAGCCCCAAACAATTGACAAAATTCAATTTATCTAAAAATTAAAAAAAGTATTAATACTTTTATTCTGAAAAGATGGGTTAAATCAATCAAAAGTGATAATAAAGGCATTTTAAAATATGACAAACAATTTCTATTTCAATTAAATATTATTTAAAACTTTCTATTCAAAAAATCCTGAAAAAAAAAAATCTATCACAGTTTCCACAAATACATTAAGCACAACTGTTTTCAACATTGATAGTAATAAGAAATAGTTTCTTAGCAATAAGTAATACGTTTCTTGAGCGATAATTCTGAAGGATCATGTGACACTGAAGACCGAAGTAATGATGCTGAAAATTCAGCTTGGCATCACAAACAGAAATTACATTTTAAAACATTAAAATAGATAAAAGTTTTAAAATGTAATATAACAAAAATTACAAATTATTTATTTCATTAAAGAAACAAACAAACAAGCACTTCTGCCTTTGACTGTTGTTATTGGAGCATTACAGTATCCCATGTGGCAGTAAGTATGCTACAAGGATCCTAATGGATTTCAATTATGACAATGATTGCCTTCTGCACATCGCATAGCAGTAAATCATTTAGCGAGACTATATTTTACGTGTCACGTGGTATGACATACACACACATGGACATACATGGTGAGTGTTTATGTGTGAGAAAGACAGAAAGCTGGGCTGGATCTTTCAGTGCTCTGCTCAACAGATGTGAGGCTGCAGGCCAAACCCTGATGAGCGCTCTGACTCTCCAAGGGCACGACTCGCTCAAAACTATACTATTTCATCCTCTCTCTATATTTCAGCTTTACAGGGCTGCTTTTGACGAGTGATACCGGACAACTCCTCGCCTGATAAATCTGATAATAAATGAATGATATTCCTTCTAGAATCAAGGATTTACAGTTCTGGCCAAAACACCTCACAGCTGCTGTAGCGCAACCTGCAGCCTTGCTAGGCTTTTGAATGCTTTTTAATACACTTAAGACCATTTTATAAAGCTTAGCCAAGTGTGTGTGTGTGCACGCAGACGTTGTGTTTATTGTGTTTCCCTTGAGGGGGGATTAAAATAGTGAGTGTTAACGTGTCTCTGCGCGCATGTGCATGTACAAGTGTCGCTAAGCGTGAGGTAAATCAGCGTTTACTAACAGCCCACTGCGGGTCAATGCGTTCCACATTATCTTACCTTTGGGGAGACACAGTTGTTAGCAATGCACTGACCCGTGTAATGTGGAAAGAAGAGGAATACACACGTCTACCGAGAACTAATGCAAATTTGCCAGTGAAAAACTACACTATAAATCACCAAATCAAACCAAAGCATATAGCTTTATGTGAGTTGTGTCGTGCTTTGACGGGAATGTATGCAGTTTCATGGATTTAAAGGAATAGTTCACACAAAAATGAACATTTGCTGAACATTTTCTCATCCACAGGCCATCCAAGATGTATTGGAGGTTGTTTCTTTATCAGAACAGATTTGGAGAAATTTAGCATTACATTACTTGCTTACTAATGGATCTTCTGCAGTGAATGGGTGCCGTCAGTTTTTCTAGGAAACAAATCCATCGTAAAGCGTTTTAACTTAAAAATATAAGCCTAAAACCCATAATAAAGCTTCCTCACAAAAATATACTTTTTCCAATTATTTTTTCCCATCCGATTAACCCATAGAAATAATCAATTAATAATAATCATACTTTTAAAAAAAAAAAAAAAAACTTTAAATACTAATAATTGTTAGTTGTAGTCATTCATTATTTACATACACATTTACTCTACTGTTTAAAAGTTTGGGATTTTGATGGGGTTTTTTTACTTTTCTGCTCATCAAGGCTGCGTTTATTTGATCAAAAATGCAGAAAAAAAGACTCATATTGTGAAATATTATTGCAATTTAAAATAGTGGTAATATACTTTAAAATAAAATGTATTCCTGTGATGCAAAGCTGAATTTTCAGCATCACATGAAACTTCAGAAATCATTCTAATATGCTGATTTATTATGAATGTTGGAAACGGCTGGGGTGCTTAATATTTTTTCATGATTCTTTAATTAATAATAAATCATTAAAAAGAACAGGATTTATTAATATATATATATATATATATATATATATATATATATATATATATATATATATATATATATATATATATATATATATATATATATATATATATATATATATATATATATATATATATATAAAGAAATTAATACTTTTATTCAACAAGGATGTGTTAAATTGATAAAAAGTGATAGTGAACGCTTCGACTGTTAGAAAAGATTTTTATTTTGAATAAATTATGTTCTTTTTACCTTTTTATTCATCAAAGAATCCTGAAAAAAAGTATCACAGGTTCCAAAAAAATATATAAAGCAGCATAACCATTTCAAACATTGATAATAAATCAGCATATTGTGACCCTGGACAACAAAACATAAGTATACAGTCATAAGTATAGCCAACAATACATTGTATGGGTCACAGTGATCAATTTTTCTTTTATATCAAAAATCTACAGGATAGTAAGTAAAGATCCATTTAGATATTTTGTAAATTTCCTACCGTAAATATATATTAAATATGCATTGCTAAGAACTTCATTTTAAAGCAAGTTTAAGCAAGCAATTTTCTCAATATTTCTATTTTTTTTTTTTGTTTGGACCCTCAAATTCCAGATTTTCAAATAGTTGTATCTTGGCCAAATATTGTCCTATCCTAACAATGCATCAATGGAAATCTTATTTATTCAGCATAAATCTCATTTTTACAAAATTGACTGTTTTTTTGGTCCAGGGTCACATATTAGAATGATTTTGGAAGGATTGTGTGACACTGACGTCTGGAGTAATGATGCCGAAAATTCAACTTTGCATCACAGAATTCAATTATATTTTAAAGAATATTAAAATAGAAATCCACTATTTTAAACTGCAATAACATTTCACAATATTACAGTTTTTCTGTTTTTTTAAATCAAATAAATGTAACTTTGATAGGCAAAAGAGACTTCTTCAAAAAGACATTAAAAATCTTACAGATCCCAAATTTTTGAATGGCAGTGTATTTTCATAAAACAATTCTGAGGCAGCCGCATAAGGTCACCTAAAGTTCAGGGACAACATGCAGTAGTGACAGACCTGCAGTAATTTCTCTTGCCCCTTGCTTCAAGGGCTAATACTAGATAAGTGTTACAAAAATGCATTACTCAAGGATGCCGGTTGTCGCCAGCTAGTGTTTTCTTTCCATTCAGGGTTAGTACAGTGTGCGTGTACACGTACGTGTGTGCGCTACTTATATGGATCTTTACCATATACACCCCTCCTCAGACTGTTAAAGAGAAAGAATTTTTGTATTCCCTCCTTGTTGAATGTAATAAATTGCTTATGGTTGAGAGTAAAGCGCCTCATCTGCAGTTCACCCATCAACAGACCAGCAGAGATGGAAATCAAAACCCACATCACACCACAAGTACATCTGCGCAACATCTTACAGGCCTGACAATAAACATGAGAGATGAGAGAGAGAGAGGAAAAAAAAAAAAAAAAAAAAAAAATTGTAGAATACTCAAACGTGGGCAAAATTCAATCAAGTGTAGAATTAAAAAAACAAAAAACAAAGGTGGTGTGATTAAATCTCTGAAGGTCACCCAGTACTTTTGGCTGCTAGTAGGCGTTCATACTTAACTGTATGAGGAGGAGGACTGTGAGAGCTCTACCATCCACACTCCCAATGGTACAAGTTTCTTTGCTTAAATCTGCAATGGTCACGACACCTCAAATGCCAACTCTCATTATAAAAAGGAATCTAGCCTCTTTAAAAATCTGTCCTGAACAGTTAAACTGCCAGATGTTCTTTAGAAAAATCCTTTAGGTCACACAATTTTTTTTGTTTTTTCAGCATTTTTGTGTATTTGAACCCTTTCCAGCAATGACTGTATGATTTTGAGATTTATCTTTTCACACCAAGGACAACTGAGGGACTCATATGCAACTATTACAGAAGGTTCAAATGCTCACTGATGCTCCAGAAGGAAAAACAATGCATTAAGAGCCGGGGGTGAAAACTTTTGAACAGAATGAAGATGTGTACATTTTTCTTATTTTGCCTAAATATCATATCCATTTCATTTAAAACTGCCCTTTAGAAGCTACAGAAGTTTCTTACATGTTCACCAGAAGACAAACTAAGTTAAATTTACCCTGATCTTCAAATGCCAAAAGTTTTCACCCCCTTAATGCATCATGTTTCCTTCTGAAGCATCATTGAGCATTTAAACCTTCTGTAATAGTTGCATATGAGTCCATCAGTTGTCCTCAATGTGAAAAGATGAATCTCAAAATCATACAGTCATTATTGAAAAGGGTTCAAATAAACAAAAATGCAGAAAAACCAAAGAATTTGTGGGACCTGAAGGATTTTTCTGAAGAACAGCAGGCAGTTTAACTGTTCAGGACAAACAAGGGACTCTTAAAAAAGCAACTCTGGACCATTCAGCTAACAGCAACTATTATTTTCTCTTGTGGACTATATGTAAACATCTTTTATGCAAAATATCTTATTCAGGTCAGTACTAAAAAAAAAACAACAACAACAACAACAACAACAACAACAACAAAAAAACATTTTGTATGATCTCTCTTATTTTGGTAAAATAATTAACATTTTGCAAATTCTGCAAGGTGTATTTAAACTTTTGACTTCAACTGTACATGACCGTACATGTGTGTGTTAGTGGGCATGGCATAGCAGGTGGTTAAAAACAGAAATGGTTAGTGTCCCACCCACACACACAGAGAGAGAGAGAGAGAGAGAGAGAGAGCTGAATGTTAATGCGTCTCTGCCCTTGGCATCTGGAAGTTCAATTACACTGAAAGTCAAGCGACTGACTGTGCGCACAGAAGCACTGATAGTTAGAAAGAAAAACAACACTGTTCCAATAACAAAGTCAAAGAGAAGGACAGACGAGAGAGCACGCGCGCGCAAGAGAAATAGAGACATATGACATTCAACCTGTCAAAACTTCTGGATGTCAGTCTGCCAGCTAGTTCAAAAACAGGGCCCTCTTTGCAACAAGCTCACACTCGCACTAGCTACAACAATCTAAGATGGATTGAAAATGGATACTTGCAGAAACGCACATTCAGTCCATCATAGGCAGCATTAGGCAAGAGTCAGTATTATTCCAGCAGGAGAAAATCTTATCGCCACACTAAACGGCTGACATAATAAAGACTCCTGTTATTACACGTCCTGAGGCCATTTCAGCTGTCAGTCATCTTAAGTGATGATTATGAGGTCACATGTTCTGTCACAAGTTTTCATTGTAGCCACTAACTACTCTGGGCACAGTGCAAAACAGGGCATCTGTCTGTAATTTGAAAACAATTAGGTTTGTGTGACTCCGGACTTTTGCAGAGGATTGTGTTGTAGTAGAGAATCTTTAGCTGAATATTTCTGTGTGATAACCCAGAAAAAACTAAAGAAAAGAAAAAAAAAGTACTTCATTCTTTTAATTTTTATTCCTCCAAATAAGTTATTACTTTTCATCCCTTTAAATTGGATTAAAAAAAAAAACTGTGAAGTAATGCGTTACAAAATATTTCTATTTCTATAAACTGTTTTATTTATTAAAAGAACCCTAAAAAAGGTCAAGAAAGATAACAATTTTCAACATTGATTATAAAAAATGCTTCTTAAACAGCAAATCAGCATATTAGAATGATTTCTGAAGGATCATGAGACACGGAAGACCAAAGTGTTCTGTAGCTTGCGCTCTCGTGGCGTCTGTCGTTGCTAAGCAACAATGACCCGCGCTCTCCATGAAGACGTGGAAGTTTGAGCAAAGGACAAATGGATTTCCAGCACTAAACATCACTTGCAGTAGCTCTACTACATTTATTTAAAAATGGTTATCCCTTTAACAGCTATGATCAGCTGTTCATCCATTTTGGCTGAGCTTTCAATTTTGTTACAGGGAAGGATGAAGCTGATGGTTGTTTCTTGTCATGTGACCTGCGGTGCGCTTGCACCATTCTGAAAAGTTGAGATGTTTTTATCTTGTTAACGAACTACGCCACACAAAAGACATGACATGTGAATGGCCCCTAAGACATAATGACGTAAAAGTTGCATGAATTCCAATCTGACTGTTCAGACTGAGGTCGCATTGCGAAACATTCGACCTGTATTGGATTTAGAACCACATATTGAAGTTTTTTTAAAAGATCAGATTCCATGCGGTTTGTGCCGTTCACACTGTCATGCAAAAAACACACCTGGGTCACATTTAATGATTTTTTTTTTTGGCAGTCTGAAAGTAGCCTAAGAGATCTTTTCCAAAATCATTAAATAAATAAACACACACACACAAAAATCTGTCTTCTGAACAATAATGTATCTGTAAATTCTACTTTATTTATTGCCAGAAAATGTGAATTTCCGCTACTGAATAAAAAATAAAAAGGTAATTGTAGGGCTGCACGATTTGGGAAAATTTTCATATTGCGATTATTGAGGTCAATGTTGCGATATGCGATTGCGATTACAATTATAATAAATGGTATTGGGGGCACAAAATTGGGGTTCATGAATTATGAGCTTCTAGAACATTTGACCTCTTAACTGAAGTTCTTTTCACAAATTGAACAAATTAAAACAGTATAAATAACCAAAAAATAAACAACACCGTTCTTTCTTAGTCTTATTAAGTGCAAACAATAAATGCAGCCATAATCAAAGTAGGCTACTCTCTTAATATTCAAAGTGCCAATAGAGACTGACTTTTTCATGCATGAAACGCTCGGCGGTGCTGAGCGTGCATTCTACAATTTGATTTCTTCATGTCTAAACGAAGACTTATAATATGGCGTGAGGCTCACGAACACATCTGTAATTAGGCTATGCTTTGTTTTGATATAAATTTGTTGTATTGCCACGTGATGTAGCAACTGTAATTTTGCGAATCTTGCACAATACATGTCTCTGCTCAGTGTCAGTAATCTCAAATCCAAAATATCGTCATACAGAGGTAGAGTTTTTTTTCCTACCAGATCAGTCTCCTCGACACTCATCTTCGTTCTGGTCTCTCAGTGCTGCGCACACAAGTGAACGTGAACGCATGCACGCCACACGTGCACTGCCTATACTGAGAGACTGTCAGATCTTTTTATTTTTATTTATTCATTTAATCTTTTGTTTTGTTGTGTTCGCAGCACGGAAAATAGGCAAACTGTTCTCAGAAAGCATGTGTTCTCAAGTGCACACAACTAGCCTAATATAAAATAATATAATCGCAACATTTTCCCGTCATATAATCGCACAGGCTGACATACGATTAATCGTGCGGCACTAGGTAATTGCAACTTTTTATCTTACAATTCAAACTTTTTTCTCATAATTGCAAGATATAAATTCACAATTGTGAGTTATAAAGTCAGAATTGAAAATTATATACTCACCATTCTGAGAAATCTTTATCTCTATTTATTGCCAGAAAAAGCTGGTAAGTGAATTTCTGTTTTTTCCCCCTCACAATTGAGGGTTATAAAGTTATAAAGTCAGAATTGAAAGTTATTAACTCGCCATTCTGAGAAAAAAAAGTCAGTTACGAGATATAAACTTGCAATTGCATGAAAAAAATTTGAATGGTAAGAAAAAGTTGCAATTAGCTTTTTTTTAATTATTAAATGGTGGAAACTGGCTTCCATAGTGAACCAGACTTTAATGTCAATAGTTATTGAAAGAGAAAAATATTATTATCATCAGAGAAAAATAATAAAATATTATTTCCCACTGAACATTCCTCAACTAACATTGTCTTTAAATCTATAACTTGCAATCAGACGATGAAAAGTACAAATTCTGGTGATTCATGAACTATAGTGTCTCTGCCACCCTTAGCAAGACCCTTCACAAAAAAAGTTGCTCTGCATAAGAAAGCATCTGCTAAATGACAAATCACTTCCATTCCTATTCTCCCAACAGTGTACACAATGAACCAATTACTTTATTAAGCCAAGCATAAAACGACAATAAATAGTATAGCCTCAATATAAACACACTAATAGAGTGGCGACTACCCTCAAGGACAGGAACCGCCGCTTTGGTGTCTACGAGAGCACAGGAATGCTGGGTTCGGCAGAGGCCTGTTTTGGCGCAATCACATCTGTCATGCTCTGGCATTGCTCTGTTCCTCTGGGGGAAAAAGAAAAAGAACTCTAACCTCACAGTTGCCAAAACAACCATCTATCAATATTCATTAGAGATTTCTGCAGTGGATGCGGCGACTAAAAAAAACATGCAACTCGCTGTTATCAAGCTGTGCATGTAATGCAAGACACTGTAGAGATATAAAAAAGGGAAAATGGCAGAACAAAAAGCCTCTGTAGCGTACAAGTCCAGAATGCCTTGTAGGCATGAAACAGATTCACATCTACTGATGCATAGATTTCCTCTCTGCTGTTTTTCTTGTGCTCGCGAGGAGCTGTAAAACAACACTAAATGCTATTTAGAGAACCGTCCTTGTCGTTTTCTCAGCTGTGCCCCGCAGAATCTCTCAGGCGTCCTTTGCGCTGGGGCTTGTTGGTTTGTTTTCTTTCGTGTCCTTTTTATCTTTGTCATTCACAAACATGCATTACAAGGGTGAATACACAAGCACACAGTCATGCCAGCGTTCTCCTGAATACTGATGGGGTTCTGCTGAAGAGAAGAAGTGAATAAAATTCAGTACGGGAGGAGAGGCATGCGTCCCGGGAAAGGTCATCCATCGCTTGACTGGGACCGCCGATGACCTAGTCCAGAGGGCTGCATCAGCAAGCACGACATGAACGTGGCTATGTGTGTGTGTGTGTGTGTGTGTGTGTGTGTGTGTGTGTTCTGCCTCAGTTGCATAGCTGTACTTGATGTAACTAAAATACTTTCTCCTATCCCAGCTGAAAATATGTCCAATCATCCATAGGTTGATACACACAGAATACATAAACAATGGAACTAGGGCTGTGCATTTAATTTAAATAAAACTGGATATGCCTTAGTGTGACTGTCAGATCAAAAAGGCTGCTTTATACGCACTCATCTTGTTGCTTTCATCACCAAAATAAAAGCTAAATTAGGGCCCTATGAAATCAGATTTTTTTTGTTTTTTTCCCCAGTTTTAAATTTTGTTCTGGACTCCTAAAATTACACTTAAATGTTATTTTATTAATCAAAAAGCATGTCTAGTTAATTAAAATCATGAAACTTCATGAAACAATTCAACATCAGTTTTAAAGTTGAACATAAATTACATGCTTAGGGCCCTATGAAATGTTTTGTTTTTGCCTACTTTATGTTTTATTGTTACCAAATTCTGTGTTCTAGCATGCCTAATTATTTGAATACATAAAAACAAGTTTTAATTATTCTTACAATAACCTTGTGAAATGTTTATTTTTCTCAGAAATTCTGTTGTGTATTTGCAGTCTTCTTGTTATAAAAAAGGCATAAAGCATTCATCTCATTTATCTTTTAATTAATGAAAACTTTTTTTTGGCAAATACATTTAGTCTTAAGAAAAGTTTTCCAGCACTACAAGGCACTTACTCAATACACAAAAGTGTACAACTCTGACAAAATCTGATTTCTTCATGATTTTATATTTTATAATAGAGATTTTTGTCATTTCAAAATATAGAGCAAAAGGTGGAAAGCCAGAAAGTGCTCCTCTGGATATAATGGTGATTTTATGTATTCATTTATTTTTACAAAAGCGTTTGTTTACCACAAAATATATTCAGTCATCCCACTAAAAATAGCATTTAAATTGGATCATTTTAGAGCTTTAAAATGCTGGAAAAAGTTGTGTGAAATGCCTAAAAGTCATTGAAAAGTGCTTGAATTTCCCGAAATTAATAATGTAATGCATTAGATTATTTAGCCTATAGTTAGCATTACTACTTCTGCTTTTCTGATGTACATTAGTGCTGTTTATAACAGAGAATTCCAGGCAGAATCTGAAAGATTCTCACCAGATCTAACAGCATCCTTATACATTGTGTGGCGAATTCAATCTCTTCTTACTGGATCTTGCAGCAGTAACAGTGTTGCAAAATCAACTTTGGCTCCCCAATAAAGCTGTTCTGTGCTCGTGCCCAGAAGTTAGTTTGCATTGCGGTCCGAGCCAATAAACAGTCCGTGCTACGCAGCTCAAACGTAGAACGGTTTAGTTTCGCTTTCGTTTCGTTTGCTGTTTGATGTTTTTCATATGCAACAGAAATGGCAGTGTTTTTGAGTTGAACAATGTGGTGGCCGTGCCAGTGCGACACTCACAAAATAAGTCGCACCGGCAGAAAAAAAAATGGTCGCAGCCTGGAGCCCTGTAATATCACCTCAAGTGTCACGCAAGCTTCAATACGAGTAGTAAACAAAACCACACTTCTGCTGCATTCATTAACACAGACACTTAATTCATATTTAAATAGTTGTTTTGTGGCGTAATATTTACAAATAGCCTATTAATCCATATCGCGAAGTGTAATGGCCTACTTTTGAGTCATTCATCCAAACTTTGACAAATTCCATGACATTGCATTTTTATGACTGGATTCCACGATTCTGTCCACATTTTCTGCATTGCGGAAATCATAGGGCCCTGCTAAATATATAACAGTTTTAACAGTGTTTTTTGGACATTTTAATAAAACAATTTCACATATGGCTTTAACTCCCAAGGGCCACCAAACAACATTCCCTTGGTTAGTCTGCACTCAAAACACAAGTCATAGATCAAGTTATAAATCAGGCTTGACAATTCTTACTTATGCAGAGGCTGTGAACTGTGTCTGTAAACCATAGAAGAGAATTCAATATATTATGATGAATAAAGCAGTGAGAGGAAGAATTGCAAGATTCACTAATGCTCCAAAAATTTGTCTCTAGGGAAAGAAAATGAGAGAATGTAACACCATAAGTATGTGGAATCCACATGCCTTATACATATGCATGGATCTTGACAAAAGCTGTAGGACATTTCAGTGAATTTCAGTCTGTTCCTCAAACAAAGCTACTGTAATACTTTTGAATATATATAATGTAGGTAATGACAAGGAGGTAAAAAATAAATAAATAAATAAATGACAACATTCTCATTACTGGGTGAACTGTTCCTGTAACTATCTCTGCTGCCTCGTTCTGTACCACACAGCACTTTGCCTTTTGAAATAAATCTGTGTCAAGTTTGGCATCTTGTCAGGTTTTGAGTTGCAGACAGTATGCTTGGGTTTGTTTGTTTGTGCGCGAGTGTATCTGTGCGAGTATGTGGGTAGCAGAGAGCACTGCTGTTTTTAGCAGCCTGCTAACAAACTGATTATGTTTAACAAGATGTTTTAAGAGCCATCACATTCATAAACACACATACTTGAGGTGCTGAGAGAGAGAGAGAGAGAGAGAGAGAGAGAGAGAGAGAGAGAGAGAGAGAGAGAGAGAGAGAGAGAGAGAGAGAGAGAGAGAGAGAGAGAGAGAGAGAGAGAGAGAGAGAGAGAGAGAGAGAGAGGAGAGAGAGAGAAAATACAGCAGGCGACAGAGCGGAAAACTCCCATGGCCATTGCTTTCTGATTATTGCAGAACTGTTTCAGATTTCCATATGGAGAACCTTAAAAATGCACGAGTGTAAAATCTTACAAAAAGTTTTGAGATCATATCTGATCTTGTTGAGTTTTTGACATTCTATCTGTTCACTACAGCTCAAAACTTAATAAGTGGATAATAAGATTTTAAATGTTTTATGCTCAGCAAGGCTGAATTTATATGATCAAAAATACAGAAATAAATAACGTTGTAAAATATTATTGCAATTTAAAATAACCGTTGTCTATTCTAAAGGCATAGTTCACCCAAAAATGATTAGTATCTCACAAAAGTGAGTGCACCCCTCACATTTCAGCAACCATTTTAGTATATCTTCTCAAGGGACAGTATAGAAATGAAACTTGGATATATTTTAGAAGAGTCAATCTGCAGCTTATATAGCAGTACAGATTTACGGTCCACTGAAAATAACTCAACATACAGCCATTATTGCCAAATAGCTGGCAACAAAAGTGAGAACACTAAGTGATAACATCAGTATGTTGTTTAATCATGCAAAGCCACATCCTACTCATCATGTTTATGTTTTTGTTTGCTTGACATGGCCATAAAAATGTGTGTATCTGTATTAGAGCAGTTAAAAATTTGGTGCTTTAAGTACAATTCTCTCATACTGACCACTGGATGTTCAACATGGCACCTCATGGCAAAGAACTGAGAATTTGAGAATTAGAATTGCCGCTCTCCACAAAGATAGCCACAGCTATTAGAAGTTCAGTAACACCCTGAAACTGAGTTACACTACTGTGGTCAGGGTCATACAGAGGTTTTCTAAGATGGGTTCCATTCAGAACAGGCCTTGCAAGGGTCAATCAACGAAGTCGAGTACTCGTTTGGTGCATCAGGTGCAGAACCTGTCTTCAAAAAACAGATGCATGAGTGCTGTCAGCTTTGCTTTAAAGGTTGCAGAAGTAGAAGGTCAGCTTGTCAGTGCTCAAACCATAGGCCACACAATGCAACAAGTCAGTTCGCATGGGCGTTGTCCCAGAAGGAAGCCTCTTCTGAAGCTGGTTCACAAGAAAGCTCGCAAACAGTTTGCTGAAGACAATCTGTCCAAGAGCATGAGTTCCTGGAATCATGTCTGATGAGACTAAGATAAACTTGTTTGGCTCAGATGGTGTCCAGCATGTGTGGCAATGCCCTGGTGAGGAGTACCAGGAAAATTGTCTACAGTCAAGCATGATGGTGGTAGCATCATGGTCTGGGGCTGCATGAGTGCTGCTGGTACTGTGGAGCTGCAGTTCATTGAGGGAAACATGGATCCCATTAAGTACTGTACATTTTGAAGGAGAACAAGATGCCTTCCCTCCAGAAACAAGGCCGAAAGGCAGTTTTCCAACATGATGACCTCAAACACACCACCAAGATGACAACTGCCTTACTGAAGAAGCTGAAAGTGAGGGTGATGTATGTCTCCAGACTTTAACTCTATTAAGCACCTGTGGGACATCCTCAAGCGGAAGGTGGAGAAGCACTATGCGTCTAATATCCAGCAGCTCTGTGACGTCATTATAGAAGAGGGGAAAAGGATCCCAGCAACAACTTGTGCAGCTCTGGTCAATTCCATGCTAAGGCAGTGCCAGATAACAATGGTGCTAACACAAAATATTGACACTTTGGAAAAGTTCACTTAGGGTGTACTCACTTGTTGCCAGCTATTTTGACAATAATGGCTTTATGTTGAGTCATTTTCAGAGGACAGTAAATCTATATTGCTATACAAGCTGCACATTGACTACTGTAAAATATATCCAAGTTTCATTTCTACAGTATTGTCTCTTGAGAAGATATACTATATGGTTTGCTGAAAATGTGAGGGGTGTACTCACTTTTGTGAGATACTGTATATAAAAAAAAACGTCCAGTCTCTTTCAAGCTTTATAATAGCAGTGAATGGGTGTTGATATTTGAGTCCAATAAAGTACATCCATCCAAAAAGTACTCCTAACTACGTTTCAATGGATGATGTAGAACGTAGGCAAGCGCGGTGACGAATGCGGAAGCGCAGTGGAGAGAGCAAAACAATTAAAAGTACAAAATGAGGATTTGTAAAGAAAAATGATGAGGATTTTGATATATGCCAAAGAGGAGAATGATTTTCCATTGCTGTAAACAAAACTTGGATCTCACTAGAGTAACGTAATTCTCACTTGAACTTACATCAGTGTAATCCACCAGAACGCCACTGTTTCGTGAACACCTGTACGATAGTTAGCAAAAGCTAGGAATTATGCTTTATAAAGTTTTAAATATGAATATTTTTCTTATACAAAACGCATCTATTCCATTCAGAAGACCTTTATTAACCCTATGGAGCCATGTGAAGGACTTTTTATGATGGATGGATGCATTTTATTGGACGTTAAAATCTCAACACCCAGTCACTACCATTATGTTGAAAACCGTTGAGCTGCTGAATATTTTGTGGAAATCGTGATACATTTAAGATTCCTTGATGAATATCAACCTGATTTCATGTCGAAAATGTACCTGAGAGAGCTTTTTTTTTTAACAAGAAGGGAAATACACGTTTCACGACACATTTTTTTTCAATGTGAAATGTCCATTGAGTGGCGCGCTAAAAGTGGTGCGTTTTTTCCTCCGGACCAGATGAACATACATATGCTACGTTTTATGTGACGTTGGTTTTGTACGCATGACTGCAGTTCTGACTTGAAATGTCCATTGAGAACTCTAATGTTCTGTGGCATTTAAAAAAAAAAAAAAAAAAAAGACATAGCACCCAAATCTACCCAATACTTTAAACAAAAGCTAATGTGAAGTAAAAATGCAAATCACAATCACTTTTAAAATTTAAAATCACATTTAAAATAAAAATGCAATCACATTTCAGCTTGTTTTTCGATCTCTCATCTTTCGCACCCTAATTCCATGTCGGCTGAGCTACCGAGCAAGCTTGTTACGTCCAGAAAGTGAAACATATGGAGCTGTAATCATAACTGTGTACAAAAACGATTACTCGCCGTTTCACCACCTCTAGTTTTAATTTCTGTTGGAAACTGCTGTGAGATGTACTTATTGGTACACATTTAACATCTTGCAAAAAAGTTCTCACTGGTACATTTTCGTCAGGTAGATGAATATAAAGTTCAAAAGAACAGGATGTATTTGAAAGAGAAATAATATTTTTGTCACCTTGTATAAATTATAGTTGTCGTGACTGCATGTTGTTAGTGTTGAAAGAATCATTTGAGTTTGAAACACTGCATTTCATACTATGAGACCAAAAAAAACAATTAAACTTACAAGCGTTTATCTATTTTGTCATGCTTATGCCAAAAATTCAACATCAGATTTCCAAATGAAGGCTCACTCTCTAACACTTTGGTCTTATGAAACTTGATACATGTGAAATTCAGTCTAGGCCTCTCAGCCGAAAGAGCTGTCCAGAGAATTCAACAGCGAAGTGATTAGACGTGTAAATTTTAAGAATGCCCGCAATGCGGTCAGCGCCATGGACCACAAGCTGAAGAACCGCGTTTCTGCCGACGGCACCGTGGAACCAACAGCCTAGAAAATTTCTAGGAAGATTTCAAAAGACCAAACACCACAAAAGGCATTTTATAGCTGCATGTGAAGCGTGTACGTGTACCACACCCATGTGTCAGCAGGGTTTGGAGAGATTATTGCGGGGCTGGTGCCAACCACCCCACCTCCCCTTGCATGGAATGCAGACCAACACATAAACTAGGTGTCGTGTAGTACAACATACAGCTAGGGGTGAGAATCACAGCGATTTCACAGCCTAAATAGACATGCTTTGAGCTTTTCCAAAAGCTTCAGGTCAGGAAATCACACAATTAGCGATTGCTTTGACCAAAAGCTTTGTTATATCTCTCTCTCTGGCTCTGTGAAGCGTTAAGGCAGTGGCGTTGAGACAGAAACACTATTGTGCTTTCTGCTCTAAACAATGGCTCTTATTTAGCCTGTGGGGTCCAAATGTGTGTTAGCTCATTTACTCCGTGTCTGCCAAAAATTCCTGATATGGATCCCATTACAAAACCAATAAACAGCCAGACAGCGTGCCAGTTCTGGAAGAGCACGCCGAGGCGTACAGAATAAACCTGCCCAAGGCACCCTGCCTGTCTCACACGGGCTGCAGGAGCCCAGCGTTTGTGAAAAGAGATCTGAATAGCTCTTAAGACCTAACCGAGGTGGTCCTTCTATATCCTCTAGGAAAAAAAGAAACTGCCAAATCGAAAAGTATCAGCCAGTTACATTAACAAAAGAATCCAACATTAACTTCATCGTTCAAACTCCACTGCACTAAAAAGGTGTTAAAGTGGTCATGAACAATTTAATTAGAATAAAAAAGCGATTTTTTTTTTTTTTTTAACTTTTTAAAACTATTCATCAGTGAGTCATAAAAAAGTCCTGTTATACATTTTTCACAATATTACTGTTTTTACTGTATTTTTGATCAAATAAAAGCAGCCTTCAAAAGCATAAGAGACGTAACGCTCACAAACGTATTGAAATCTACATGATTATGGCAAAATGTTGTTACATACAGCTGAAGCCAAAAGTTTATATACATCTTGCAGAATCTGCAAAATGTTAATTATTTTACCAAAATAAGCATGTTATTTTCATTTACCTGAATAAGATATTTAAGATATTTATATAATAGTTGAATTTATAAAAAAGACCCTGTTCAAAAGTTTACATACACTTGATTCTTAATACTCCAAAAGAAAAAAAAAACGATGCATTAAGATCCAGGGGTGTAAACTTTTGAACAGAATGTAGATGCGTACATTTTTCTTATTTTTCCTTAACATTACGCATTTTTCAAATTTGTACCTCCCTTCAGGAAACTACAGAAGATACTTATTTCCCAAAAGACAAAATTGACCCCGGTCTTCAAATTTAAGCAGGGTAATTTTTGTAAATGTAACTTTTTTGTGGACTAAACGAAATAATTCTTTCAGTTTGTATGATCCCAATTTCATGCAATATGTATGTAAACTTTTGACTTCAGAATTAATGACAGCATTAATGAGCTTTTTAAAAAAAAACAGTGGCAAAAAACAACCCATAATGTGATAAAGACAAGTTAGAATCAACTATTTTATCATTCGTTAAGCTTTCTTAAAAGGAAAAAGCACTGAGATGAAAGGGAATGATAGCAGACAGCTCCAGGTATTACAGGCCTAACTGGGTTAAAGGGTCAGGGAGAGGACAGAAAACGGTCATCCAAAATTAAATTACAATATTTGATGCAAGAAACATTTGCATTAAAAGTGGACCTTGAGGAAAAACTACAACAATGAAAAAGTGTTATATGACCCCATTATGCAAAGCAGAATTCATGAAGTTGCATTTATGAAGTGTGGCAAAGCCGCATCCATCACTGCTGTCATCTAATGTCACGTCACTAAGGTTAAAACATCTGACATAAAAAGACAATTTTCCTCTAACAACTGGAACACAGTCGACTTGGAACTGACGGCAGTCAAGCACAACTGTGTCCCTCCCCGCAGACTAGGGTGTTTTTCTTTTATTTTCAATGCAGTGTCACTCATGTGCTGTGGCAGCAGTGTGTGTGTGTGTGTGTGTCAGTGTGCTATTTCCAGCCTCGATGCAGCCAGACTGTGAGGGCCTCTCTGTTGCTCAGTCGAAAATCTCCAACATCAACATAACAGCTGCTCCCCAACAAACACCATTTGACCATGAGAAAAACATGTTGCAATGGCATTTACATGGAAAAACCCAATGCTGTAGACAAACTCCGCAGTATTTCCCAGACAACAATTTTAACTAGATGTACTAGATACTACAAAGACAAAAGCCATACTTTAGAACAGCAGTTCTCACATGGTTTTGCTTCAACACTCAGATCATATACATAACCAAAAATCATTTTCATGTAACAACATATGAAAAGGAATAGTTCACTCAAAAAGAAAATTGGCTGAAAATGCACTCCCCCACAGGCCATCCAATTGTAAAGGTGATTGTTTTTTTTAATCAGAAGGAATTTGGCATTACATCACTAGCTCACCATTTGAAGTGAATGGTACATCATGTAGCTTTTCGCTTTACAAGACATTACCTGATGGACTGGAGTTGTGTGGATTACTTGTGGTGTTTTTATAAGCTATTTGGATTCTCATTCTGACGGCACCCATTCACTGCAGAGGATTCACTAGTGTTCTAATAAAGACTTAGAATTTGTGAACTATTCCTTTAAACTTAAACATTAACATGTACTGATATTACCACGAACTGCGTAGGTCCAACAATAAGATGAATTATTAACATGACAGACTTGGAAATGCTTTAACAGCAGTTGAAGTGTGATTTACAGTGATTATAGTCTGCATGTTTCTAAATGTCAGTTGAATTGCAATGTAGTTTATGCTCTTAGCAGCCAATAATTTACCACACACACAACACAATGTGGTCAGCACAAATCATGTTCATCCTCTTTGTCTAATTAGGTTCGTTTTAAGTAAAAGGACAAATCTGTGATGAAATACTAAACAGTTTTATTGGATATGTGAAAGACAATTAATAAAAACCCTATTTATTTTGCTATACAAACCATCCATGATTATAAAAAAAAAGGGTTCATTATTTGGATTTGGCATCATTCATTCTTTGGGGCCTACAATAGAACCACTGATCTAGAACACATTCCTGAAACTTGCATAAATACATGGAGTAATTTGCACATAAAAAAGCCCTTTCCAAAAACTGTCCTCTGGATTCACAAATCCTTCATAAACATCAGATTTGATGGTAGGGCTGGTACGATTAATCAAAAGGTAATCGAAACCGAAATTCAGAACCTGACAGCAGCATGGCTGTTTTTTAACCATTCCTAAACGACAAAGCAAACAAAAGAATATTATGATGGCAGTGCACTAAAACTCAGTGTCATCAGTTTGCCAAAAAGAACACAGAACCTTCTACGCACCATTTAAGCTACACGTGATAGGGAGCAGGTGTACATTTTTTCGTACCAACTAACATTTTGAAAATACAAAACATTTTCATGTATTCAATCGTTTACATAAGTTTACAAAAATCATTCTGCTCGTGTTTCATGAATGAGGCCCATTAACTTTGGCACAGTAATCTGTTGTAGAACATTCATTTCACACCTGTAAATTGCTGGCAAGAGTATTTCCAAGACATCAGCTCCCCATCCAGAACTTGCCTACAGACAATAACACCGTGTCTACTCTGGAAGCAACCAGCATTGACTCACGCTGTGACAGCTTGAGGTTGTCTACTCTGGAAGTGTTGACGCTGCACGTCAATGTTCACTAACCACAGATCATCTGTACGCTCGAGGCTACACTTCAGCAATAGTAAAATGGAAGAATAGCTTGGATAACTTTGTATTATATTCAGCAGGAATCCACTGGT
Organism: Cirrhinus molitorella; assembly: GCA_033026305.1. Taxonomy (NCBI): domain Eukaryota; kingdom Metazoa; phylum Chordata; class Actinopteri; order Cypriniformes; family Cyprinidae; genus Cirrhinus; species Cirrhinus molitorella. The sequence continues at coordinate 10,777,877 of CM065119.1, read as the reverse complement.
ATAAATGCAGCATGAACTATTGAAAAATTTACTTTATACTGTATATTACAGTATATAAAGGACAGAAAATATGCAGTAGGTCTTGGTGCATTTTCATATTATATATATATATATATATATATATATATATAATACTGTGTTGTTACCTGAATGATCCAAAGCTGTCTTTTTTGTTTAGTGATAGTTGTTCATGAGCCCCATGTTTGTTCTGAACAGTTAAACTGCCCACTGTTCTTCAAAAAAAAAACCTTCAGGTCCTATAAATTATTTGTTTTTTCAGCATTTTGTGTATTTGAACCCTTTCCAACAATGACTATGAACACGATGCATTAAGAGCTGGGGGTGAAAACTTTTGAACAGAATGAAGATGTGTAAATTTTTCTTATTTTGCATAAATATTGTATTTTGTTCATTTAGTACTGCCCTTCAGAAGCTACAGAAGATACTTGCATGTTTCCCAGAAGACAAACTAAATTACATTTACACTGATCTTCAAATTCTAAAAATTCACACATGAACACATGGATGTAAGTAAACCAAAAAAAGTGTGAAATAACTCAAAGTAGCCACCCTTTGCTTTGTTGACAGCGCTGCAAACCCTTGATATTATAGGTTAAAAATGTATGTGGTTATGTTTTATCTAAGTAAGTTTCCTGGAAACTGGCCCTGTTACGCCTCTGTTCTAGAATTCCTACTTATTTCTAATTCTGTACAAGCATACCTACTGTATCTAATCAGAATCTAAGTCTCCCACTTAACCGTTTAAAAGTCACGGAATCACAAGGGACGAGTGCGGCAGAGAGTTCCGGAGAAAAGCAGCTCTGGCTCTCTGGCTGTTTTTGGCTCTTGCTAGAGGAAATATGATTATGCAGAAGGGGAACGGTTTCATCAGCACCTGGAGCGGTGCGTGAGAGGGGAGGTTAGGGCCGAAAATAGGGGGGGATTTATGAAGTGAGCACATACTTTAGCCCTGGCAGGAAGTCATTAAGCTGTAAGCTAGAATACAGAGAGAAGCGCTGGCATCTGCGCCACTGCTGCGACCATTCAAGCAAAGCAGTGGCTATACAATTAAACACAGTATTTTTTTTTAGTTATTTCAATTGTCATTTAGCCAAACAATCAAGACGACCCCTCGTTGTGGTCTATGCAGGTTCAGAAAGTTCTCGGATTTCATCAAAAACATCTAAATTTGTGTTCTAAAGATGAACGAAGGACATGAGGGTGAGTAATTAAAAGGATAGCTCACCCAATAATGCAAATTTTGTCATTAATGGAAACGTTAGCAAAACAATATTTTTGCAAACTGGGATCATCCCATGCAAATGAGCTTTTTCATGTCCACTCATATTTGAAACACATTTTTCAATAAGTCATCAGATCCAACGGGACAGAGAATAACATTTTGCAATGGGCCTGATGACCTTTCCTGCTAACGCTTAGCCAATCAAGATCCAGGTTAACTCTGAAAAGGTTACAGAGGCTTATAGGCCTTTGGTTTCACACCAATCAGCAAAGCATAATTGTACTAAAACATACTTGGGCGGCGTAATCGAGATGGAAGGAGCGTGTGAGAGAGGAAGAAGACAGGCCTCTGAGAAGCTCTCCCATCTCCATATCTTATTTCAATGTGGGAATAGCACTCTCAGCAATTATTGTTAGTATCAGTCAGACCATAAAAGCTTTTCCCCGTGGAGCCGAGGCAGCTATCTCACGTTCAGAGCAGGAGCTTGTCGACAATTGTTACGCTAATTGCTTTCACAGCAAGCGTCATTTATAAAGAAAACATGCTCTAAGACACACACGGAGGCTCAACATATGAGACTGCACACACACACACACACACACACACACACACACACACACGCGCTCTCATTACGACTGTGCCAACTAAGAAGCAATAATGTGTGTGTGCAAGGAAGACTGGGCAATTTATCAAAAATTGCCAATATAATCATGATGATTATCTTGGCGATATTGAATAAAGCAACATTGTGAATAGGGCAATGGTTTTAATATGCTTTTTATTTGACCATTAACTTTTACTCTTTCTGTGAATCAATTTTAAACCCTTTTTTTTTTGCACTGAAAATGTTCCCTGCAAGGCATTTTGCATATGTTAACATTTAGGTTCCCAAATTTATATAGAACTCATACTTGATTTTGTACTTGTAGAAGTGTAAACAGCTTGAAATACTATGAGCCATTTTACAGACTTAGTCCCACAATGAAAAAACACATTTAAAAAGTACTGAAGAATTCAAATCTTAAATGTTTACCAATATTGTTCTATTTTCTATTGAAACCCACAATAATATTTAAAATATCAGTACACTTAATAAAAGCTCTCATAGCTACAAGGCATGAGTAGATAGGTCCCAACATTTAGAGGTAAATGTGTTAAAAAGTCTGAAAATCTGTAACTTTGAAGAAAGTCACTACCAAACACCTTTTTTCTGCAAATAAGCATTTTTTTTGTGTTATTCCATAACATTTAGTTTTTATATGTGTACAACTGTGTTAGCCAACCATGTGCTGATTAGCACCTTTGAGGTAGGCTCAAAAGTACCTAAAATTGTCACTACCGAAGCAGTCACAACCGAAACATGTCATAATTTTTTTTTTGGGACACGTGACCCGGTGGGGCTTGTATGATCCTCGGGGGGCTAACGGAGGGATGGGGGGTGGGGTGTATTCTATATGAATAAAATATGTCGTCAAATTTTACACACATGCATTTAACAAAATCACAAACATCATAGTGTATTTAACAAATTTTCTTTTTGTTAGTAATGAATTTAAATGACTAAAACATTATTTTTATGTGGTTAAATATACTGAATATAGGTTAAAAGCACTGAGCACGTCTATTTGGCTCAGCACCAGACAAGGCGAAAAAGCAGTGAAAGTTTAAATACACTGGTGGTGATCATCCAAATCAAATGGTTAAAATAGACAAGTTTTGGGGAGTTAGAGTGGGTCAAATTGAATCTGAGGTGGCACAAACCAGATCTAATTAGATCAAAATTGCATTTGGTATAGTTTTTTGCGTTTAAAATATTCCGGGGTGAAGGGGTTGGTCCTTCAGATCATTGAAGGGGGGGGGCTTCAGGACGTCGTAGGGGGGCTAAGCTGGGCCTGGTGACAAAAGGGAACACATAATCCTTTTTTTTTTTTGTACGGTTATGCACATATTTAGTATCTTCATATGTTTTAGTAGTGTTTTAGTGTGCAAATTAAAAGTCTGTAATGTAATGTGGTCACTACCAAAACATTACTGTCACTACAAATGTCCAGTCACAACTGAAACACGTGATGTTCTGTCAAGAATAATATAATATATTGAATTTATAACCAAGATGTTATGATAATGTCTGGTTTAATGTATATTTAAACTAATGAATCCTTAACTTTGAAATCAGTATGATCAACTGCATGCCTCTTACATAGAAAGATTGTGTTTAAAATACAAAGAATCTCATAAATCACACTTGGAATTGTTAAACTTTTAATTGTTATTGATTTACCTCTAAATAGCACAGGTATTTACAAGGTAGATGTAAACAAAATCTTAAGTTAATATAACCCTTCTTATTAAATAATGTGTTACTCTGTTTCTGTAGTGACATGTTTGGATTGAGGAAAAATATTCCAAAACCTTCTGAAAATACAATATCAGAATTAACTGCACAATTAGAAATGTGAACCTTGGATATTATACAATTTGCATACATACAGATTTTGTGGAAAATGTTTTCTCAAAACATTTCCAACTCTGACTTTGCACCAATTCTGTAGAATGGCCCATATATGTTGTGTGAACATGAACAAAGAAGCCAAAAAATAAAGCAGTTTAAAGACATTTCTTTGGTTAGTTTAAGGCCTTGTTTGCTATATTTGGTTGACAAACCTGTACATACAATGATTTGAAACTTGTTTGGAGAAATGATTCATCAACACACAGAAACAGACAGAAAACCACAACCACAACTCAGATAACCAAAAGCCCTGAAAACGAAAGTCAAAACAGGCTCCAACACGTCGGAAACAAGTTTATAGCAACACTTCTATGGTGTCAGAGGGAGCTACACAAGTCAAAAAATCACTCATAAGCTCATAAATCATAGTGAAAAAACATATCCTCAAATTCAATGTGCAAATGTTTAACAGTAATAGTTTTCACAGTGTGAGAAACTTGGACTCGGGAAGGTCTGCCTGTTTAAAAAGAAAACACTCCATTACTTAATGAGCCACTTATGACTCCTCTCAATTTCTTCCCCATTATTTTTATTGCAATTTTCAGAGGAGCACTAACACTAGTCTGTCGTTTCTGTCTTCCCTAAACAGCTTTCTCTGCCAGCGGGTGCTTCATGAAAAAAAAAGAAAAAAAAAAAAGAAATTGCCGGAAAATAGTACAAGTGGAAAATAAGGTGAATTTTCAGACTTGGCCTTGAAAATGTTTATTGCTTACTGTTTACAGTCTTTCACAGAACACTGTGTTGACTAGCATCAATGTCAAACAAATACTAATGACAGACTACATGACCTCAATGTAATCTTTAAAAAAAAAAAAAAAAAAGCATATTAGCTCATAGTTTTCATTATCATTCCCTTATGTCCGCCTCTTCATCTCCCACGCTCACTTTCTCACTCTCTCAGAGACAAACATGCAGAGGTCAAAAAACATTTACCAAAAAATGCCTCACTACATCATCAATAGGTTTGACGCTTTAGGGAAATTGATGTGCAAGTATGGACACCAGCTGTTGGAGCGATTTTCTGTGATTAAATTGTCTGAATCCTTACCTATCCTCTGTACAGTGCACTACGTGCCATTTACCACACAGAAACTACGAATTCTGTGAACAAGTGACTAATTTCAGCCGCAGCTTCAGCATCTATTTATAGTGTAGGGGGCGGGACTTTTCATATTCTAGAGAGCATTTGATTGGAGAGAAAGTTTGAGGAGCTGAAGTGCAGGGTGACATCATCAAAATCGTTGATCCACACTGGTGGAAGTTAAAGACTGTAAGTTTTGAATGCTTTTATCTTGTAAATGCGAATTGTGTCATTGTTTTGGAGCACACTACCTTAAGACAAACATTCATACTAAAACCAAAAAGCTTCAATCATGAAATGAGACAAAAAAAAATATCATTGATCTTTCGACACATAAAAGGTTAATTAGTGTTGCAAAGTGGTGGAAAATTTTTGGTAAATTTCTGATTACTTTTTTAAAAAATCCCAGAAGATTCCAACAACAAAAAAAAACTGGAAAGCTTTTACAAAATTTCTGGAATGTTTTAGAAATTTACTAGACATTTTCCACCTTTTTGCAACCCTATTATTGATACACCCTGCAGGTTTCATAGCTTCAGACATTAATCATTACCAAAAAAATTATATTTTTTAACCAATAACCAAGCACCAAACATTACTTTATTAGATATTGCGGGATCAAGTGTTGGGCAAAGTTACTTTTAAAAAAAGTAATGCATTACAATATTGTGTTACTCCCTAAAAAAGTAACTAATTACCTCACTTAGTTACTTTTTAGGGAAAGTAATGCGTTACATTACTTTTTTAATCTGGGCAGGGCTTGTTTGTTTTTAATATAAAAAAAAAACAAATCAATTTTTACCAAATGTAAAACACCAAAAAGTGAAATAAGGCTGAAGAAAAAATAAATTCATGTCTGTACAGTAGAACTGTAGGAAAAGGAAGTTCAACACTCTTCAGCAATGTAAAGTAAGTTTAGCTTATTAGTATGGTTGGATTGGATCAACAAAAGACAGCAACAAAGTTATTGGTTATTAAAATGGGATTAAATACACAAAGGAAATAAAAAGTAACTGGCGTTACTTTTTTGAAAAGATATTTTCTTGTAAATGAAAAAGTAATGTGTTACTTTACTAGTAACTTGAAATTATTGTTATTACATTATTACATAACTTGTGTTACTTGTAATGTGTAACCCCCAACACTGGTGGGATTTGTGATGCCACTCCGGCAAAGACATTTGCATATGACTGCCTCTAGAGTAAGACATCAATACAAGGTTTTACATCCACTAACATTTATGCACTGAATAGCTGAAGTTGCAAATCATAAGTACACTATTTTATAAAGCTTTGTCTATAATTGAGAGTTTTATGAGGATAATGCTTTCAAAATCCTTACTCATAAGCAATAGCAAGGGACCATTGATACTTTTTTTAAATGCAAAGGTGTTAGCCAATACGTGGAAGTTTAGTGACCTTAAAAGAATCATTTCAGATCATTAAAATAGATATTTCAGACAGGATTCAAAATGAAGGTTTAAAATAATAATTTCTCCACATATATAATTGGTTTGTGCAAATAAACTTTAAGTGAACTTCAAGGAACATATTAAAACATGCCACGACGAGTTTAAAGAACTAAAATTACCAAACTGGAGATGTCACATTCCAGTCCAATGCTTTATCAAAGGCACTTCCCAAAAATTCCTGAATTTCCACTATGATATCATAAGCCTCACCTATTTTTTATCTATTAATCATTAGATAAAATGTTTTTTGTGTCTATAGTGAAGTCAGGCAGAGATCAGATTATCACTAGAACACGGAAAAGCAAACAAAACACTTCACAATCATATAATCTAAAATTACGCAACTAAATTTCCAACTTGTAACATTAAACCCAGAAAAATATATAACCACACGGATCAACCGACTCAGCAAAGAGGATTTACATTCTGTATCCAGCACAAGCACACACTCACACGGGCCTCCTCGTTCTCATGAGGGTGGAATAACTGCGGCATTCTTATCAATTAAGTACTTCATTACACAGAAAGACTTAAAGAGCTGGGAGGCATTATGTAATTTTGCTAAAATGCATCTCAAAGCTTCTACCACACCACATCATATCCCACAGCTGACGTTTAAATCACCCCGGAAAATTCATACACACAGGTAAGCTGATTCAGAAGCACACCATTAAGTAGCAAACAAATGCATCTGATGGATTTCCTTTCCTCTGCCAGATGGAGAGTTCTACTCACTTAACTGATCATCAGACATGCAAAACACGAGGAAAAGTTCAAAGAAAGATGCGTTTATCTGCAGTGGCCTGAATTACGCTGCTCATGTGGGAGGACTCTCAAAAGAATCATGCCAGCTAGAACATCTTATATTAAGTGATATGGTATGAACAACTTATGAGCAGAACTAGTCTCTAGGGCTCAGATCTTCACTGTTTGTTATCAAAAAGTGAACGCGTTTATGAAAATGTAAGCATGCCATTAGTAATCAGACTGGGAATGCCTATCAGGGTCAAATGCTTGAACATGTCTGCAAAGCTGAGAAATTATCAATTAGCAGTTTAATGTTTAAATGAGCACAACCTGGCTTTTTATGTAACCGCAACATAAATTATTTACTCTCTAGAAGTACTGTGACAACTGTTTTCACAGTGAATGTAGACGTATATCTCTGTTTGTTTATGTGACTGAGCCCTGCTTTACAGTTCACTGGTCATTTTAGGCCACTGTCATTTGTCATGAATGTACCCACACTCGCTAGCCAATAACCCACCACTTCAGCTGACTATACAACTCTCCGTCAAGACTGTTTGCACAACACCTATGTAAAGCCATCGTTCTCTTGCCCTTATTAGCTTCTCTATTGGTACAACAAGTTTAAACACACCACTTGATGAATCAATGATCCTGTCTGGAACACACTCGCACACACACATAAAACAAATACAGCCCACATTCACCCTGTGATGGTTTACAACACTTCACCTTGACTTAAGGAAGCAATTGAGACATAATTCTTGTGCTTTCTGTATTTAATTTACTTATGGGTCAATGACATGAGGGTCATTCCGTATTAACTCAAACAGAGGCTCAAATTTTTGATTTTGCTAATATTTTTTTCTGAAGAATGTTATTTTTAGCAATCCTTGTTGCATTTTGTGCCAATAATTACTCAAGAGGTATTAAAGATATCTTAATGCCTTTTTAGATATTGGGTCTTAAACTTTTCTTTTGGCATCTCTATTTTTAAGGCCCTTTATGGTTCGGTTTCAGAAATAGTGGGATTTTAATTTGGCTCCAGGAGAAAATCATTAAAATGTACACATTTTCAGTGGTCAAAACCCAAATGTGTGTCAGTTTGCAAAATTATGATACTTATTTTCTTTTAAAGTGGAATGTTTGAAAAACAAATAATGTTGAAGCTAGAGATATCTTGCTTCCTTCTGTCATAACAACTGCATTGAACATACCTGTCTGAGTGCCCTAAGTATTATTTTTCCAAAGTTTGCGTGCCTATAATTTATCTTTATCTTTTAAGTATTAAAGATATCACAATATGATTTTTCTTTTGGAATCTTAATTTTCAAGGCCCTACATCATTCAGTCTCAGGGATATGGGGATCTCAATGTTAACTTTTACCCATTTTCAGTGGTTGAAAACCAAATTTGGCCACTTCAGTAAATATTCATCCATGACATTTAATAGTTTGGCTTATCATGTTAAAAATATTAGCAAAATCAAAAATTTTAGCCGGGAACGTTTTAGAATGACCAATGACACTTTTTTGGTCAAGACTGTTAGAGCATTTAAAAATGCATTAAAAGGGAATACATACAAAAAAATGACTAGAATACACCTATGAACTTTACAATTTTAGTATGTAAAGGGAGTCAAAAATATCAGTTACTGCCTAGACATTGCAGGGAGAAAAATAAAAAAATAAATAAAAAAATAAATAAATATCACACTGTTGGCCTAGTGGTTGGCATAATCAGAATAATCATTGCTAGTTTTGCTTTATTTAATAAATATAATAAATGGCCAAAACAAAGTCAGTGTGGCATTTTGGTCAAGAAAAAAAAAATTAAACAGAAATAATGAAGTTTCTTATAACGGTCAAGGTCATTAGGTTAAAGAAAATATATACACACACACACCACATATTTGACCCTTTATGAAAAAAAAAAAACCTACTTTGCACAGGTCAAAAGAATAACCCCCCCAAAAACATGCGTTTTAAACTAGATTTTTACGAAGTGTATCTTCATAATAGAACCGCACAGTAACGGTAGGTGCCATCTCAGAGTTGGCAATCAACAAATAAAAGTGACATTTACATCTGCACTACATAAAAAAGCCCCCCAAAACCATAAAAGCCACAACTTCCCGATATGTCATGAGTCATTAAAGCACTTCAACACCTGACAAACTCAAGTCGATATTGAATTTCTTGTTTTTCAAACTTCAAACAGACCCTTCAGAGTGATTCACCGTGTTCCTCGAAGTGACCTGTCAAACAACGCTGACACGCTTCTGCAAGAGTGACAGCGCGAAACGGCAAAAGCCGTGACCTCTGTTACGTCACGCCAGTACTATCACTATATTGTGGCATCAAAAACGCTCACTGAGAACGGAACTTCTGGAATGCGACAATGTGACAACAGCAAACACCTGTTTAGCACCCTCAAAAGCGGTTATGTCATCACAATCACATAAAGAACAAAAAAACTTGAACCGTCGCCGCGGCCATAGACAGTCGGACGTGTTCAGAATATTTAAACCGGTTCTTACCTCGAGACGGTCCAAACTGACGAAACTGGCTATAGCAAATCCATCAATAATATCCTCCTCCTGAGAACTAGACTCGCGTCTCTTCCTCCGGGGGGGTCGCGGGGTTCTGCTCGAGGATGTCGAGCGTGGCGGAGCGTTTTTACCGGGACTTCGCTCCCGTTCGGAACCAGACGAGGGGCTCCGATCGCGGGCTTCCCCGGCGCGCGCCTCCCGTTTCCGTCCCCTCTCGCGCTGCGAACGGGATCTGCGACTCTGCTTCACTTTCCCTTCCATTTTAAAAATCGGTGCGATGTCCTCCCCCCGCCCCCCCGCAAAAACAAAAAAGGGAAAATGACACTCGATCACGTCAAAACCAATCGATTCCACACAATCAGTAAAACACACCCATAGATACTAGAGCCTGTAAACAATTTACAGTATGACCTTGGATGTTAAGCTCCGTAATGTGATAAACAAACAAATGTGATCCATGCAGGTTGAGGCGTGTGTATAATCCAAAGCACAGCGTCACAGGATCGAAACGCCTCGCTTCATTTAAACAGGTGCAAAATGGCTGTTTAATTACAGTAGCGTGAATTCCAGACGCACGGCAACTTTGTTGCAGCGGAATACAACAACATCAGCGTGTGTATGTACTGCAGACCGCACGCTGGATTCATGTTGCTGGCCCTGCTTTAATTTCCACCCGTTTCATGACCCGCTGTGCCAGAAACAGCAAAATAAGCATCCGCGTGTTTGTCAAACAATTTACAAATGGGAACTTATTATATCGGCAAGTTTCAATGTGAAGAGACGCCACGAAACCATCCGAGACAACACGGTCCGCGTCAAAGCAGAAAACGCTGTTATATCCCCCAAAGATCCTTCTTCAGCACACAATCCAGCAAAAACAAATCATATCCAACCAGGAAAAGAGTTCTTTATCCAGCAGAGAGTAAGTTGAACGCCTCCATTCCTGAACGCTGCGGCTGAGGGGAAAGACGTCGGCGTGTTTGTCGGAATACGCGAAGCTTCGCTAAGTGGCTTTAAAGAGACAGCGGATGATTCACATCTCCTCTTCTCTCTCTGTTCTTGCTCGTCACAAATCGCACTGCGAAGTGTAAATGCTCCGAGTCTAGCAAACTGACGTACTTCCGCCACTTCTGCGATTGCCAGAGGAAGTGAGCTGGTTTATTATATTACTCCGAGGAACTTATTTTTTCGTGGCATGTCATTTGCAGGGTGTTTCTAGTCTGTGACGTCCGCCTGTCAGCGGGTGGAGAGACGCGCAGTTAGCGAGCTGTCAGCAGCCAAATGCGCATCAGTGCAGGCTGCTTCAGAAGCCCACACCGATCTCACAGCAGCCCATTATACAGTTACACACAGAGAACTTGGTCATCATCTGCCTCAAATGGTCTGTCCGCTCTCATACATTATAATGACCTTTAACCTAGTTGCGTTAAAAGGAAAAGATAAATAAAAAGTTCTATTCTGTCTACCTACCTATCTATCCATCTGTTGTTCCGTCTGCTTTTTATCTATCTGTCTGTCATTCTTTCTAACTATTACTCTATCTACCTACCTATCTATCCATCCGTTGTTTTATCTGCTTTTTATCTGGCTGTCTATCTGTCTGTCTATCTATCTATCTATCTGTCTGTCTGTCTGTCTGTCTGTCTGTCCGTCGTTCTATCTAATATTCTGTCTCCCTACCTATCTATCATCTGTTGTTCTGTCTGCTTTTTATCTATCTATCTGTCAGTCTGTAGTTCTAACAATCTATCTATCTATCTATCTATCTATGCATCCATTGTTCTGTCTGCTTTTTTCTATCTGTCCCATCCGTCCATCCATCCATCCATCCATTTTTCCTCCTATTTACTTGCCTATCAATCCATCCATTGTTCTATCTGTCCATTCACCTGTTGTTCTTTCTATCTACTATTCTATCTGTCTGTCCATCCATCCTTCTTTCTATCTACTATTCTATCTATCTATCTATCTATTTCTCTGTCCATCCATCAGTCAGTCGTTCTATCTAATATTCTGTCTCCCTACCTATCCATCCATCTGTTGTTCTGTCTGCTTTTTATCTATCTATCTGTCTGTCCGTTGTTCTTTCTAACTATTACTCTATCTACCTACCTATCTATCCATCCGTTGTTTTGTCTGCTTTTTGTCTGTCTGTCTGTCCATCCGTCCGCCCGTCCGTCGTTCTATCTAATATTCTGTCTCCCTACCTATCTATCATCTGTTGTTCTGTCTGCTTTTTATCTATCTATCTGTCAGTCTGTAGTTCTTTCTAACAATCTATCTATCTATCTATCTATCTATCTATCTATGCATCCATTGTTCTGTCTGCTTTTTTCTATCTGTCCCATCCATCCGTCCATTTTTCCCCCTATTTACCTACCTATCAATCCATCCATTGTTCTATCTGTCCATTCACCTGTTGTTCTTTCTATCTACTATTCTATCTGTCTGTCCATCCATCCTTCTTTCTATCTACTATTCTATCTACCTACCTATCTATCCACCCATTGTACTATCTGCTTTTTATCTGTCTGTCTGTCCATCCATTCGTCCATTGTTCTTTCTATCTGCCTATCTACCTATCTATCCATCCATTGTTCTATCCATCTGTCTGTCAATCCGTCTGTCGTTCTTTCTTTCTTTATATCTTTCTTTCTTTGTATACATCTATCCATCATTGTTTCTCTATACCATTCTATCTACCTTAGCTATCTATCCATCCATCATCCATTCATGCTCAATGTCAATTGCTTCAGTGTTTGCACAATTGAGGCGTTTTGGTGCAGTCATGTCATTAAACTCTTTTAGAACCAGTAAGTTCTGATTAACTGTAAGCCTGAACACAACTCGTTCATCACATTGACATGCCCAGTTTAGATTTGTGGACACAAAACTCAGGGGAGGAAACTCATGAGACACTTCAAGCCACGCTCAACACCCAAAGGCCCTAGGGAAGGCATTACTTTAACAGCAGGAGCTAACAGTGGTCTTTGGAGTCAGTAAAGTAGCCCACAATCACACATGACTGAATTATTCAGGGGAATCCATTGTTTTCTGCTCAAGTGTTATATATGAATGAAAGAAAGTACGGATGCATAATATATACAGGGGCAAATTGCAGGCACTGCATGCAATAAAAAGCAATGAATTGATGCAAACTAAAATAAGGCCACCCTCATGAATTCATTGCATTTAAATGACAGGTGGCTCATTACTAAGCCAGCTGGGTTAATATATCTATTTTTGAACCATGCATATCATAGAAATGTAGATACAAATAGAAAATGTATGTAAATAGCACAGCTGTTGTCATAGAACAAGACTACAATTATAGTAACAAAGCAGACACTTGTCAGTATTTCATTGCCATTTACTGTCATTATCACTAATGCAGACTGTTTTTCAAGCACTTCTTGTAGACCTTCATTTAAGTGCAGCATGATGTCATGCAGCCCCAGAAATATAAACTGTACTGCAACAGGTCAAAGTGTGTTTTTCACCTCTGCAGTCTGGGTCTTGGCTCACTTTTCCATATAATAATTCAGCTCTCTGTCTGCAGTTATAGGCTCTTAAGCACCATGAGGTTGCCTTAAGGCAGCAAGAGAGCACCTGTCCTCTAGAGAACACACACACACAGTCTCAAGATCATCCAAGTCATCCAGACTTATAAATGATTTATTTTACACTCCACTCTTGCAATAATGTACAGTGCTATCAGCACTACATCACCATGGGCTTGTCCTGTCTCAACACACTCAAAACAATCTTTCTGAAGTCTAAAAGTATCTATATAGTATTCTATCTGTCTGTCTATCTATTGTTCTGTCCTTCTTTCTATCCATCCATCAATCCAGTCTTTCTATCTGTCTGTCTGTCATCCATTCATCCAACCATCCATCCATCCATCCATCCAATTTTTCTATCTGTCTTTCACCAATAATCCATTCATCCATCTCTTTTTCTTACCATCCATCAATGCACCCTGTCTACGTATCATTCTATCATTCATTCAATCTATCATTCTATCTTCCTTTCTATCCACCCATCCATTCATAATTTCTATCATCCATCCATCCTATTTTTCTGTCTATCTATCATCCATCCATCCATCATCCATCCATTCATCCATTCCTAATCTTTTTATTTATCATCCACCCGTCTGATCTTTCTATCATCCATCCACCCAATCTTTCTATCGTCCATCCATTCATCCATCTTTTTTTATTTCCATCTATCCATCATCCATCCATCTAATATTTCTATCATTCATTACATCTATCATTCTATTTTTCTTTCTATCCACCCATCCATTCATAATTTCTATCATCCATCCATCCATCAATCCTATTTTTCTGTCTATCTATCATCCATCCATCCATCCATCCATCCAATCTTTCTCTTTCTATTCCATTTCTCCATCTATTCATCTATCTATTCATCCATCCAATCTTTGTCTATCATCAATCATCCAATCTTTCTATCTATCATTCATTCATTCATTCATTCATTCATTCAATCAATCAATCTTTCTGTCTATCATCAATCCATCCAATCTTTCTATCTATCATCCATTCATTCATCCAATCTTTCTGTCTATCATCCATCCAATCTATCTATCTATCTATCTATCTATCTATCTATCTATCTATCTATCTATCTATCTATCCAATCTTTGTATATCTGTAATCCTTCCATCCAATCTTTCTGTCTATCATCCATAATACACAGAAATCTATCATTGATAGACAGAAATCTATCAATCCATCCATCCATCCATCCATCCATCTACCTGTCTTCTCCAGTCATATAATACCTATGTTCAGAATATGTACTCCACAAGACTGTGTTCTCTAACTGAGGATCTAGATTGTGCTTGGTCACACTAACAAAAGGTCAAACTCTGCTGGACTGTATGGGTGAATTGGAAATGGAGAGTGTCAGCAGGGTTAGGAGATAGGAGTAAAGGGTGTCTTAGCTATATCATTATCACTGAGGAAATATAAACTGAATGTGGGGTTGTCTCTATTTAAAGAAAGACAGTGGGAATTACTGGAAGGATTTTGAAACTGAGTTGTGTTTTATTGAACGCATCACACTGAATTAGATTAGTCTTTCATTGAAAATGAAATGTGAAAAAGCAAGTATAAATGTCAAAGTAAATGCCAAATAAAATGTAAATACAGTTCTTTTTTTCCCTCTTTCTTTCTTTCTTTAATAATACCTTCACTCAAAAATGGCTTTGCTTTTTTGACTAATCTTTTCTCAGGAAAGTCACATAGTCGGGATCAGTCAAAGGCTTAGCTCAACATTTTTGAAGAAATTCAGAAATGAGTTCTATTGATTTTTTGCCTCCCCGCACCTTCAAGCTAAACTAACATCCCGACAGACTGTGTTATGTCAGTTCAGCTTTTCTTTAAAGATATCTGCACAAATCAATAAGGCTTTGGCGGAGCATATACAGTAGATCCCTGCGAGAAGTGTGGACACATTCAGTGTACCTGAGCTTTTGATTGATTCTGTGGAACATACTGATGCTTATCCTCTTAACAGAGTGTGCGGTACTTTCTCTGATAACCATTTGTATTTTCTTTGATAACAATCTGGCAAGTCAGAGCTTGAAAACAGAGTCAGCGCAAATGTGATGACTAAACGCTGGGAACATTTCATCCGTGATGATCTCTAAGGAGTATGTCAAAACATGATGCCCATCCTCTCTCCCTAGACGGCCCCCGTAATTGCTTCTTAAGAAAACAGAGGAACTGACAGTAGCAACACTCTCTCACACGTTACACAGGTCAAGCGAAACCACACGTAGACACACTGACTGATACAAAGACACAGTAGAGAGTGTGAAATATTAAGATATGCCAGACAGAAATTAAAACAGGCAAACTGACACAAGTGGCTCTCCTAACTAGATCGAGTAAACAAATTACAACAAATCTGTCGATTTATGAATCTCATCATGACATTTCCAAACACTTGTCGTAAAACTACTGTATGTCATTTCCAAACATTACTGTGGTTATGTAAATTTAGAAGTAATGCGATATCTGAGCTGAAGAGCTTGTCTTATCAAAATATAAGTATCAGTCCAACTAGAAAAAAGAAAAAGCTCCTTAAAATAGATCTCTTCGAACCAGTAGTCAACAGTGCATTTTGTTAGTGAAGAAATTGCTACCATTCAAACATCTGGACCAAAATGCATTTAACCCTTTAATCATAATGGAAATCTGAGATCTTAAAGTGATAATTTACCCAAAAATGAAATCCCTCAATTTGTTTTAAACCTTTATACATTTATTTCAGCTATGTTAAGCACAAAAGAATATATTTTGAAGAATGTTGGTAACCAAACAGTTAACAGTAGCCATTGGCTTTCATCGTTTTCATAGATTTTCTTTTTCATACTATGGAAGTCAATGGGTTACCATCAAATATTTGGTCACCAGAATACTTAAAAATATCTTCATTTGTTTTCAACAGCAAAGATGAACGAAGCTCTCACGGGTTTGGAACGACATGAGGGTGAGTAATTAATGACAGTTTTAATTTTTGGGTGAACTATCCCTTTAAAAGAATCTCTGCTGAGACACAGAACCAACTCCATTAGAATTTTGTGACTGATGTTGGAGTGACAGCAAACATGCTTAAACTATTAATCTGACAGCTTCATTCACATGTAATATCAGTATGAAACTTCTTAAAGGAAAACTTCACCTCCAGATAAACAATTTATAGAAAATTTACTCATCTCCATGTCATCCAAGATGTCCATGTCTTTCTTTCTTCAGTCGTGAAGAAATTATGTTTTCTGAGGAAAACATTTCAGGATTTCTCTCCATAAAGTAGACTTTTCTGGTGCCCCAGAGTTGCAGTTTAAATGCAGTCGCAAAGGGAAGAAGGGTCTTATCTAGTGAAACGATCAGTTATTTTCTAAAAAAAAAAAAACAAAAAAAAGACAATTTATATACTTTTTAACCTCAAATGCTCATCTTGTCTAGCTCTGCGTCAACTCTGTGTATTCCGGTTCAAGACAGTTAGGGAATGTTGAAAAACTCCCATCTCATTTTCTCCTCCAATTTCATTTTCAACTCCAAAATGATCCTACATCGCTGCAGAAGTACGGAACATCGATGTAGGACGATTTTGAAGTTGGAGATGAAAATGAGTTTTTCCAACATACCCTAACTGTCATGAACCAGAATACACAGAGTTCAAACAGAGCTAGACAAGACGAGCGTTTGAGGTTAAGAAGTATATAAATATTTTTTATTTTTTTTTTTTTTTACAAAATAACATCATTTTGCTAGGTAAGACCCTTCTTCTTCAGCTGGGATTGTTTAGAGCCCTTTGAAGCTGCATTTAAACTGCATGTTGGAAGTTCAAACTCAGGGGCACCATAGAAGTCCACTATATGGAGAGAAACCCTGAAATGTTGTCCTCAAAAAATATAATTTCTTTACGAATGAAAAAAGAAAGACATGAATATATTGGATGACAAGGGGGTGAATAAACTGTCTGTAATTTTTTGTTCTGGAACATTAGACATTAGATCCTGTTCAAGCATGACTTTTAAGCATAGTAAAGCTGTTTGGACATGTCCCAGTCCTGTTCTTCCTCTCTCTCCCTGTTTCGTCTGGTCACTTCCTATAAACTGTAAGGCAACTGACAAAAAATAAAACAAGTATGTGTGAAAGCATGTCATAAACAACACCTGTGGTTCTTCTGATAGGACTAACACATGATATTTATTTATTTATTTGATACACGATTTGCACAAAAACATTCAACTATACCATTGTCAATATTGATAGTAATGAGAAATGTTAGTTAGGGATAGTTTGCCCAAAAATTTTAATTATACAATGATTTACTCACCTACAAGCCATCCTAGGTGTATCCGACTTTCTTCTTTCAGCTGAGTACAATCTGAGTTATATTAAAAAATGTCCTGGCTCTTCCAAGCTTTATAATAGCAGTGAATGGCTGTTGAGAATTTGAAGTCTGATAAAATGCATCCATCCATCTTAAAAAGTACTCCACATGGCTCCAAATGGTTAATAAATGCCCTCTGAGCAAAACAATGCGTTTATGTAAGAAAAATATCCATATTTAAAACTATATACCATAATCATAGCTAACTGTCGTATGCGCATTCACAAGAGAGTGGCGTTCCAGTGGATGATGTATGACTCTGGTGAGAATATGCTAGTCTCACCAGAACAAAGTTAGAGATTATCATGTGTAAAGTTTTAAGGCTACAACATAGCTTCAGAACATTGATACAATGACAAAGAGGAATTCTGTCCCTCTGTACATCAGTTTGGTTTCTCTCCTATCCTGTGCGCAGCAGTGATGCTGCTGTAATAAAGAGAGGATGTGACAGAGGTGTGTGAACACTGGCGTGCTTTCACAGAACAGAGATGAGAATGGCCTCTGACTGTCCTCCCAGTGGGGTTCCTCAGTCTGGCATTTTCTCTCTGTGTCTCTGTCTTTGTTTCTTTCTTTTTCTCCGTCTCCTTTTTCTCTCTCTCTCTTGCGCACAGACACTCCAAGGGCTCTTTAGTTAAAACCGTGTTTCTGTTATCTGGGATCAAATGCACATCATGGCAGCCTTCCTGCATTCAGCCCAACGTTTGCTTTGATATTTGTGTCACTTGCTGGGTCTCTCACAGAAAGTCTTGCTTTTCAACATTCATGTAATGTGTAACTCTTTACCCTCCTCTGCCTTAAAACGATGTCTGTCTCAAGATACTAAACCCACGCTGCTTTCTCAAGGTGAGTGAGTATATTTGCTGATTTCATTATGAGTGGAAGGAATATTAAAATTTCCTTCACTTTCTAGCTAAAATAAAGTTTGAGTAGTTCACTACAATAGGATGACCACTCAGCCGACAAAGTTTACATACACCTTGCAGAATCTGTACATTTTTATTTTACCAAAATAATTTTTTTTTAATAATAGTTGTTCATGAGTTCCTTGTTTGACCTGAACAGTTAAACTACCTGCTGTTCTTCAGAAAAACCATTCAGGTCCCACAGATTCTTTGGTTTTTCAGCATTTTTCCATATTTGAACCCTTTCCAACAATGACTGAGATCCTTTTTACAATGAGGACAACTGAGGAACTCATATGCAACTATTACAGAAGGTTCAAATGCTCACTGATGCTCCACAAAGAAAAAAAATGCATTAAGAGCCGGGGGTGAAAACTTTTGGAATTTAAAGATCAGGGTAAATGTAACTTTTTTGGTGTTCTGGGGAACATGTAAGTATCTACTCTAGCTTCTGAAGGTCAGTACTAAGTGAAAAAAAAAAAAGATATTTAGACAAAATATAATAAATGCACACATCTTCATTCCGTTCAAAAGTTTACACCCCTGGCTCTTAATGCATCGTTTTTCCTTCTGAAGCATCAGTGAGCATTTGAACCTTCTGTAATAGTTGCATATGAGTCCCTCAGTTGTCCTCAGTGTGAAAAGATAGATCTCAAAATCACATTGTCACAAAAAAGGGACTGCAATATGCAACTATTACTGAATGTTCAAATGCTCACTGATGCACCAGAAGGAAAAACAATGCATTATGAACCAGGGGTGAAAACTTTTGAACAGAATGAAGATGTGTATATTTTTCTTATTTTGCCTAAAACTTTTTTTTTTTCATTTAGTAGTATCCTTCAGAAGCTACTTGCATGTTTCTCAGAAGACAAAATAAGTAAAATGTATCCCGATTTTTTATTTCCAAAAGTTTTCACCCCCTGGCTCTTAATGCATTGTGTTTCTTTTTGGAGCAGCAGTGAGCATTTGAACCTTCTGTAATAGATGCATATGAGCCCCTCAGTTGTCCTCAGTGTGAAAAGGATGATCTCAAAAGCATACAGTCATTGCTGGAAAGGTTTCAAATACACAAAAATGCTGAAAAACCAAATAATTTGTGGGACCTGAAGGATTTTTCTGAAGAACAGTGGGCAGTTTAACTGTTTAGGACAAACAAGGGACTCATAAACAACTATCACTAAATGAAAAAAAAAAAAAAAAAAAGCTGTGAATCATTCAGGTAACAAGACAGTATTAAGAATCAAGTGTATGTAAACTTTTAAACAGGGTCATTTTCTATGAATATCAACTATTATTTTCTGTTGTGGACTATATGTTAACATCTTTTATGTGAAATATCTTATCCAGGTCAGTACTAAATAATAATAATAAAAAAAAAAAATACACATTTCGTATGATCCCACTTATTTTAGTAAAATAACATTTTACAGATTCTGCAAGGTGTATGTAAACTTTTTTGCACACCGCCAGCAAATTCCCCACACAAAGAAATTGGACCAAATAGAAAGAATTACAGTCAGTAATAATCCAGCAGAAACCATACATATATGAAACAATTGCATCCAGAGAGTGGCTCCATTGATCCCTGCACAAAATGTATTGGTTTAATTAAGAGAAGCAGTGTCCTTCCTAATTGATTCCTTGCCTGTGCGAATTACCTACACGCAAAACAACCGGTGACTAATGACCCATGGAAATCTCACTTTTACAAACTGGACACACCGCAAGCCAAACTTCCTCCACAGCTGACCGGCTCCCGCCACATTTGTGAGGATTACAGAGCTGTTAGCGAGAGCCGCTCTCCTCGATCAATCCCCCCCGTACAGTGCTAAAGGCTCTCATCAATTATGAATCAATCAGGGAGAGGGTGAAGCTACCATTGATCTGCTGAGAGAGAGAAATAGAGAGAGGCAGTGTGCATCAGCATGCTTTATAACTGATAAAGCAGGTGTTGATTTTCCCAAAGCTTATTAATGATCAAATTATCCCTCATGCTTTTGTTTATGTGAAGTCTCAGTAGAGAGGAAGGAAAGACAATAACTCAATCGCTCATTTCCCAGTCTTGTGTAAAGAGAGCAGGTTCATTACAAGAGTCATAAACCAGAGCCTCTGGGTCCAATGTTTTCCTCAAAAAGAACTGGATGAAAAAATAGTATAAAGCAGAAAATAAAGCGAATAAGTATGAAAAGTAAATTCAAACGTGTGTAAACCCAGTGGTGGCCAATTAGAGGAGACAAGGGAGGCTGATTCTCCTCCTTAGTCTTCCTTCAAGAAAGTATGGAACCCATTTTCAAATATAAATATAACACACACACACACACACACACACACACACACACACACACAGGTGTTATTTAATAACAATGAGATATTATTGATGTTTTTTATTCATATTTTGGTTAGATTTTTGTTTTCATTTTAATTTTAGTTTTGATATACATTCTTGTCACTTTTAGTAGTTTCCCCCCCTATATTGTTATATTTTATATTTATATATTTTATAATAATTATTTTCATTTAATTATTTTAGTACATCATGCAAAGCATTCTCAAAATGAGAAATTATGACTTTTATCTAATAATCATGACTTAATATCTCAATTTGGTCATAATCATGATTTACCAGTGCATTATAAAAACAAAAATCATATTTATATATAAAATGCCTATGTATAAATTCTTATTTTTGTTACAGCGTTATATTAGCATAATTGATATACTATTATAGTTTTTTTTTATTAACATTTTCATTTTAAAGTTTTAGTAATTTTGTTGTGTATTTGTTTTATTTTTTTTTAATTTAATTTTATTTTATTTTGTTCATTTTAGTACAAGTAAAACATTCTCAAAGTGAGAAAGGAAAAGAAACAAAATTAAAATAAGAAATGTTATAAATGAGTGGAAATGTAAAAGTTAATGTTTACTATATTTCAAGTAATGAATAAAAAAAACTTTTGGTAGGTATGACTTTTTGTGTCATAAAAAGAATAATTATTTATGATATAAAAAGCAAAGTATTATAAGGTACTAAGTCACAATTATGACATTAAAAGTCACAAATTTGATATACTAAGCCATAAACTTAAGACAAAAAGTCAAAATTGACAATTATTAAAATTATTAGATAAAAAAATCAATTATGAGATAAGTCATGAGATAAAAAAAAACATTATGAAAGAGTCATAATGATCAACTTTTTGTCACAATTATGGTTTTTTATCTGATTTGTCTAATTATGACAAAATAAAATTTTGACTTAGTCAAAATTATATATATATAATATATATAAATATATAATATACTAGTATTGTCTTTATTAAATTATTTTAATTAGCTTTTCCATTTTTATTTTAAAGTTTTGTTTTTTTGTTGTGTGCTTTTGTGATTTTTTTTCAAAATGTATTTTTCATATGTCAAGTTCTAATTCATTTTTATGTTAGTTTTTGCTATTTTATTGTTGCAAGTTAAACTAAAAAAAATATTTTTTAGTTAATAAAAGATCTCTAAACAAGTGAAAAACTATACAACAGATTCATACATTTAATGCAACAAAGAAACAATGTATTGTTTACTTTAGCTCTGTAAAAAATTACATTTTCCTAATAGATAATAGCTACACAAAATATACTTGCAACTATATTATTGTGGATATTTTGTAAAATGTGTTTCAAAAAATACATTGAACTTCCTGAGATTTAAATTGACTAAATAGTAAGTTAATATTAATATTATAGCATTGGTTCCTTGTTGCAAAGGTAATAAGGATGGTAAATATAAGGTAGCTTTCTGCCTGCTTAAACATACTCCCATGGACACTTTCAAAGCAAAAGGCCTTGTCAGGTTTTGTTATATCAGTCGTCAGGACTCCGAGAACATCTCAGGTGTCTGATGGTTTGTGTGTCTGTGTGCGCACACCCGCAGCATAGTGGTTAGCCACAGGAAGTTACAATAATAACAGACCAAACCCACCACACTGTCATGTTCACTGCAGCTCATCACTACAGCATCGCTGGCATTCTGTAGAGGAGTCATGGAAACTGATCTGGCACTTCTCTTCTCCTCTTCGGGACTTTCTCACCATCTTTGCACCGGGGGAAGAAGCTCTTGACGTGCAGGGTTTGTAGACCTGGGTTTGTAAAATAAAAGTGGCGTGAACGTGCAGTCAGTTTGCTGGGTTATGCACTGAGACAAAACACAGGAAATGATAAATGACGCCTCACAAGCTGCAAGGTCAGAGGTCAAGTGTCACATGCCACCCTGACACATGCAATTTAATACTGCTGCACTAAGTTTCAGAGGGTTTTTTGACGTTTGCACATGACTTGAGGAGGAATATTTACAGACTAGTCTCACATAGCCAGATTTTGACAACTGTCACAATATCTAGTCCACTTGTTCTGGACAAGAACTGCCTAATTAAACATGAAGCAGGGCTTTCGTGACTAGTTGTTTTGACTAGTTAGCTAGTCTGTGGATCAATTTATAATTTATGTAAATGACTCGCTATGCTATACTATGCAGCAGAATGCATGTTGCCAGATTTACGCTGCTTTCTTTATCATAAATAGTTCCAGTTAGCCATTTCAGCCTTTGGGCAACATTTGATTTATATTTTCGTTTTGCAAGAGTTTTGCTTTTCAGACCACTGTAGATCTGTGCAAACATTTGCTTAAAGTGTGCTTTGTCAAGCCTAACTGCCCCAGGTTTATTTTCACTTTTGCATTGTTTCAAAATTATTTGGCCATATTATGTTTTATTATTTTTTTCCAAATACAACAGAAAAAGTCATGCATGTACAATGGGAAGCAATTTGTGGACAGAGGAACTTTCCTTCCGTTGTTGGCATGTATTGAACAAACACAAGTGAAGTCATGTGATCCATGACTAGTCGACTCAAACCCAGCAATCATACATTCTGCTGAGACACATTTATGTCGCCAAATATAAAAGTACCGTAGTGTGTATAATCAAATTGCAAAACTTATTTTACAAAGATTTATTTTATAGTCACTAGGGAATGTTTAGATTTACAATTGTAAACTCTGGGATATTTAAATAAATCTACACGAATAAATTATAGTAATTAAGAATTTTTTTTTTTTTTTAAACAATTAAAAAGTTCTGGGCAACAATTAATCACATCCAAAATAGTTTTTGTTTATATAATATATGGATGTGTACTGTGTATATTTATTGTTTATATATTTAATAAAAATATATTTATTATTTACATGTATAGATAAAGAGACACACAGTATATATTTTGAAATGTTTACATGTATATATTTATATTCATATAATTTATCTGATATCTAAATATATTTAATATATACAAATAAACAGACACACATAGTATATATTTTGAATATTTACATGTATTTACATGTATATATTTATATTCATATAATTTATATCTAAATATATTTATATTTATATTAAATATATTTAATATAACACTATATATATATAACACTATATATATAAACATTACATTTTTTGTACACAAAAAAACATTTATTTTGGATGCGATTAATTGTGATGAATATAAGTTATAAAAATGAAATGAATAACGAAAATCAACAAAATGAATAAATAAATAATAAATTGTTATTATTCATGGCATTTATAAACGGTTAAAAAATGCAATAAAAGCAAAATTCTAGTTAAAATTGCTATTATTGTTAAAATGACTAATTTAGATATTTTTTTAGATAGTACAAGTGCAAATGAATCATGTGATTGTCAAGAAAAGCATCAAGAAAACGCAATAAAAGCAAAATTCTAAATTTTAAAAAGTGGTCTTACAGAACAAGTACAAATGAAGTCATGTGATCCAGAACTAGTCAACACAAACAGCAATTTTATATTCTGCTGATACACATTTATACAGTCAAATATGACAGGATTGTGCATAATCAATTGCAAAACATTAGAAAAGACTCATTTTGCAGTCATTTTAGCAGAAAATGTATATTTACAAGTGTAAACTTTGGCATATTTAAATAAATGTACACCATTAAATAATAATAAATTAGATAAAACAATAAATATAAAAAAGTAAAAATAAAACAAATGTAGAAACATAAACAAATAAATAAATCATTCTTATTTGTAAATGGCCAAAAAAAAAACAATAAAAGCTAAATTCTAGTTAAAATTGTTCAAATGACATTTTTTTTTAATAAATATACACAAATAAATAATAATAAAATAAGACAAAATAAATAAAATAATAAAAACTATAAATAAAAATAAAAACAAATTTGAAAACTGAAATAAATAAATAGTTCTGCATCAAATATTCATTTATCACAAGAGTTTTGCCCTCTAGGAACAGAGCTCTATATGAAGACCAAATGTGCCAGATCAGCCATGCTATTATATGGCAAAAGATCCTGCTTTGTCTGGCAGGTGTAAAAAGTCACCTTCAGTGAGTGTCCATCTGTCCCTCTCTGTTACTGTAAAGCTCAGGTTAGAGCATGCACACAGATACACACGTGTCTATATGAGTTATGGTGTGCTAAGTATCCTGAGTGTTTATCAGCAGGCATTTGAACCCTCCTGCCCTTCCTGGAAGCAAGCCACAGACTGAGACCAGTGCAAAATCTCACATTCATGAATTATAGAGCAACCTGAGCTTTAAAAGAATGCTGACTGCTTAGACTTTGATGCAGTATAGAAACGTCAAGTATGGGACAAACTGAACCAGAGTTTAATGAATTCCCTGTAAACCTGCAGTATCGTCTGCAGGCTGTGTTCCTATCGGCTTCAGCGCTCCTGTGAGAAAATGATTTATACGTGTTTAGATTTTGCTCCCGAGGCGCTGTGCTTTGGGTTTTTTCTGTTTGTTTAAGATGACGTAATGTCACAGCAATTAAAATGAACTTTGATCTTTTACCGTATACTAGGAAAATGGATAGAGGATTCATTCTAAGAAATGTGGAAACAAGCAGTTGATAAACTGAACGAGTTTAATTGTTTAGATTAAAGATAATATGTGGGGCATAATACAAACCAGTTTTCAGATGAAATGGTCATTTTTTAAGTTTCTATATATACAGTTGAGGTCACACAGTTTACAGGCATCATAAAAAAGACATGTTATTTTTTATTTAGTACTGACCTGAATAAGACATTTCACATAAAAGATGTTTACATATAATCCACAAGAGAAATAATAGTTGAATTTATAAAAATTACCCTGTTCAAAAGTTTACATACACTTGATTCTTAATATTGTGTTGTTACCTGAATGATCCACAGCTATGTTTTATTTTTGTTTAGTGAGTCCTAAATGGTTAAACTGCCTGCTGTTCTTCAGAAAAATCCTTCAGGTCCCACAAATTCTTTGGTTTTTCAGCATTTTTGTGTATTTGAAACCTTTCCAACAATGACTGTATGATTTTGAGATCCATATTTTCACACTGAGGACAACTGAGGGACTCATACGCAACTATTACAGAAGTTTCAAACACTCACTGATGCTCCATAAGGAAACACGATGCATTAAGAGCCAGGGGTGAAAACTTTTGAACAGAATGAAGATGTGTATGTGAAAAACTTTTGTAAATTAAAAGTCAGGGTAAATTAAACTTATTTTGTCTTCTGGGAAACATGCAAGTATCTTCTGTAGCTTCTGAAGGGCAGTACTAAATAATAATAATAAAAAAGCGTTCTGTTCAAAAGTTTTCACCCCCGGCTCTTAATGCAATTGTTTTTCTTTCTGGTGCATCAGTGAGCATTTGAACCTTCAGTAATACTTGCATAGAAGTCCCTCAGTTGTCCTCAGTGTGAAAAGATGGATCTCAAAATCATACAGTCATTGTTGGAAAAGATTCAAAGATACAAAAATGCTGAAAAACCAAAAAATGCGTGGGGCTTGAAGGATTTTCTGTCATTTTCGGCCGATAATTTTAAGTGGCTGAAATTTTGGTGCATCTCTAGTTCTAATGATTTGGGCAGAACGCTGTAAAAATGAATGGCCAGCATTATTTACAACCAGTTAATTGAAAAGCAAAAATCCGTCCAGTAATGTGTGTTGCTGTAACACCCAGTAGTGTTGGCTCAGCGCCTGACCGAGATTGCCAGGAACAGTAAATTGTCTTTGTGAGACAGAGTACTACGAGTATGTGTGTGTGTTCTTGCTCTGTAGTGCTATTTAAATAAAAAGAGTGGCCATGCTTTGGCAAGTTACTGGCTGTGATTAACGATTGTACAGATGGTTTGCAGCTGCCATTTACCATGGGAATTAACCCCAATATTTACAACAGAGAGAGTGTGAACACCCTAACGCATACACACAAATGAGTGTTTGATAGCTTAACCAGTCGTAACATGCTTCGCTGCGACACTACCGCCCGCTACCTGTGTACACACACACACGCACAAACACGCTTTCTAGCTATACAAATACCATATGACCTTGAATGTTCAAATTACTACATTTATCACGAGTCATTTTTTCAAGTTAGGATGTCCCCAAATGTGACCAAACAATGATTAAGCTATACTTAATCTGAGGACAAAGAATGGCAAAATAAACACATGCATGTTCATAAAACACATGCACTCAGTCGTAAAAAGAGATATCCCTCAAATGTCAAACTGTTAAAACAATCTTCATACATCCATAAACTATTACCGGAATCTCAGTAAATGTTTCAAATTAGCAGACTCAGAACAGGTTTTCAATAGATTCAATTCTTAAAAGTCACTAAATGTGAAATTTGAAAAAAAAAAAAAAGAAAAAGCAACAGATAACAACATATTACATATGACTACTGCAATAACAATTATTTGGTCAGTCAGCAAGTCTTTTATAACAAGGAACAGCCCTACAGCTGCATTAAACAATGATGTCTTAATATATTTTAAAGTGTACATGAATAATCAAACCATCCATTAAAGCTTCTTTTCAGCAATAGACATGCATAATGTTTAAAAAGATTTCTATTTCAAATAAATTTTTTTCTTTTGAACCTTCTGTTCATCCTGAATCCTGAAAAGTTCTGTTTCCATTCAAATATTTAGTAGTAAAACTGCTTTCAACATTGATAATAATAAATGTTTCATGAACACCAATTCAGCATATTAGAATAATTTCTGATCATGTGTCAATTAAGACTAGAGCAATAGCTGCTAAAATTTCAGAATTAATAAAGCTACAAAAATAAACTATAATTTATAAGATATTAATTAAATATAAGATTATTTAATTTTTTTTGTTGATTAAATAAATGCAGCCTTGGTGAGTGTACACTACGAGTCAAAAGTTTTTCAGCAGTAAGATTTTTTATGTTTTTTTAAATCTTCTGCTCACCAAGCCTGCATTTATTTGATCCAAAATTTTGAAATATTTTGTCTATTTAAAATCACTGTTTTCTATTTAAACATTTTTTAAGATGTAATTTATTCCTGCGATTTCAAAGCTGAATTTTTAGCATCATTACTCCAGTCACATGATCCTTCAGAAATGATTGTAATATTCTGATTTGCTGCTCAAAAAACATTTATTATTATTATTATGATGTTGAAAAAGCTGAGTAGATTTTTTCAGGTTTCTTTGATGAATAGAAAGTTCAGAAGAACAGCATTTATCTGAAATAAAAATCTTTTGTAACATTATAAATGTCTTTATCATCCCTTTTGATCAATTTGAAGCATCCTTGATAAATTAAATGATTAATTTCCATAATTTCTTTCCCAAAAACAACAACAACAAAAAGTACTGATGCCAAGCTTTGAATGGTATAGTGTATAATGTCACAAAAGCTTTTTATTATAGATAAATGCTGATCTTTCAAAGAGTCTTGAAAACAATGTACTCAACTGTTATAAATATTGATAATAATAATAATAACAAAATGTTTCTTGAATCAGCATATTAGAATGATTTCTGATTTCTGAAGGATCACGTGAGAATGAAGACTGGAGCAATGATGCCTAAAATGTAGCTTTGATCACAGGAAAAATAAAATATATTCAAAAAGAAAACAGTTATTTTAAATAGTAAAAATATTTTACAGTTTTTGCAGTACTTTGGATCAAATAAATGCAGGCTTGGTGAGCAGAAGACCTTCTGAGCTGTGTGTATACATAAATGCATAAATACATATTTAAGATAATATATTCAGGCATGTGACTTTAAGAATGAAAAGGGATTTATTACAATCAATAACAGTGACATTTCATTTATGAGTGCATATTAAGCATTTAATTTTTTTCCTTGCACAGTACAAATTTGACATGGATCTATGCGTATCAAGCGATTTAAAATAATGTAACTGAGTAAGAGTGTTTTATCTCTCTCTCCCGCTCTCCTCAAACTCCAATGCAATCAATCGCTCACAGTGACTAGAGCAGATGAGAGAAGCTAGAAAGAGGACAGAGAGGGACAGAGAAAGAGATGAAAGGGAAAGCAAAATGCCACCCATGCAATATAAATGCAGAGAAAGCTTGTAGTCGCTGAGCCTAATAACAAATCGGCCCAGGCTCAGTCCTGCTTTGATGGCCCAATCTTCTGAAGTGAAACAGGTCAGGATGAGAAATCCAGAGAGAATTAGAAAGGCTGACAATCTTGTCAAAGACTTACAAGCGCACAAACAAACAAACACGCTCACAGAAAGAATATACTCATCACATAAGGAGCCTTAGGGGACAGAATACAGAGAAAATATCTGCAGTGTCTGTCTTCTCACACGGAATCAATGAGAATCTTCTCAAAAGAAGATTTAATCTTTTGTTACTAGCACCAGATTGGGCTTTTTTTTCCTCACACAAAAGAATATAGCGCACAAGTCATATGCGCTTCTTTTGAAGTGCCTTTTGGTGTCTCATTCATGTTCACTCATCTATGGCTAAGAGCAGCATGAACACTCTGCTAAACATCTTCTTTTGTGATTTACAGAACAATAAAAGTCAGTAAATGACAGTGGCAGAGGAATTTTTGGCTGAGGGGTTTCTTCAACTGATATTAAACCGCAGGTGATATCCTATAACAACATGACAGATTATATTGTATATGCCATATTATCGCCGTAACAGTTAACAGCCTTTTAACTAAATGGCTGTATTCATGTGTCAAGGATTACAAAATGAAAAAGCGATGTCAAACACAATGCGACTGAACAGAACACAATGCGGCGCAATAAAACAAAGCAGGATGATAAATATTTCTCCATCCTCTCTGATGTATTGTGTCTCTGTCAAAACAAACAGGAGCTACGAGCCAGAAGCAGGAAACAGGCTGATGAGATTTGCACAGTGTGCTGTTATTGGCTCAAACAATGGGGCCGAATAGACGAGAGCGGCCTAGTGATTCCTCACCTCCGGGCGGTAACCACAGAGGAGCAAAGGGGTGACTTTGTACACATTGTGATTGGTAACACATTGTTTTCAACTGGACACAGGCAGATTAAGCCTGGATCCTGAATCTGGGTTTACAACATTTTTGATAGGGATTTAGATACTTACAAGCTTGTTCTGTTATGTAATATTATACAGTGACAAGGACAGTTGAGTTATACTTTAAAATATATGTCATATCATTAGATATAGGTTATCATAAAGCCTGTAATAGTGAAATTATTAGTATGCAAACTCGCAATTCAGATTTTTTTTCTCAGAATTGAGATATAATCTTGCAATTGCAAGTTATAAAGTCAGAATTGTGAGATATTGTCACAATTCTGACTTTTTTTTCCTCAGAATTGCATTATATTGATTCACAGTTGTGAGAAATAAAGTCAGAAATGCAAGATAAAAAGTCATCATTCTGATTTTTGTAAAAACTGCATGATATAAACTTGCAACTGCAAGTTATAAAGTCAGAATTGCATGATATTGACTCACAATTGTGAGAAAAAAGTCAGAAATGCAAGATAAAAACAAATAATTGACTTTTTTTAGAATGGCATGATATAAACTCACAACAGTGAGTTATAAAGGCAGAATTGTGCGATATAGTCACAATTCTGACTTTTTTTCCTCAGAATTGCATTATATTGATTCACAGTTGTGAGAAATAAAGTCAGAAATGCAAGATAAAAAGTCATCATTCTGATTTTTGTAAGAACTGCATGATATAAACTTGCAATTGCAAGTTATAAAGTCAGAATTGTGAGATTTAAACTTACAATTCTGACTTTTTGTTCTCAGAATTGCATGATATTGACTCACAATTGTGTGAAGAAAAGTCAGAAATGCAAGATAAAAACAAATAATTGACTTTTTTTTTAGAATAGCATGATATAAACTCGCAATAGTGAGTTATAAAGCCAGAATTGTGAGATATAGTCACAATTCTGACGTTTTGTTCTCAGAATTGCGTGATACGAACTCACATTGGCGGGGAAAATAGTCAGAATTGCGAGATGATAACCGAGTTGAGAGATATAAACTTGCAACTGCGTGTTATAAAGTACAATTTTAAAGGGGAAAAAAAGACAATATACATTTTGTAAAAAAAATAAAAAAATAAAATGAAGTAAAATTTATTTAAAAATAAATAATTTTTAATTAAATTTAAATAATTTAAATGTAAAAAAAAAAATTCAAATTACAAATTTAAATGTGAAATGTGAAAATATTTTAAAACTAAAAATGGCTGTGAAAAGATTTAGAATTGTTTGCAGATGCATTTTGATATGAAATAAGCTACCATCAACAAGGCTGCATTTATACAAATATTTAAAATAATGGTTTTGTGGTTTTAATATCTTTTAAAATGTAATTTATTTCTTTAATGAACAACATTTTTAATATTGATTTAGATACTTACACGCTTGTTCTGTTATTTAATATTATACAGTGGCCCAAGGGCAATTAAGTCACACTTCAGAATGTGTGTCATAGTATTAGATATAGTTAATCATAAAGCATATAATATTGGAATTTATTATTATTATTATTTTTAATATTTTTGTGTTTAAAAGGTTAAAACAATTTGCATTCTGTATAAACAAAATAAGTAAATTGTATTGAAATTTAAATAATTTAAAATTAAATTAATTTTAAAAACCCTGAAAATATTTTTAATTTAAAAATGGTTGGAAAAAGATCTAGTAATAATTGCTTGCAGATGCATTTTGGTTTGGCATACGCTACCATCAACAAGGCAGCATTTATAAAAAATATTATAGCAAATAAAAGTTTTCTGTTTTAATTTTTTTTTTTTGTTGTTGTGATAACAAACCTGAATTTTCAGCAGTCTTTAATGTCATGTAATGTCATTAATGTAAAAGTATTCATTTCTTAATTAATTAACTCCTCAAAAATTTAAACAGCAGCGTATTGTTATCTAACTAAATTTAACATTAAACTGGCTTAGATGCCAATTTTTAACTACATATTATAAAATTATGTGTATAACGTGTTTTTATACAATGACTAAATTAAACTATAGGCTTACCTCGATTAGAAAACAGAAATGCTACAGTAGGTGTGATATTTAACTGAGCAGCAACAACAGGCCTCTTGATCGTATGGTCTCTAAGAGAAACACTCTTCAGCTGGAGAGGAGGAAAACAGAGCAGTGGAATTGTTATGGTTCCCTGGATGGAGCGGTGTACAGTGTGGACCATTGAGCCAAATTCCATCTCATACTTGGATGAAGTCCAGACTCTTTCCAAGACACATATTTCAAGAACCTGAGCTGTGAGCACAGAACAAATGTCACTGACTACCAGCACCATAAGCTCATTTGAGCTTCCACATTTCCTTTTAAATTAGGGTGCGTAGTTTTTACAGAGAGGGCAAGCTGAATTATTAAATCCAGGTGCTGACAGTATGATCAGTTTATACCTCCAGAAATGGCTTAAAGGTGACTTGTATTTTATTTTTTGCTCAGTTTCTCTTAACTCAGTTTAAAGTGCCAAGCATAGCAATATAACAATAAAATAAATTCATTGGTATTCACATCTTACTCTACAAATAAAATAATTATTAACTGATATGTCAACTTAACATCATTCAGAGTTTGGGAAATCTGTTTGGAAACTTTGCTTTTGCTTCTTTAGTGGCAAAAAAAAAAAATACTCACTTCACCTTTAAATCTACATGTGAAGGAAGCTGTACACTAACAAAACCCTTTATAAATAAAACATCATTCTGAAAAATAAAAATACAACAATGATATGCACTTTCTTCCATCATTTCAGAAAAGCAGGCAAAACAAAAACTAGAATCTCTACGTCTGCTTGTAATATGCACATCAGTCTTTAGTCAGCCAACTAAAATGCCTGCTGCATCTTAATAGATTCCATGTTTGAGGGGTGGAAAGACTTTGGCTTTCCCTTGTTGCTTTTCCTGCCAGCGATAAGCAAACCTTGGATATTTTGGAGGGAATGTCAATGGTTTATAAATTGCGTTTGGCAGCAGGTTGTGATTTTAAAACAGCTACCAAAATTATCACCACACGACATAAAGCATTCATTTTAAGACAGACGAAGCATTGTTCAAAGCTGCCTGAAGACAGGTTGAATGGTCAAGAAAGATGTTAACCACAAAAACGGTTTAATTATCTGACATCCATTAACTTTAAATAAAAGTTATGCAACCATTAATTTCAGCTTTAGATCATTTTGATTGAATTGTTGGGTGTCCACATAAAATGCATAAATTTTAGCCTTGTTTAAATGGACTAATAACTTGCTGTATTGATGTTTGCCTTTGGCTTGTGCTTGCTGAGCTTCACTAAGGCTAAAATGATTTATGCTCGTTGGTTATTTGTCATTTAACAGACAATCTTAAACTTCAGCAACTTTTTATTAATGATCACTGCATTCCAGGGTAAAACCTTAGCCTGATGTTCACTTAAAGGATTAGTTCACTTAAAAATGAAAATTTGCTGAAAATGTACTCACCCTCAGGCCATTCAAGATTTAGATGAGTTTGTTTCTTCATTGCAACAGATCTGGACAATTTAGCATTACTGCATTTTCTCACCAATGGATCCTCTGCAGTGAATGGGTGCCGTTAAAATGAGAGTCCTAACAGCTGATAAAAACATCACTATAATGCACAAGTAATCCAGTGTTTTTCTATGGAAGCCTGTTTCCGCCATCACATAAAATTTAAAAATGGTTATTGGGATTTTTCTCTCATAATTCAGGCTTTTTTTTCTCAGAATTGAGATGTAAACTTGCAATTACAAATTATAAAGTCAGATAATCAGTCAACTGTGAGAAATAAAGTCACAATTGTGAGATAAAAAACTCACAATTCTGACTTTTTTTCTCAGAACTGCGTGATATAAACTCGATTGTAAGAAATAAAATCACAATTGTGAGATTAAAATGCGCAATTCAGACTTTTTTTCTTAGAATTGAGATGTAAACACAATTGCGAGTTTTAAAGTCAAAATTGAGAGACATAACCTTACAATTCACTTTTAACTTTGACTTTATGACTTTATAATTGTGAGTTTATATCTGAATTCTAAAAAAGTCAGAACTGCGAGTTTGTATCACACAGCTCTGACTTTATAACTCGCAATTGCGAGTTTATATCTCAATTCTGAGAAAAATTGTGAGGAAGTCAGAATTGTGAGATAAAAACTTTACAGTTTATATCACACAATTCTGACTTTATAACTGACAATTGCAAGTCTCAATTCTGAGAAAAAAAAAATTAAATCGGAATTAATAATAATAATACATTTTATTTAGTATAACGCCTTTAAAAGAGTACTTTCTGAAAGAGCTTTACAACACAAGCAAACACAACAATCCAGAGTAATACACAAATACAGAATAACAATCAGTTAAAAGCAATACGAAAGTAAAAAGGTTTAAGACGAGATTTAAACATTTCTAACAAATTTGCTTCCCTGATGTCAGCTGGGAGAAAATTCCACAATTTGGGGGCGCAAGAAGAAAACGCTTGGTCACCCCCAGAATGCAGCCGTGTTTTAGGAACAACAAAAAGACCACTCTGGGTAGATCGCAATTTGCGACTAGGTGTATAGGGGATTAAAAGCTCAGCCAAGTACTGAGGAGCCAGACCATGCAGTGCCTTGTATGTTAACATGAGAACTCTGAAGTCAATATGGAAAAAATTCCAAAACAGGAGTTATATGATCAACAACCCTGGCCCCTGGCAGAATTCTAGCTGCTGGATTTGGCAAATGTTGATTTTGTTAATACAAGCTATAGAAAGTCCAATAATAAGAGTGTTATAATAGTCTAGGCGAGAAAAGACAAAATAATTGATTAACCTTTCAGCGACAGCAAAAGACAGCACAGGTCACAGCCGTGCAATATTTCTAAGATGAAAATATGAGGTCTTGACAGTGTTAAACATGAAAGGCTCGAATGACAAACTGGGATCAAAAATAACACCCAGATTTTTTATTTACTTTGTAACTCCAGAGCAACACCATCAACCGACAAAGCTAAAGATCCAACATTACGCAATTTATGTGGAAAGCCAAGAAGCATAACTTCTGTTTTGGAACTATTCAAACGCAAAACATTTTCAGACATCCACAAATTAATCTTAGAAAGACAGTATGAGAGATGATAAATATTTACATCTTGGCCCAGATTAGAGTGTATCATCAGCGTAAAAATGATAGTTCAGTTTGAGAGATCTAACAATTGCCCAAGAGGACAAATATAAATGCTGAAAAGCAAAGGACCAAGTAATGAGCCCTGAGGGACACCAGTACTAACAGGACCAACCTCTGATCTAAGACCATCCATAAAAACAAAGCGACTACGGTCAGTTGAAATAGGATTTGAACCAATCCAGAGCAATCTCCGTCACCCCAAAGACCGATTCAAGACGACTAAGTAATTCCCTATGGTCGACAGTATCAAAAGCTGCACTTAGATCCGGAAGGATAAGGACTGACACAGATCCGGTATCAGATGCTAATAACAAGTCATTAGTAACTTTAACCAAGGCTGTCTCAGTACTGTGCAGTTTACGAAACCCAGACTGGTATGGCTCAAGAAGGTTGTTAACAGTCAAATGATTGTGTAATTGAAAGACAACAACACCCTCTAAGATTTTAGCCAAAAAAGGACGATTTGGTATTAGATGAAAATTGTTTCAATTGTTGACATCTGTATTTTGCTTTTTTAGAAAAGGAGTGATAGCAGCAGTTTTAATGCTGCTGGCACAGCACTGGTTGACAATGAATCATTTATGATTAAAAGTAGAACACAATTGCGAGTATATATGTGAATTTGGTAACACTTTACAATAAGGTTTATTAGTTAAACATTAATATATAAACTAACATGAACTTACCATGAGCAATACATTTGTTACTGTATTTGCTAACTTCATTAACATTAGTTCATGAAAGTACAGTTGTTTATTGTTTATTTATGTTAGTTCACAGTGTATTAGCTAATGTTATTACTAATGTAGTTAACTAATGTTAACTAATAAACCTTATTGTAAATTGTTACCCTGAATTCTAAATAAAAAGTCAGAACTGCAAATTTGTATCACACAGTTCTGACTTTAAAACTCGCGACTGCGAGTTTATATCTCAATTCTGAGAAAAAAGTAAGAATTGCGAGAAACAGAATTGTGGGATAAAAAGTCGCCTTTTTTATTTAGTGGCGAAAACAGGCTTCCATAGTTTTCACCTGTAAACTGTTTTCATCTGTGCAAATTTCTCTCCTGATTTGTATTTCGGCTAAAAGTAACGGTTTTATGTTAAAAATGTCTTCATGATCAATTTGTTTATTTCAAATGGGTTATGACAATTGCTTGTGGATTACTGTGATGTTTCTATCAGCTGTTTGGACTCTCATTCTGACGGCACCCATTCACTGCAGAGGATCTGTTTGTGAGCAAGTGATGTAATGTTACATTTCTTTACATTTGTTTTTGATGAAACTCATTTACACCTTGGATGACCTGGTAAGCAAATTTTCAACAAATGTGAAATTTTGGCCAAAATATTCCTTTAAATCACTACTTTATGGTAAATGCTCATCAAACTGGTAAATGATCTAATCCTCAATCTCATAAAGTAATAAACAGTTATCAAACTTTTATACAAATTCCTACATAGTGAAGTTATTCAATATTTACATGCACCTTAAAAACAGCATCTGCGATGTAAAAATATTACATAAAATTAAAAACCTGCACCCTGAAGGACAGTCAACGTCCTCTACAGTGTGTCCTCAGTGTGTCTCAGTTACTGTATTTGGCATTGGTTTTAATTCGGTCTTACGTGACCATGTGCGGTGAGACGAGCGCTTCGTCCCCGAGGCGAGTCACAGCTGCTACTGTGGACTAAATTGCTGCCAGTTACTGAGATGATGGCAACGTTGGGCTGCCAGGGGCTTCGGGGGCCATCCTCCTGCAGAAACCAGCAATGACCTGGCTGATGAGGCAAAGACGAACTACTCAGAGAAAAAAAAAAAAGAATAAAATACCAGAATCAAGGCCAAACATTTTGACAAATGAAGAGATGAATCTGTTTTGTGCACTTACCCACTTTCCAAACCAATCCACAGAATGTTGCTCTACCTTCTTTGTGACACCTGCACTTCTTTTAAAGCCTCCCACAGACCTAGCGCTGTATGGTAGTCCTGGTCTCTGTTTTTCATTTGATGAAGACTGTAAACTCAGGCCAACTGAAAAGAAACAGAAACAACAGCCTCGAGGCTGTGGGCGGCAGCATCACCTCACTTTAAAAGCTATGAAATAAATCTACAGTATGCAATCTGTTTGCACACACATACTGCGTCTTCTGTTTTTCAGAGAAACAACTCTGTTTGCTTCTGGCTGTAACGTTGTAGAGAACACATCTTTCAAATCCTGAGGAAGAGCTTTGTGTGTGTAGCTAGTGGCGTTATTCATTAGCTTGGCAGAGGCCTGCTGCAAAAGAGTCAAACTGGTGGCATTACTCACAGGCTCAGCGTAGGGTCCCTGCACAAGAGTGGGATTTTATAACTGTGCGCTTTCCGGAAAGCCAGCATATGGGATAGATTACGCCAGTATGCACCTCTGCTCTCCTCTTTGTGCTGGATTGAAACTTTACTCTAAAATTTAAAGAGTTGGGTTAGTGGACAGTGATATATCCAAACTGACAAAAAGTGTTGCATTACACAATATTTAAAAAATGGTAATTTACACCAATACACGTACTAAACAGGACAAGACCAAAAAATCAAAACAAAATAAACAATAGCAGTGTTGGGGGTAACACATTACAAGTA
This sequence comes from Cirrhinus molitorella, assembly GCA_033026305.1. Classification (NCBI taxonomy): domain Eukaryota; kingdom Metazoa; phylum Chordata; class Actinopteri; order Cypriniformes; family Cyprinidae; genus Cirrhinus; species Cirrhinus molitorella. The sequence continues at coordinate 10,740,242 of CM065119.1, read as the reverse complement.
ACGCAAGTTACGTAATAATATTACTTTTTTCAAGTAACTAGTAAAGTAACACATTACTTTTTTCATTTTCAAGAAAATATCTGAGTTACTTTTTCAAAAAAGTAACACCATTTACTTTTTGTTTCCTTTATGTATTTAATCCCATTTTATTAACCAATGACTTTGCTGCTGACCTTTGTTGATCCAATTCAACCATTCACTGCAAAAATACTTACATTACATTTTTTGTCTTGTTTCCAGCCAAAATATAAAAAATTCTTAAATCAAGAAAGATTTTCTAGACGAGTAAATAGTTTTCGCTTAAAACAAGCAAAATAATCTGCCAATGGGGTAAGCAAAAAAATCAATTATTTCAAACAGAAAACAAGATTATTTTGCTTACCCCACTGGGAGATTATTTTGCTTGTTTCAAGCAAAAACACACTTAGTTTTCAGAAAAAACAAGACAATTTTTACTTGTCTAGAAAATCCTTTTTGATTTAAGAATTTTTAGATATTTTGGCTGGAAACAAGTCAAAAAATCTAAGTAAGAAAAGCATTTTTTGCAGTGTACTAATTATAAAACTTTAGATTAACTAACATTTGTGCTTTTGTTTTCTCATTGCTGAATAGTGTTGAACTTTCCTACAGTTCTACTGTACAGGCGTGAATTTAATTTTCCTTTAACCTTAGGCTTATTCACTTAATTTCATTTTGGTGTGAAAGGGCTTTTACATTTGCTAAAAATCGAACGTTTTTCTACTAAAAACAAACAAGCAAGCCCTGCCCAGATTTAAAAAGTAACGCAAAAGTAATGTAACGCATTACTTTCTATAAAAAGTAACTAAGTAACATAATTAGTTACTTTTTTAGGGAGTAACACACTATTGTAACCTATTACTTTTAAAAGTAACTTTCCCCAACACTGAACAATAGCTTTAGGCATTTTTTTTTGGATAAGTCTCCCACTTCTAAGATTTTCCTAAATAATTAAATAAAACATTGACATTTCTATTTGAAATTATATACAATTATTTAAAATCAAATCAAACTAAAGTTCAAAAGTTTGGGGAAAGATTCACATGATACTTTTATTCACCAAGAATGTATTTATTTGATCAAATATGCCAATTTAAGACATCTACAAAGCTACAAAATACCAAAAAAAATGACATAAATGCTCTTTCTTTTAATATTCTATTCATAAGTGTTCTGAAAGAAAAAAAAGAAAAATCCAAGGTTTCCACCAAAATATTATGCAGCACAAGAGTCTTCAACATTATGAATAAGAAATGTTGAGTACTAATTCAGCATATTAAAATTATTTCTGAAGGATCACTTTTGAACTATATATACAGTTAAAGTCAAAAGTTTACATACACTTGAATCTACAAAATGTTAATTATTTTACCAAAACAAGAGGGATCAAAATGCATGTTATTTTTCATTTAGTACTGACCTGAATAAGATATTTCATATAAAAGATGTTTACATATAGTCCACAGGAGAACATAATAGCTGAATTTATAATGACCCTGTTCAAAAGTTTCCAACAATGACTTTATGATTTTAAAAATCCATCTTTAGGCAAAATAAAAAAAATGTACACCTCTACATTCTGTTCAAAAGTTTACACCCTCCAGCTCTTAATGCATCGTTTTTCTTCTGAAGCATCAGTGAGTGTTTGAACTTTCTGTAATAGTTGCTGAGTCCCTCAGTTGTCCTCAGTGTGAAAAGATGGATCTCAAAATCACACAGTCATTTTTGGAACATGGTTCAAATACACAAAAATGCTGAAAAAACAAAGAATCTGTGGGACCTGTGGGAAGTATTTTTCTGAAGAACAGCGCACAGTTTAACTGTTCAGGACAAACTAGGGACTCATGAACAACTATCACTAAACAAAAAACAAAACAAAACAAAAACAGCGGTGGATTCAGGTAATAACACAGTATTAAAAATCAAGTGTATGTTAACTTTTGAATGGGGCAATTTTTTATAAATTCAACTATTATTTTCTCCTGTGGACTATATGTAGACATCTTTTATGTGAAAAGTCTCATTTCGCTGGTAAAAAAATATTTTTTTTTGACTTGAACTGTATTTACACACACACACACACACACACACACACACACACACACACATAAATGGTCTAATTTGTTTCTAGCTACACAATCCTAAGAAATCTTAGGAAAAATATCCACAAGATTGATTGATTGACAAGATTGACTCTTAAACTCCTTTAAAACTCCTAAAAGACTCCTGTAAGGCTCCTATAAGACTCCTAAGCTATGAAACTGTAACCTCTGAGCAATAAAATTTTCCTCCGGGCAGGCATTCAGTGCGAACAGACCATGCGCAAACCATTCAGCCACATACAGTGGTTAAAATAGACCTGTATAATACCCATCTGAGTCGGATTGCTGTCCACCCCAGACTGCATTAGTATGTACATATTTAGCCCACATATTCAAGTCATCGGGCAGCGTTCAGGATGAATAACAATCAAACGCAGAGGCAGCAGGCACAGCACAGCAGCAAACGTCCCGTGGTCTTGCGTGGTCCTTAATTAGTGTGTCCTTCATTCTGTCTTCCTCCAGGCCTCTGCTACCCCGAAGGCCCTCTGCAGATTAATTACAAAACACCAGGCAATCATATTGATTCCATTCAGCCCAAAGACAACACTCATGACCTTAAACCTGGCCGGGATGGTGATAATGCTCGGCAACCTTGCATGCTGACCCGAAAGTAGTTGAGAGTGATTTATTATGAATGTATGTAGGATCATAAAATTTGCTAGGCAATTCAGTCAAAAGAGCCAGTGCTCTCTTATACAGCATTAAAGTTATAAAATATAACTTGATGAGATATTGCCCTCAGCCAAAACTATTTGCTCTTGAACAAATAATAGATTCATGAGACCAAAGACTGTTCGTTAGTTTTACCCAAAATGAATTATATCTCGTGTTTAACCACTATGGAGACATCAGGGTCAGCAGCAAATTCTAGAAGAGCTGGCTGAGGTAAGGCTGCTCTTGACAGGGTCATGAGCACTAAAAGGCCTGCTGAAGCCCTGGAACTCACATCAACGAAAACACTGAGGCGAATTTTCAAATAGATGTTATTTTTATTAACAAACCACATTTTTGAATCCTGAACAAGTACATTTGTGCCTAAAAACTCTTAAAACTACAAAAAAAAACAGTCCTATTTCTAAAATTATAGTGAATTTGGCTGTCCACCATGACACTTGATGTGAGAAATACCTGATATAACTGGAATATTGCACTCCTCTGAGCCAATCAGATTTGAGGACCAGAAGTTATTTTAATTTTAGTTAAAGTTTTAGTAATTTTGTTCTGTGGTTCTGTCATTTTTATTCGTTTTTGTCTATATTGCATGTATTAACTTTTATTTATTGGTTTTAGCTTATTTAGTTTTAGTTAAGTACTTGAGAAATGTTGCCTAGTTTCTTTAGATTTTATTTTCAGTTAATATTTTAGTATCATTGGTATACTATTACAGTTTTTTGTTCATTTTTGTAGTGTTATATATAATCGATATATTGTCTGTCATTTTAATTTGAGTTAAAAGTTCAGTAAATTTGTTATTGTCATTTATATTCTTTTTCTTTTTGTCTATAAAGTATTTCTTTTTATTTATTATTTTAGCTTATTTTTTGTAGTTATTTAAGTACTAACTTACACTAAATGAGAATGAGAAATGCTGCCTTGGTAAGTTTTTCACTTTTTTTTTTACTATTATTTAAATAACATTAAAGTTTTCTTAATATATTCAATTAGATTTTATTTTAAGATTTTTTTGTCATTTTGAGTTAATATCTTTGTAAATATGTTGTGTGTGATTGCCGGTCGTGAGAGGTTAATTGCTTCTCGTTTCCCCCTGCACACTGCACGAACACTGGACGACAAATGACGCACAACAAAGCTAAAATTCGGCCCGATTCAAAAAAGAGTCGCACAGAGTATGCCCGGCTTTAGTGAGCACTTCTCATTTGCCGAGATTATCCACCCACCTCACAGGTGTGGCATATCAAGATGCTGATTAGATAGCAAGATTATTGCACAGGTGTGCCTTAGGCTGGCCACAATAAAAGGCCACTCTAAAATGTGCAGTTTTATCACACAGCACAATGCCACAGATGTTGCACATTTTCAGAGAGCGGCCCCATGTTGCAAAGATCTGTACACAATTCCTGGAAGTTCTTGCATGGCCAGCATACTTACCGGACATGTCACCCATTAAGCATGTTTGGGATGCTCTGGATCGGCGTGTACGACACTGTGTTCCAGTTCCTGCCAATATCCAGCAACTTCGCACAGCCATTGAAGAGGAGTGGACCAACATTCCACAGACCACAATCAACAATCAACTGCGTGAAGCAAATGGTGGTCACCCCAGATACTGACTGGTTTTCGGACCACCCCAATAGAGTAAAACCGCACATTCAGTGTCCTTTTATTGTGGCCAGCCTAAGGCACACCTGTGCAATAATCATGCTGTCTAATCAGCATCTTGATATGCCACACCTGTGAGGTGGATGGATTATCTCAGCAAAGGAGAAGTGTTCACTAACACAGATTTAGACAGATTTGTGAACAATATTTGAGAGAAGCAGGCCTTTTGTGTATATAGAAAAATTCTTAGATCTTTGAGTTCAGCTAAAAAAAATGTGGGCAAAAACAAAAGTGCTGCGCTTCTAATTTTGTTCAGTGTATATTGTCTGTCACTTTAATTAACGTTTCAGTAAACCTGCTGTTTTTGTCAGTTATATTCTTTTTTTGTCTATGAAGTATTTATTATTTTTTATTGATTAGTTTAGCCTAAGTTATTTAAGTACTAACTTACACTAAATGAAAAGGAGAAATCCTTCTTTGCAAGCTAGCTGAAATAAAATAAGTTTTTCATATTTTATTTTATTTTAGTTAATGTTTCATTTTCTACCATTTAAATACTTTTAAATAAGTTTTTTTAATAAATTAGATTTTATTGTATAGTTTACGTCATTTTGGGTTAATAATTTGTTGTGTTTTTTTATTATTATTATTAGTTTTAGCTTCGATTCATTTTAGTTTTAGTTATTTTAGCACTGAAACTAAATGAAAATGAAAAATATTGCCATGGCAACTAGCTAAATTAAGTTGCTTGTTTTGTAATATTTTATTTCAGTTAACATTTATTTTAAGATTTTTTTTATGGTTTTAGTTTTATTTAACGATTAATATCAAATGATTGCAGTTGATCGGTTCCCCGTCTCAAATTGTCCCTTAAACCTTTCACGCTTCATGCCAAATGTACATACAGGTCCTTCTAAAAAAATTAGCATATTGTGATAAAGTTCATTATTTTCTGTAATGTACTGATAAACATTAGACTTTCATATATTTTAGATTCATTACACACAACTCGAAGTAGTTCAAGCCTTTTATTGTTTTAATATTGATGATTTTGGCATACAGCTCATGAAAACCCAAAATTCCTATCTCAAAAAATTAGCATATCATGAAAAGGTTCTCTAAACGAGCTATTAACCTAATCATCTGAATCAACTAATTAACTCTAAACACCTGCAAAAGATTCCTGAGGCTTTTAAAAACTCCCAGCCTGGTTCATTACTCAAAACCGCAATCATGGGTAAGACTGCCAACCTGACTGCTGTCCAGAAGGCCATCATTGACACCCTCAAGCAAGAGGTCTGTGGGAAGGAAAAAGTGTGGCAGAAAACGCTGCACAACGAGAAGAGGTGACCGGACCCTGAGGAAGATTGTGGAGAAGGACCGATTCCAGACCTTGGGGGACCTGCGGAAGCAGTGGACTGAGTCTGGAGTAGAAACATTCAGAGCCACCGTGTACAGGCGTGTGCAGGAAATGGGCTACAGGTGCCGCATTCCCCAGGTCAAGCCACTTTTGAACCAGAAACAGCGGCAGAAGCGCCTGACCTGGGCTACAGAGAAGCAGCACTGGACTGTTGCTCAGTGGTCCAAAGTACTTTTTTCGGATGAAAGCAAATTTTGCATGTCATTCGGAAATCAAGGTGCCAGAGTCTGGAGGAAGACTGGGGAGAGGGAAATGCCAAAATGCCTGAAGTCCAGTGTCAAGTACCCACAGTCAGTGATGGTCTGGGGTGCCATGTCAGCTGCTGGTGTTGGTCCACTGTGTTTTATCAAGGGCAGGGTCAATGCAGCTAGCTATCAGGAGATTTTGGAGCACTTCATGCTTCCATCTGCTGAAAAGCTTTATGGAGATGAAGATTTCATTTTTCAGCACGACCTGGCACCTGCTCACAGTGCCAAAACCACTGGTAAATGGTTTACTGACCATGGTATTACTGTGCTCAATTGGCCTGCCAACTCTCCTGACCTGAACCCCATAGAGAATCTGTGGGATATTGTGAAGAGAAAGTTGAGAGACGCAAGACCCAACACTCTGGATGAGCTTAAGGCCGCTATCGAAGCATCCTGGGCCTCCATAACACCTCAGCAGTGCCACAGGCTGATTGCCTCCATGCCACGCCGCATTGAAGCAGTCATTTCTGCAAAAGGATTCCCGACCAAGTATTGAGTGCATAACTGAACATAATTATTTGAAGGTTGACTTTTTTTGTATTAAAAACACTTTTCTTTTATTGGTCGGATGAAATATGCTAATTTTTTGAGATAGGAATTTTGGGTTTTCATGAGCTGTATGCCAAAATCATCAATATTAAAACAATAAAAGGCTTGAACTACTTCGAGTTGTGTGTAATGAATCTAAAATATATGAAAGTCTAATGTTTATCAGTACATTACAGAAAATAATGAACTTTATCACAATATGCTAATTTTTTGAGAAGGACCTGTATTTATACGGGCAGCTAGCCAGGGTCTGGATTTAGCATGCTCGTGACAGTCTTTTTTAAAGCACGTAGATGTAGATATACAATACTATATGCAGTCTAATGCAGTAAATGAGTCATTCTAGCCCGATGCACTGTAGCGTCACAGTACTGCCGCATTTGGACAGGTGGGGCAATAAGTGGGCCAGTTAAATTTGAGACAAAGTCTGCCAAAACCAGCATGAAAACGGGGACAGCTGCTGTGATGACATCACTGGCCCTGTCTGCTCAAAGTGTGCCAGTAAGTCTATTAAATTAAATAAACAGCAAACATGACTTCAGCTTAAAATACATGAGTCAAACTGATTTTGAGCACTGAGAGATTTTGAAATTTACCAGTTTTTCCATCTGTATATTATTCCCAGCTTCAGTCATTTGGTAAAACGTGTCATACTTCATGTATTCCTGTAGAGACTCATGTGTGGCTAGAAGAAAAAAAATATATATATACATTTTAAAGTTGTATTTCTACCAAAAGTAAATTTAGATACAGCATATAGCACATAGATGACTTCAAAGCTAACACACATAACACACAAAATCATTGTGCCTTTAAACCTCAGAACATAAGAAATGACTTGAACTTTGAAAGATCTCAACCAATATGGGGCAGCACACACCGATAAATCTTGTGCTATCATAATGAACTGTTTATAACATAGGAAGTAAGTGACAATGAGGATGTTTGTGTTCTGCATTTAGATGTAGTTCTGCATTTCTCTCAGTAATGGTATTACACGTGTTTCATCACTGAACAGACATGCAATAATAGAGTCACTGTAGTCTGCTGTCCTAAAGAAAGCTTAATGTGTTGGCAACGAGTCACAGAAAACCCCCAGTCACGACAATATAGAGAGTTTGCTTGTAAATCAGAGAATGTCCCCCGGGAAAAGGCCTTTGATTTGTGTGCGAGAGGAAGAAGGAAACTGAAAGAGGTAGAGAGAGAGAGAGGGAGGACAAAAGATAAATTATTTAGAGGACATTAACATGAAAGGGTTGGGGACAGGGTGAAGCTGAACGCTCTCTGATAAAGTGCCGGTGTGGATCACACAAGAAGAGGGTCATTGTGGGCTCTAGAATACAAAGACTTCTAGAGGTCCTGGGAGATCCATCTTTAGTCAAGGTGAAATAAATACTTCTTCCATCTATGAGCTGAATTATTGCTAGTATTGTAACAATATTGTCTTGCTACTTTAAGGGATAGTTTAACCAAAAATGACAATTCTCACCCTAAATCTGTTTGATTTTCTTTCAGTATTTTGAAGAATGTAGGTAACCAAACAGTTGCTGGTAGCTATTGATTTTCATAGTATGGAAGAAAAAAAAAAAAAATCTTTTGTGTTCAGGTGAAAAAATAAAGACCTAAAGGTTTGAAGCAACAACAAGGGTAAACTTAAGAGTAAATATTGACAGAAGTCAATATTTTGGTGAAAAATTGATGTTGTTAAACACAGACCCCTTTTCATTATTGTGAGACAAACAACAACAACAACAACAACAACAACGAAAAAAAAAATCAATAAACAAAAATAACTTATACAATTCATTATTGTATTATATGTCGTACTTTCAGTGGTAATAATAATAATAATAATAATAAATATATATATATATATATATATATATATATATATATTTATATTTATATTTATATTTATATATATATATATATATATACACATACAGTTGAAGACAAAATTATTACCCCCTTATAAAATATTTCATTATTTTTCAAATAACTCCCAAGTGTTGTTTAACAGAAAGACGATTTTATCAACACAGCATTTTTAAACATAATACTTTATTCAGGAAGCTTTTAGGGTTTGTAATACAAATAGAAATAAATGTATAACCAAGATTTTTAAAAAGTCTACTGGTCAAAATTTTTAGCCCTCTGATGTTAACAGTCAATAGTGTATCCCTTTTGCTTGATAACAGCATTTAGTTGTTTGCTGTAGTTCTCAACAAGTTTCAAGCATGTCTACTGAGGAATGACAACCCATTCTTCCTTAGCAAATCTCTCAAGCTCCTCCAGATTTATTGGTCTTCTGGCACAAACTCTGTACTTTAGTGTGCCCCACAGATTTTCTATTGGATTCAAGTCTGGGCTTTGTGCAGGCCAGTCAAGTACACTCACTTTGCTAATTTGGAGATATTTCTTCACCAGAAGTGAGGTATGCTTTGGGTCGTTATCATGTTGGAAGGCAAAATGTTGACCCAAACCGAGTTTTCTTGCAGACTGTCTGAGGTTGTCTTTCAAAATCTTCTTATAGTCTTCCTTTTTCATGTTTCCTTCAACCCTGACAAGATTCCCAGTTCCAAATGCACTGAAACATCCCCACAGCATTATACTCCCACCACCATGTTTCACTGTGGGAATGGTATTCTTGGGGTTGGAGGTGTCTCTTCTTCAGAAGTGGAGTCTTTCTTGGTCGGCAACCTCGCAGTTCATTCCTGTGCAGGGCTCTAGTGACTGTCTTCATTGAGACATCAACTCCAGACCTGGCTAGGTCATTCACTAGTGTCTTGGCAGTTGTTCTTGGGTCTTTAGAAATCTCTCTTTCTTGTTTTCTTTCGAAAGTTTTTGAAATCTTTCACTTACTGGCTCTGCCCATCTTGTTCCCCACTGTGTTGGTCTCTGTAAACTTCTTGATAATGCATCTCACTGTCAAACTAATAATTTCTTAAGGGGGCTAATAATATTGACCTTAGCAGTTTTTTATTTATTTATTTTATAATTCTTTTATTCAAGCAACTATAAGAAATCAGACTTTCTCTGGAATATATATACACTTGATGTACTATAAAATTTTAATAATAATGTATCAAAAATATATAGAACAAAAACTACTAAAAATGACAAGAATGCACAGCAAAGGTACTAATAAACTACTAATTAAAATGAAAACATTAAAATGAAAACAAAAACATTTTTTTAACATAACTATTTTTCCTTCTGCTGTATGTTACTAGTCAACAGTACATAAATGAATACATACATACATACACATATAAAATAAAGTTTATTACAGTTTTTCTTTCAACAAAGATTTATAGCTTTTGCAATAACCACAGACTGCCTGCAGATTGAGTGAAAAGCCTTTGCACTTTGCCTCGCACTGACCAGTTAATTTTTACAATCCTTTCTTCCTTTTAATTTGCTGAGAAATGTGACTTGAATATGTTTTCACCTTTGCACTGCTGCATTCTGGTGTGCTGAAAACTGGCACACATTTAACAATAAGATGAACTCTGCCCAACACATCTACTTGTCAAAAAAAATCTTGAGTCCAATTGTAATAAACCATTCAAACAGATCGCTTAGGGAGTTTCAGAGCTGTTTGCCCCAACATCTCATTTAAACACAAGCTGATGAGGATGTGATCTGATGTGATCACCAGGGACCAATTATGTATATTGTTTCATCTTTAATGCTCTTATATTTGCGCTCTGCAGGCATATTCGTGTAAAATCCATCAATATCATTTGACATAATATGACCTACAAGCTTGTTTGTGTATCATTAGCAGTGCTTTTCTCCTCTGAAGGCCACATTAACTGAACAGCCCATGTGCAATGCAAGCCAAGAAGGAAATCAATAATGAGGCACCACTTGAATATCAAAATATCCTCCGCCGCAGACACCATATAAGGGGCCCAATAATGAATTCATGCGCGTATTACACAACAATACACTTTAAAAGCGCTAAAACTACAAAGAACTCCGGATCAAAGACAACCCTAATGAGTGTGGAGCTTACCGCAAAGTGGAACCGTTTATTTAGAGGCTTGTAAGGGAAAAGAGCCATAGCAATATGCATTAGGCCTGCGTTTTACTGACAAACTGCATTTATTCAGGCGTTTTCATTTGTTTTAGAATGCTTCTAGATTCCAAAACATTTCATTTCCATAAAACAATTCATTCAAGCCAGATCTCAAGACTTATATATAATCTAATTTGTGATAAAACATGGTTGTTGCCACTAGAAGTAGAGTACTTATTCCGGTAGGGAACATTAGTGTAGCGTTCTATGTTACTTACCCTTGATTGAGTTGCGGAATCCACTGGGATCCAACCACAAGGCCTTCCATTCCATTACCGGAATGGTTGTACTGGAATTAAACCAACCATAATACCAAATAAGCAATCATAAATCTCATGTACAGTCTTTACAGATATTAAATGCTAAGCAAATAAAACAATTTGTGCGGTAATCCAAACCGAATCTTGTGTCATGTTCAAGAACAGATGATATCCAAGAAGCACGGCCTGAAAAAAGAAAAGAAAGAGGGAAATAAAAACACATTCATGGTGATTACCCATGCAATAAATGATGTTTTGGCTTTGTTCACAGCCTATTGTTTCATCCCACCTTCTTTTACAAAATGGAGCAAGCTCCAAGAAAGTGGAAATTACTTTTTTACCTCATATGCCCTGGCAATAAGAAAGAAAATGAGAATTCATGCTACCTTCATCAACCTGTCCGTATCCGTCACCATCTGTGTTTGTACATCTCAAAACATCAGCGTTCCACACTTACCCACCACACTGAGCCGGAGGGAATGGTTTGTTTGCCAGAGAATGCTCCCTAAAAACCCACTCATCCTGTCGCCATGACGACGACAAAAAACACGGCCAAAAATGGAACCGAAATTGACGAAAAAGTCTCTAATGGCTAACAGACCGTATCTCCTCTCTTAGCTGGAGGATCAGAGAGAGCTGACAGGAATTTGGACAATAAACGCTGTCTTCATTTCCTATCAGGCCAGAGGGGAGCACGTCTGAGCCACCGAACTTCACCCCAAAGAGAATTTATACAGTCTAACCTTGCTCACCTTACATTCTCAGACTGCTTTTGCAGATCTTTCATGCTTAGATGCTTTTTAAAAGGTTTAGATGGCCGAAAAGCCTTTATTTAAGAGCATAACCGCCAATCGAACATCACTGAATGCGTATAACTGCTGACAGGGTCAAAAAGCAAAGAACACTGGCCCTTCAGCTTTGACCTTCAGTAAATGGTATCCTTGAGCAGAAGTCCTAGTACGAGAGATGTGAATGATGTCTAATTCTGTTTTTTTCCATGGTCTGATACTTTAACCAGAACACAAGTTCACCTTTAGTCCGGGTCCTTGCTGGGCTTACCGCAACCGAGTGAATGCGTGACAGTAAATCAATACTAATCAATTTCTCAGTCTGTTAGGTAATAACAAGCTAAGGAGGCACTCTGAGAAATATGGCTTTCAGACCTCTTTAATTTGTCATAATACAAGAGAGGAAAAAGCAAACAAGATTATCCATTCCCGAGTCCCTAATTCTGGTCTTCTAGCCGACACCAGAGACAGGATGGCTGGGTAATTTGAAGGGGCAGCAGTACTATATATGGAGGCTCTGGTCAGGTGAATCCAATTTGGAAATTGCACTGGAGGTAATTGGATTCTGAACTTGTCCAGCTCAGGTGTATTTGTGCATTTAATCTAACATGAGTGATCTTATGTCCAGAGTAAAAAACTTTACTCTGGTATGAGATACTTCTTGTAAAAAAAAAAAAAAAAAATGGATCGGATTCTATTATCAACTCTCAGTGTTTGCAAAAATTAGTGCACATGATTTAATTTCTTATGTGGGTCACAGAGATGTTCACTTTGTCGCTGGAGTCTGAGTCCAGTCTTGAGTCTTTGGTCACGAGTCGAGTCTCAAGTCATTTAATGGCTCACAAAAAAATCCCATTCAGAATCCTCATGTATTGAAATCTTCCTATTTATGAAGCTGTTTTATAGGGTTTTTTTAAAAGGAGGTGTTAAGATGTAGGGGAGCGCGGGGCACAAACTAAGGCGGGGTTAGTTGTAACATACGTAGTTTAAATACCAAATTAAAGAACCAAATTTAAGGTATTTACTAGTTCCCATAATAACATTAAAAGTGTGCCAAAATTCTAAAGTGTTATGAAGAAATCACTAAATATTTATTTTACCATAGTAAAAGTACATTTCTTGCTGAAATAAAATGTTCATCTCAGTTTTTAGCATTCATTTAAATTGAGACAAATCTGCTATTTTTTTTTTACCTAACTATTACAGAAGGTTCAAATACTCACTGATGCTCCAGAAGGAAAACTATGCATTAAGAGCCAGGGGTGTAAACTTTTGAACAGATTGAAGATGTGTACATTTTTCATATTTTGTCTAAATATTATATATATTTTTTTCATTTAGTACTGCTCTTCAGAAGCTACAGAAGATAGGATAAATTTACCCAGATTTACCCAGATCTTCAAATTCAAAAAGTTTTCACCCCCGGCTCTTTTTTTTTCCTTCAAGAGCATCAGTGAGTGTTTGAACCTCCTGTGATAGTTGCATACAATGAGTCCCTCAACTGTCCTTAGTGTAAAAAGATGGATCTCAAAATCATACAGTTATTGTTGGAAAGGGTTCAAATACACAAAAAAGCTAAAAAAACAAAGAATTTGTGGGACCCTGAAGGATTTTTCTAAAGAACAGCAGGCAGTTCAACTGTTCAGGACAAGTAAGAGAGCCATGAACAACTATCACTAAAAAAAAACACAGCTGTGGATCATTCAGGTAAACAACAGTTTAAAAAAATCAAGTGTATGTAAACTTTTGAACAGGGTAATTTTAATAAATTCAACTATTATTTTCTCTTGTGGACAAACATCTTTTACATGAAATATGTAATAAAAAAATAAAAAATCCCTCTTATTTTGGTAAAAATAACATTTTGCAGATTCTGCAAGGTGTGTGTAAAGTTTTGACTTGAACTGTATAATGTTTTACTACAAGAAAAAGAAAAATGCATGGATGAATTGTTCTCAATAAGATATATTTAGAAAACAGATGGGATAAATGTGCTTGTGGCATGATTATGGCAAAACGATGTTATTCTAATGCTCATTTCACAATACATTCAAACCAAAAAGACAAGCGAGTAGCATTAAAAGAGTTTTCCGTTTTATCCAAATCAGACGAACGAGAATCTGGACAACGCTTTATTACTTCGGTTGTTTTACATATTGCAGCATTTAGGAAAGAAAATGGCTTGTGAATGGCGCTAAAAGGTTAATCATTTTCTGATACAATCATGCCACCTTACCTGACCTCTACAAGTCATCTTTCCATTTCAAGCCAGCTTTAAAATTGAATAATTATATATATAACTATATATCTCAATGAGGCAAAAAAGAGATTAGGTAACACTACATTAGAACAAACCCCTAAGAAGAATATCAATACAGCGCTGCCTTGTTAGCTCTGTAAATATTTCCCGTTATCAGGGTCAGATCAACAGGATTATCCAGGAATGAGGAATATTCCTCCGAGCACTTAGAATCAGACACAGCTGTTAATCAGATGTCTAAAGCCTTTATTTTTCCCTACAAATCCTCTTACACACTAGGCCAAATCATTGTGCCTTTTAACAGATGTTCCGCACACTTCTTTTAATCATTTGTTGTATCTGTGAAAAAGCACTTAGCGCTTCACGATAAAGAGGAGATAAAAAGCGGTTATTGTTAGTGTGCTGCTTTTCCAGTGAGTTTCTAGCCTAACCCTTCTAACATAACTGCATTAGATGAATATCAGGTCCCTCAGTATGAGGCAGGGCCGATGGGAAAGAGCCCATCACATTCCTGCTTTGCGGTCGAGGAGTTTTAACCACCAATGAAGTGGGGCAGCGCGGGCGCATTAATCAAAGCGAAAGGTCAGCAGAACAAGCCAATTTGCAGACAGCTCAACTAGACCTCTCTGGAGAAACGGATAGCCTACATCCCTCTTCTGTGAAACACACAGAGCTGAACGAATAGAGCGAGACTCTGGCCTGTGGGTGAAGTGTCTTAGTAGTGTTTTTCCAGTGCTATTTCACCAAAAGCTGCTTTGCATCATTAGGTTAAGTGCTCTAACGTCTGATGTAGAACAATTTTACTGAGAGGTCAGAATTTGGAGAAAACAACTCAACGACAGATTAGATGCCTCTGGAAAATTCTCATCTGCTGTTTAGCTGCAGGTTCAGTCTTGCAGCATGGCAAATGGCCAGTATTTATCACTGAACATTTTCCAAGAATGATTAAATAAATAAATATACAAATAAATAAAATCTTACTTGCACTATAAAAACTTGCTTTGCCACTATGTTCTTAACCACGGCGAATCTTGTCAACTAAAAACTAATATGCATCATCATTTATTCACCTTCTTGTCATTCCTGTATGACCTTTTTTCTTCCACGGAGCACTAAAGGAGATGAGTTTTGAAGACTGGTAACACTGGTCTGTGGCACCATTAAATGATCAGTTTGAATCCATATGATAGATCTTACAGAGCAAAATTTATTCACAAAAAATCACATAACTCGTTCAAGGCTCTGCATATTCAACCTTGCCATGCTGCAATTGTTACAAGACATGAATTTGTTGCATTTGGCATCACTGACGTTTAACCTGGTGTGATTTATTAATTTCTGAGTATGCATATGCATATTTTAAGCATCCAATAAACCAGTCTTCAGTGTCACATTATATGCTGATTTGGTGCTCAAGAAACATTTCTTTACTGTAACTTTTTATCAGTTTAATGCATTAACAACAAATAAAAAGTAATTTCTTTTTCAAAAATCTAAATGCTGTTTAAAGGAACACTCCACTTTTTTTTGAAAATAGGCTAATTTTAACTCCCCTAGAGTTAAAAAATTAGTTTTACCGTTTTTGAATCCATTCAGCCGTTCTCTGGGTCTGGCAGTAGCACTTTTAGCATAGCTTAGCATAAATCATTGAATCTGATTAGACCATTAGCATCATATTTTCAATATTTTTCCTATTTAAAACTTGACTCTTCTGTAGTTGCGTTGTGTACTAAGACCGACAGAAAATAAAAAGTTGCGATTTTCCAGGCTGATATGGATAGGAACTATATTCTTATTCTGGCGTAATAATCAAGGAACTTTGCGTGGTATGGCAGCTGGGGACTATATTCAGGCATTATGTAATATCATTATGCCTGCTGCGCCCATGGTACGGCAGCAAAGTTCCTTGATTATTATTAAGCTGGAATGAGAGTATAGTTCTTATCCATATCAGCTTGGAAAATCACTTTTCATTTTCTGTCGGTCTTTGTACACGATGTAACTACAGAAGAGTCGAGTTTTAAATAGGAAAAATATCAAAAATATTTGGTCATTTTTGAACGTGACTTTAATGGTCTAATCTGATTCAGTGATTTATGCTAAGCTATGTTAAAAGTGTTAACGTCAGATCAGCTGAAAGGATTCAAAAACGGTAAAACTCATCCGTTTAACTCTAGGGGAGTTGGAAAATGAGCCTATTTAAAAAAAAACAGTGGAGTGTTCCTTTAAGGACTTTGTGTGAACCTTGACTGGGATAACTTACTTTGACTTAATGTACATTTCACTTACGGCATGCCCTCATTCACATTATAAAATCATCATATCATCAAATCAACCGCAATAGCAGTTTTTCTGGTTTCCTACAATAGAGAGCTTGAAAATCACATTAAAAAAACCAAACCGTTCAAACCGTTTCTTTATTGTTTGTTTTTTTTAACTGCTCTGTCTCTTGCTGAAACAACAAGGCCTCTGCAGTCCTGGGAAGCAAAAAATAAAAATTAAAATTACAAGTTAAGCAGGAGATTCTTGCAAATATATTTTGTACCTCATTCAATACATAAACATGCAGTATGTATTTATGTATTTCCTTGACAAACATTGTAAGAGCTGTTTTAAACTGCAAAAACACAAACCAGCTGGGGCAAACGACAGCAAGCAGATTGTATATTTTACATCTTTATTGCTCACTAAAACAGTGCAGCACATTCTGTAGATATAGTGTCTCATGCATAAAATGCGGCGCAGGTTTTATGATTCAAACACAATGCCTTCTCCATTAAAAGCATGCCCTCGGTTTACCTCGCCTTTTTAAACAGGCCAAGACAGTTACCCGGGATGAACTAATGTAGAAGGTATTTCTTTATAATCAGTTAAATGAAGCTATCGCTCCAATCCTTGGTCTCTTTTTCCTCCACTGAGCTGACATAATCACACATTAAATTGATTGTTTAAATAAGTATTTATTGCATTAGTAGGTGATCAAAAACACACAGCAGAACAGTTGCTTTCGGCCAAAGGCTGAATTCCAAAGGACTGTGAGAAAAAGGCCTCCACATGATGCAAAGGTGTCAGGATGGTGAAAAATACGGGTGTTATATATAGCTCACTCCACAACCCAGAAAAATGAAACTCCCAATGAACTGTCACAACCTCTTTTCTCTGGGTCTCAGAATAGGCCAATTTACACAGCCTGGGGTGGCAGGCCTCATGAGTGAAAGGTAAAAAAGCACTTGCTTCATCTTAATTCAAGGTATGAATCAAATGCCACTCATCCAAATTCTTGTTTTGCAGTGAAAACAGCTCTAAAGTGAAATACATGGACAGGCATACATACGAATAATGACATTTATTTTCGAATCTCAAAAAAAACCTCCATTAGAGGAGATTACGAATGGATAAGTGCTCTTTTCTGCATAAAATCTCTGTCCCTCTGTTATGTGGTTATGTGAGGCACTTCAGCGATTATCCCTGCCAGAGTATAGAGATTACTTGACATTCACATGTTAAATCTAACCTCTGACTAACCTCGAACATATCCACAAAGACCTTTTGCCCTTTACAAACAGTTTTTGGCAGTATAAAAAAGTATGCATGTGTATATATACATATATCATGGGCCTCCGAATCCTCAGAGGAGGCCAGGGAGGGAGTGCCTCTTCAAAATATTGGATGAGGAAAGAATTACAAAAGTACAAAAATAAAAACTCAAATAATACAAATCTCAGCGAAGAGAGTAAAGAGCTTCCGCATCTCTCTTGCCTGCCCCGAGCCCATTGAGTTAGAGCCCCTAAAGCTTGCGGTGAGTTTGGTGGGCAGTAATTGAGAATGAATGGGGGAAAGTCATGTGAGAGGAGGCCTCCATCGCAATACAGTTGGATATGACTGGATGTGGTGGATGAGTGGTTATGATTGAACGAAACGCATTTGTACATGTTTCACTGTCTCGAATCGCACTCATAGAAAGTGCTTGAGAAACGTGTCTCTTTCGCGGTTTGGTATGCTTTTAACTCGTTTTTTAGTCTTAAGCCAAAGACTATATGTTACATGATTTGTCTGATTTTTACATAGAAAGGGCAAATGTGCGCCACATTAAAAGAAATGAACATTCATGTTTCATAAACGCCGGCCAAATTCAAAAACAAAACTAAAATTAAATCATCTTTGGGAGCAAGAGCGCCCCCTGATGTTTCGGGGCCCTACACAGCTTGCACATTTTGCGTATAGGGAGGACCGGCTCTGAATATAATGGCTTCAATGGAAAGACAAATTTTAAAAAGTAAGTAATTCACTCACTTAGATATAACCACTTTGTTACATAAAAATAAGACTTAAAATGGCCTGAAAACATGATCTGTGGGAGTTTTGAATTTGTAATCAGCTTGGTGAAATTTAAAGTAAATCTCTGTGTCTGTGACCAATATTTACCAAGCTTTGATGACTGGTGATCCGAAAAAAAAAAAAAAATAGAAAGAAATAAAAAAGAATATCAGAGGTAAGTTCACAAATGAAAAATATATAGTTTAAATTGTTACTGCCTTGAGTTATTATTTTGGAATAAATGTAAAGTGCTTAAAAACACTAACATGATGAGATTCATTCTTGGCTTTATTAAACAGACTATTGATTACATTGTTAATTTAAAAACATAAAATAGATTTCAAATTAAATAAATAACATAAATGGCATTTCATAAATAAAAATGATTATATATATATATATATATATATAAATGTGAGTGGGACATGAATTTACTACAATAACACCACTGAGACTTAATCAAACAACATGCATACATAAAATATACATTATTTGATTAAGAAACGCAATGCATTATATTTTCTTATCTTATTTTTCATGATCTCAGCCAAAATTTTTTATGATCTCAGATAGTTAATAGAGATAGTAAATAAACAAAAACTACTTTGCTGCTCTAGTCAACCGCAAGCCCTTTTATCAGCTTCTGTGAAACATTATTTTGTAACCACACAGATGTCCTGGTCCCTCGAGTTGGCAGACAAGGAAATTAATCACATGTTCACTGTTTCATAAAACAGATTTACTCATCCATAATGCAGCAGTACATATACGGTGCTTACAATGACTTTTATTTTCTCCATTCCAAGAAAATAAAACATGGCCTCCTAAATTATAAATTATATTAAAAACTTATGTCACATTTGGACATTGTATTGTGACTTTAAAAATTAACAATTATTTTGGAAATAAATGTTCTCATTCTTTTCTAAAACTGACAAAAAATATACTTTATAACTCAAGGGTTAGCATGCGTCGTGGTACTCTTGTGAATGCATGGCGGAAACATGGAGGAGAAGAAATAATGAATAAAGTCATTATTTTTGTTCACTTTGTACACAAAAAGTATTCTTGTAGCTTTATTACAGTTAAACCACTGATGTCACATGGACAATTTTAACTATGTCCTTAGTACCTTTCAGAAAGCTCTCGGATTTCATCAAAAATATCTTAATTTGTGTTTGAAGATGAATGAAGGTCTTACGGGTTTGGAATGTCATGAGGGTGAGTAATTAATGACAGAATATTCTTTTTTAAATAAACTATCCCTTTAAATCCCATCAGTAGGTAGATACAGAAATGACATACAGAATGGTTCCACGAACCACAGGCTTTCTGGGAACTATTTTTTAAATCAGCTATAGGGCATTTTGTCTGCTTACCTATAATCCAGAAATGCATTTCATGTAATTTCTATGAAGATGGAGTGAATGCAGCCCCTCACAAATTCTGCCAGTCCAACATCTGCCATTTTAGTCACAGTCAAGACCACCTGAGGTGCAAATCCCATGGTCAACATCTAGTTGTAGTCCATTTCTATTCTTGATTTTCAGTTTTTTTGATAGAAAAGACAGCCCACTGCTGTTTGGGAGAAAAGGCCACCATAATCACAATATCTTTGTAGGAGATTTCATGAATTTAGATGGAAATTAAGTGAAGACAGAAGACAATGGGGTGAGGGTTTTAAGGAAAGGTCAGGGGCAACTATGGAATAAAGATGTGCGGATGATTTACCCTTACTCCAAATCAGAATGTACCTAATATAAGTATCAGGATCTTATTTTAAATGACATTTCATAGTGCAACATTTTCCCGTTATATACCCTTCTCTAAGAACATTGAATACCTTCTGTTTCATTGTCAGCTCTACGGCTGATGAGGTTTGAATTGGATTTTACTTGCAATTTAAATTAGAATTGACCTCGACCCTGGTGTGTGATCTACAGTATTTCTCACACTGATGTATGTTCTCAGGCTTAACAGAGATTTAAATAATTCACTCGCACTTGCTGCCAAAACTGGGTAATCAGCCTGCGGGCCAGAGAGGAGGAGCTGAAAAGAAGAGAGGATTAGACCGAGGTGAGGAGGAGGAGGAGAAGGAGAGGAAGAGGAAGTGGAGGAAGGGAATCTTAATAGTTAAGAGAGAGAGAACGATTGCTCAGTCCATAATTAAGAGCGTGACAGGGATTTTAGAGAGAGGGAAAGAGAGAGAGAGAGTACTCTTAAATGACAGATGTGACAGATTACAGCCTTGAATGAGATAAGCAATAATGTCTTAATAAACTTCAGTGTTCATGCATCTGGGTGTTGGCTGGGCCCTGGGCGTCAGGAGTTTTTTTTTTTTAACTTGTAATTAGTTAGTTCACAAATGATTTTTTGCAGCAACAGTTTGCTGAAAATCTAAAAGAAACAAAGACCGAATCCATGTAGCAATGCAGTACAGTCTTCAAACAAGTGAAGTGTATATGCAAACTCTCCAGGGGTAAATGCACTCGACAGTTATGATGCATGAGGCACAAAATCCTTATTCATTAAAAGCCATTGTCTTGTTCAATAACCACTCGCAATGTGGTTTAACCAGGCGATAAATGCACTGAAATACCATCGCACTGTGAATATTTAAATTAAGTCACTGTCATTTTGTTGAGCTCAAATACGCCTCCTTTTTGTGCAAATTAAGTCTGATTCATTGTGCTTTATTCACAAAACTCTTTGCTTTTGGCTGTCACAATTAATGCTGTGCTGTTACTGCCCACGGAAAGCAGATGGTAAACATAAGTCAATTAAAAGGGATGTTTGTGTACATATTCTATACAACATTTCAGGAGTAAATGATGATCAACTTAAGGATAAGAGCATTTATCTGAGCACATATTTCACATGAATGATACAGTCAGCACACAGCATTCTACACAGATAATTTAAGTGCACTATCCACCTTATTTTCCTGTAAGAGTGGGTGCGGCCATTTGTAAATTTAATGGTTCTGGCTTCTGGTGTAAATTGAATAATTCTGGCTTCTATATTTTGCTGTACCAAACAACACATTTTGCAATTTGGTAATGCAAACTGGTTTGTAGTGCAAACAGTTTTACAGTTTACTGCACTTTGTTATTCTACTCATGTAATTTCATTTTTATATTTTTATTTTTCATTTTCATTTTAGATTAAATTAGTAATTTTCTGCTTCCGCCATTTTAGTCTTCTTCAAATATTTCTATTTTGCTTTAATTATTTTTTTTATTGCCATGTGTATATATTATATACATAAATATATATATATTCAGCTTTATTTCAATTAATAAAAATACCATTTTAATCAGTTTACCCTCCCTAATCTATGTTTTCAAAAATGAAAATTCTGTCATTAATTACTCACCCTCATGTCGTTTCAAACACAAACAAAGATATTTTTGATGAAATCCAAGAGCTTTTTCACCCTGCATAGACAGCATCTCAACTACCATGTTCGAGGCCCGGAAAGGCACATCGTTGAAATTGCCCATGTGACATCAGTGGTTCAACCATTATTTTATTTAATTTAAATTAATTTTATGAAGCTACAAGAATGCAGGGTAAGAATGCTCATTTTGTTCGCAAGGTTCATATAGAAATGTCAGTGTGGAAGAACTTGACTGGTCTGCATAAAGCCAAGTCCTAATCCCAACTGAACACCTCTGGTGTGACTTTAAATGCAGAACTTGAGCCAAAAACTCAGACCAAACACCAATGACTTGTGCATATAGGTACAGTCATTTAAGACGCTTCCAAAACTGAGATGGAAATACAATTTTTAAATACATGAATTATGCTTCCATCTTTGTTGCTACAGTTGTGGATCTGCCTTTTTCTGTTCTAAAGAAGGGGGTGTCCCAATACTTTTGTCCATATAGTGTATGTACAAGTCAATGAGTTTTTGGCTCAAGGTCTGCATTTAAAGTCACACCAGAGGTGTTCAGCTGGGATTAGGACTTGGCTTATGCAGACAAGTCAAATTCTTCCACACTGACTGAATCAAACATTCTCTATGAACCTTGCCTTATACACAGAGGCATTATCATGTTAGAATAAAAAAGGTTCCTGTCTAAACTTTTGCTATACAATTAGAAGAACACAATTCCCTAGAATATCATTATATGCTTAAACATTAAGATTAGTACTCATTACTAAAGTAGTAAAACCTATTCATTAGAGGGGGGTGTCCCAATACTTTTGGCAATAGTGTATTTCATAGCATATGTCATAGGTTTATTATTCTCCTAACATTTTTAATTTTTAGGTTAAAAATTTTCATCTTATTTTATGTAAACTTTATTTAAATAATTTAAAGTGCCGCTATTATGAATTTTTGCAAATTGCCTTTCACGCAGCGCATAATGTATTGTCTCTCAAAAGAAAGAGTCGACTGCTGAAATGAATTGTTTTAAATTCTAATCAAGTTACCATATTGCACAATGCCACCTACGTTCTGCGTGGACATCCCACAAAAACTACCCCACCGGTTGAAATTGGGGCCGGGGTCACCTAGATGGGACCGAAAGAGCGATTGTCAATTAATACAGAATGTATTTATTAGTACTTGTCAATACTTGTCTGTTTTCGGCTAATGTGTATTGTTTGGGTCTACATTTTGTAATTTTCCAATCAAAGCAGAGTAGCCTCACAAACAATAAAAAAAAACAGGTTTGAAAAGATGAATCTTCAAACTAATTGTTTGAGAGCCGTTAAGAAATAAGAAAAAAATTAAATGCATATTATAAGAAAATGAAAGTGTTTTTTGACCTTGCATGCATGTAAACCTTGTTGGGGACTCCTAAAACCAAATTATGTAATAACCTTTCAAATAGCATAATAGGGGCACTTTAATAGTTTTAGTTAACGATTGCAATATCATTTTTCTCAGCCATCAAGGCTACACTTAACAGCTATTGTTATAAGTCAAAAAGCACTAATCTGCTATAGTACAGTTTGCACTTGAATAGTATGCTCTGCTGATTCATAAAGATGATAATATTTCTGGAGTTTAAACATTCGTCATGTATTTCCTACAGAGAAAATATCCAGAGCCTGTTAACTTTGGCTATTGCCGTCAGGCTGGTCATAATTAGATCAGAAAATGACACATGCAAGTGCTATGAATAGTAATGAGGGTTAGGCCATCTGCATTGGCAACTACGCAGTGTTTAAAACTGTTGTAGCGAATTTTGTTCTCATTAAAAAGCCCCAGATGACAAGCTTTGATTTACCCACAACAATGCCTATGATGGCATTAATGCACAAACTATCGCTCGCACCGGATCCACAGGGGGGGAGGGGGGGAAGCCTGGAAAATATGCAGCGCTATTCCACAAAGAGGTATCATTCACAGGAAATGCTCTGTTTTTCATTTTAGGGGAAACATTGGCCCTTGATTGCAGAATTGATTTTTTTGTTGTCATGCCAGCAGTATGCAAATGAACCGTTTTGTGTACTGTATGGCCATCAAAAGGCTCAAGCCAGATTGTTCACAATCTGCTGTCCATTTCACCAACTGTCCATCTCATGCTGAAAACCAAACCAGAACATCCTGTAACCATCCACCAGGACGGATCCAACCTCTTCACAACATATTGCACTGCGCCGTTGAATAAATAGACTGTGGGACAACTCGCCCGAAGCATTTTGGCCACACAGACAGAGATGGAGAGGGAGAGAAAAAAATGACACCTGCAGCTCATATTTAGACCCACCTAAGGGCGTCTTTTCACTTTGGTCAAGGCGGTACAATAACAGCAACAACTGCAGTTTATCAAATCCTTCTAGGCTACAATCACAGTTGACGGATAAGTGACCGAATACGCCATGACACACTTAACGTCAGTCCACTTGTGGAACTGGAGCCAAGGATTTAGAGAGCTCAGACCGTCTGTCGGCTACCCTGCATACGTGGAAGCTTATTCACTTATCTGCTTCACAGCTATGACTGAAACAGTCCCTCAGTTCACTCCATATCTTATTCATAACGCCCATATGCTACATACAGCTGGGACCCACGCAGTCTCTTCCAACCTACACTTCCTGCAGCTTATGGGATGGAAATCATATTAATGCAGATGAAGATTTAAAGCACTTATCCTGATCCTTTCTAAAGTTTGGGCCTGTTATGTCATGTATGCAAATGTGTGCCAGTGTATAGTCTGTACAAATGCAAACTATTTTATAAGACTACTGTATTTTAACAATGTCCTTACTACCTTTCTGGGCCTTGAACTTGATAGTTGCGTTGTTGTCTATGCAAAGGTCTTACGGGTTTGGAAAGACATTAAGGTGAATAATTAATGACAGAATTTTCATTTTTGGGTGAACTAACCCTTTAAGTCATAAGGTCACTAACGCTGCAATTATTTGATCAAAATACAGTAAAAGCAATAATATTGTGAAATATTATTACAGCTTAAAACAAATGTTTTCTATTGTAAGATATTTTAAAATGTAATTGATTCCTGTGATGGCAAATACTCCAGTCTTCAGTGTCACATTATTCTTTATTCTAATTTGATGCGCAAGAAACATTTTCTGTATTGCTAAATATGAGCCTGGGGGTGAAAACTTTTGAATTTGAAGACTGCGGTACATTTCACTTATTTGTCTTCTGGGAAAAAGTATCTTACAAGCAAAATAACAAAAATGTACTCATTTTCATTCTGATCAAAAGTTTTCACCCCCTTAATGCATTGCGTTTCTTTCTGAAGTCCCTGTGTGAAAAGATGGATCTCAAAATCATACAGTCATTGTTTGAAAGGGTTCAAATACACAAAAATGCTGAAAAAACAAATAATTTTTGGGACCTGAAGGATTTTTCCTGAAGAACAACAGGCAATTTAACTGTTCAGAACAAAGAAGGGACTCATTAACAGCTATCACTAAAACAAAAATAAATAAATAATAATAATAAAATAAAACACAGCTGTGAATCATTCAGGTAACACCACAGTATTAAGAATCAAGTATATGTAAACTTATGAACAAGCTCATTTTTATAAAATCAGCTATTGTTTTCTCCTGTGGAATATTTGTAAATATCTTTTATGTGAAATATCTTATTTGGTAAAATAAATAACATTTTGCAAGGTGTATGTAAACTTTTGACATGAACTGTATATGCCAGTGTGGCTATGCTATGCTTCCTTCACTCAACAGTTAAATGTATAAAATTAGTAGAGAAAACACATGTGAGAGGAACATCACAAGCACTTTAGTTTCAGGTATTAAGTAGATTATAAGCTAGAACAGATGAGAAGTGAAAATAAGAAAGAGAACAACGAAGTGCTAACTTATTTGAACTAAATCAACTAACATCAGTGTACTGCAACTCAGGGGAGTTTAAGGGAACGTTAAATAAAATGTATTGTTAAGTCAGGTTATGCCTCACACCTTGCTACAACATTGGTCACTTGAAAATGATCCAGGTTGAAATGATGCAAGCCAGCAACTCTACACTGTGAATCCATGCATGAATGTTTACATCCTAGTGAGAGAATGTGAATACATATGTGTGCGTGTGTTTTAAACTAAGGGAAACCATATGAGGTCAAAGAGTGTATCCCACAGTCCTCAGCTCCTTACAAATCTCTCTGTAATGGTCTGTCTTTAATGCTAAGTCAACACTGGCAGAAAAACTCCCTGCCTGAGTAAAATACCTCTTCTGTCTGAGCCCTGAGTCCCGCTCTGTCCCCAAAATACACTTTCCTTCAGCTGTCATTGTGCACAGCTCAAAATACGGTACAGTGTTTATGCTAGACTTCTGGAAAAAACACTCTTTTAGGCTCCCTGAGGTCTCTGGCTAACATGAGTCTCTTATTAAAGCTCTTTGCCGTACTAATACGGTTCCCGTGAGGCCCGGGCCTGCTTCACACAGGCAGTAGCTAGCAATCCAGCATCCATTCGGATATTCGACTCAGAAATGTTATTGACCCCACCCAGCCAAATCCCCTCATCTTTTCCACTCTCCACATGCCAGAGAAATGCAGTCATGCAGACACCCCTACTGCAGGTTTGGGTGATTGTAAATGCACATGTTGAGCGTCAACAGCGGGAGACAGAAAGAGGGAGAAAGAAAGAGAAGGAGTCAGAAAGCCTGGGTGAAGGAGTAGAGATGGCTTCTTTAATTGAGCAGAAAGATTTGTGGCTGGCTTGCCCAATCTGTTCACTCAATCTCTCAGCCATGATGAGGGCACTTGAGTTGAAGTCTTTTTTTAGATTGTCTGTTTTGAGATTCTTAGATAAAATATTATATTTCCTAAGGGGGATCTCTGGTTTCTCTGCTCAAGTCTGCTGATGTGCACATTTAAAAAGAGGAAAGATCTAATATTACACACATAATGGAGTAATTTGTTTTTAATGAACAGCTGTCATTGTAAAAGGCAGAATCGAGGGCAAAGAAAATAGGAAATTGTCAAATTGGATGAGCAAAGCTACTATAGCCAAAAGCACTGTTGAAAAGTAAAGGTTTTTTTAAAAAAAGAAGAAAAGGAAATTACCGTATTGACCCGAATATAAGAAGATGAGACAACCCCTTTCAAGGTGTACCTTTACGTTTGAAAATCACTTACAGAGGAAGTTTGGTCCTATCAGGCTAACATGACAGTCACGACTCATGCCACTGTAAGCTTTTCTTTTTCTTTTGTAGTCAGTTGCTGTATTCTAACATTACAACCAGTATTGGGGGTAACGCATTACTCAAGTTACGTAATAATATTACTTTTCCAAGTAACTAGTAAAGTTATTACTTTTTAACTGACAAGAAAGTATCCGAGCCCCCCCTCATATATTAATTAAAAGTTCTCCTGTCCCCATGTTAAAAGAAATTGGAATTAAGATGTTACTTTAGTTCTAGAATAAATGTGAACATGCATTAATTCATCTCACTCACAAAAAAAACAAACAAACAAAACTATTCAGTATTCCTCAAAATGAATAAAAACTGTTAAATTTAACTCAGAATATAATGCCAACCTGCAATAATTGAAAATGTTAAATAATACAAATTTCTTTTATGTATATAATCCCATTTTATTGTCTAGCCTCTTGGAATGGGCTCAGGCCAATCTGCATTCTCTAAGAGCAATGCATGTGCCGGACAGACTGAACCAAGATGCAGATATGCTATCTCGGAGCAACATCCCCTTGGACGAGTGGATGCTCCACCCCCTAAGCAGTTCAGGAGATATGGGAAATATTTTGACAACTCTCATTGCCCAATTTACATCTCGAAGGAACAGGAAGCATTGGCCCACAATTGGCCCGACCTCCTCCTTTACGCCTTCCCCCCGATCGCCCTGATCCCAAAGGTTATCAGGCGAATCAGGGCACCCCGTTCTGGAAGAACCAGCATTGGTTCGCAGATCTATTTTGGCTGCTGTCAGCAGCCCCTTGGCCCATTCCCCTGAGACGAGACCTCCTCTCTCAGGCGAGCAGGACAGTATGGCACCCCCAGCCGGAGCTGTGGGCTCTGCATCTATGGCCTCTCGATGGGAGCCTTCAAACCTCCCCAAGAATGTCCTAAATACCATATCTCAAGATAGAACTCCATCCACGAGATGGCTCTATGGTCTTAAGTGGTCTTTGCCACAGATCCAATATCCTGCGACATATCAATGATATTGTCCTTCCTTCAAGAGCTGTTGGGAAAGGGTCGTTCCCCTTCCACACTCAAGGTCTACGTAGCAGCCATAGCAGCTTCTCATGCTCCTTTAGCTGGCCAAACAGTGGGTAAGAACAACCAGTCTGCTGACCTCCGCCCTCTGATGTTTAAAACCGCTTTGCTCCTGGCTCTAGCATTGGCAAAACGCATGGGCGACTTACAGGCACTCTCTGTGAGTCTAACCTGTCTGGAACTCGGGCCTAACGACTCTAAAGTTGTCCTGAAACCAAAACAAGATTACGTACCTAAGGTACCCTCGACTCCATTCAGAGCCCAAATCATTACCCTCTTGGCTCTTCCTCCTTCAGAGCAAGACCAGGACTTCAACCTTCTCTGCCTTGTCAGGGCATTAAGAACCTATGTTGAGCATTCTGCCGCGTTCAGGCAGTCGGAACAGCTTTTTGTTTGCTTCGGTAGTCGCACCAAAGTGCTTCCGGTCACAAAGCAGAGGCTATCCAGATGGATAGTTGAGGCTATCATGCTAGCTTACTCATCCTTAGGTCTTCCTTGCCCCACGGGAGTAAGGGCCCACTCGACTAGAGGCTTGGCCTCATCTTGGGCGTGGTCTAGCGGAGTATCCATGGCGGAAATTTTTGCGGTGGCACAAATATAAACTCACAATTCTGAATTCTTATCTTGCAATTATGCCTTTTTTCTCGCAATTTTGGAATCGGGGAAGAAAGAAAATGTTCTTTCAATTGTGTGTTATAAAGTCTGAATTGTGAGATAAAAAATTGCAATTGTGAGAAAGTCAGAATTGAGAGTTTATATATCATACAATTCTGACTTTTTTCTTGCAATTCTGACTTTTTTTTTCTCGCAATTGCGAGTTATAATTTTGATGGGAAAAAAGACTGATATGTTCCTAGAATTGCGAGTTTATATCTCACAATTCTGACTTAACTCCTAATTATGTATTATAAAGTCAGAATTGCGAGACAAACTATAAAGTCTTGCATTATATCTTGCAATTCTGACTTCATTTCTTACAATTCTGACATTATATCTTGTAATTGCAAAAAAAAAATAAAAAATAAAAAAGTGTCAGAATTGTCACAGAAAAGTCACAATTACCTTCTTTTTATTTTTTTTTATTCAGTGGCGGAAATGGGCTTCCATATTAAACCGATAAAAAGTCAGAGTAAAGACATTTATAATGTTACACAAATTTCTATTTCATATAAATGGTGTTTTTTTAATGTTCTTCTCACTAAATGATCCAGAAAAATCCAGAATTCATATGTACAAAAGCATCTCATCAAGGCAAAGTCTATGCAGTCACATCTATGTTTACATAATGCCACGAATTCCAGTATAATCAAGTTTATATTAAATAAGTAATATATAAGCATTATAATGCAGTATTCTGTTCACAGTTCCCTCTGCTGATTTTATTTAAAAGATAAGAACGTGACCAGCAGACCAAAAGTCCCAAAAATAATGCTTCTCTGATTATGTAACACACTGATGGTGATGAAAAACACAGTGGGCATCGTCCTGTCTAGACAGTAGAACAGCTCATCCTAAAACATGAGATGTCTAGCTTCTTCAATGAATTTTATTCTAGCTGTCTCTGATTGAAAACATTACAAAAAATATGTGCCTCTGTTATAATGCATAAAGCCTCAGAGTAAGCACACCCCACTCCATTTACAAAAGTGATCTATAATCTATTATCAAATAAAGAGATATGTAAAGATACATGGTGAACAAAGGATGTTCCTCTCTATTAGTTCTGGAGTGAAGTAGACCACTCACAGAGAATTAATCTGTGAGCTCAAATGGCAGAAACTTTCCAAAAGCTTAATTAGTTTGGATTAAGACAGAGGAAATGGGACAAGCATTATTAAATCTAACCCACGGCTATTGTCTGGCCTTGTTATAAACCCAGAGGGATGTTTGGAACAAAACCATTATCTTTCTCGTTTCATATTCCGCTGCTGTGTTGGAAATGTTCCTCAATGGAATTTTAATGCCTATATATCAAAGCTATTTTAAATTTCGCTCCAGTCCATTAAATACATTCTTCCATGTTTACAAATGAGGCTAAACAAACAAATTAAATCATTCTGAAGTGAATGGTTAGTGTTGTAAGAAAGGCAAATAGAGAGTCAAGCCACATTTTTAAAGGGATAGTGCACGCCAGAATCATTATTTACTCACCAGCATGCTGTTCACAACTTCTTCACTAAAAATCTTAACAGCACATAGGTTTTATTTGTGCTTTCACTCATTCATGTAACGTAACACAAGTACACTGAAAAAAAATTGCTTCCAACATTAGAAAAAAAAAATGAAAAAGTGTAACACTCCAGCACACGTTTACACCATAAAAGACTTTTACATATAGTCCACAAGAGAAAATAATAGCTGAATTCATAAAAATTACCCTGTTCACAAGTTTGCATACACTTGGTTCTTAATACTGTGTTGTAACCTGAATGATCTACAGCTGTGTTTTTTTTTTTTTTGTTTAGTGATAGTTGTTCATAAGTTCCTTGTTTGTCCTGAACAGTTAAACTGCCAGCTGTTGTTCAGAAAAATCCCTCAGGTCCCACATATGCTTTGGTTTTTTAGCATTTTTGTGTAATTGAACCCCTTCCAACAATGACTGTATGATTTTGAGATCCATCTTTTCACACTGAGGACAACTGTGGGACTCATATGCAACTATTACAGAACGTTCAAACGCTCACTGATGCTTCAGAAAGAAAAATGATAAACAATGCATTAAGGCCGCGTGTCCACCAAAGTGTTTTTAGCCAGCTGAAAACGCTAGGCGCTCTGCTGAAAACGCCGAGCTGTGAGCGCTTGAGAGCGCAGCGTTTTTTGCCGTTGAGACGTTGTGGTTGCTATGATACAGAATATCCGCTGAAGTAATAGCAAACTCATCGCTAATAAAATATTTCTCCAAGCATTATTTATCATAACAATATTATGGTAGTCCGGCAATTTCATCTGGTAACGACATAAACACGGCACTCCCATTGAGAACAATTGAAAAAAACACGCTAGCCGCGGGGAAAAAAAACGCCTTGGTGGACACGCAGCCTAAGAGCCGGGGGTGAAAACTTTTGGAATTTGAAGATTTTGTTTTCTGGGAAACATGTAAGTATTTTCTGTAGCTTCTGAAGGGCAGTACTTAATTAAATATATATATATATAGAGGCAAAATAAGAACAATGCACACATCTCATTACATTCAAAAGTTTACACCCTCTGACTCTTAACACATCATGTTTCCTTCTAAAGCATCAGTAAGCATTTAGACCTTCTGTAATAGTTGCATATAAGTCCCTCAGTTGTCTTCAGCGTGAAAAGATGGATCTCAAAATCATAGTCATTGTTGGAAAGGGTTCAAATACACAAAAATGCTGAAAAACTAAATAATCTGTGGGGCCTGAAGGACTTTTCTGAAGAACAGCAGGCAGTTTTACTGTTCAGGACAAACAAGGGACTCATCATTCAGATACGAACACAGTATTAAGAATCAAGTGTATGTAAACAGGGTCATTTTTATAAATTCAACTATTATTTTCTCTTGTGGACTATATGTAAATGTATTTTATGTGAAATATCTTATTCAGGTCAGTACTTAATAAAAAACAACATGCATTTTGTATGATCCCTCTTATTTTAGTAAAATAATTAACATTTTCTGCAAATTTGTAAATTTTTGACTTTTGACTCCCTGAATAATAAGACCATCTCTGCTTAAATATCTGTCTGTTCATCACATAAAACTAACATATAGTTTCTGTGGACTTTAGCACATGAGTCATATGGACCACTTTAATGGTCCTTTTCAACTATTCATCCTCCTACGGTTATGTAGTACAGCCCAGCCAAGGGTACATGGGAGACACATATGAAAGAGAGAGGGGAGGGGCAGTGGTGAGAGCTATCTGTGAAGAATAAGAACATCAGCTGTACTGGCAGTTTGATGAATGTGGGGGAGAGGGGGGTGCGGCCTGCTGAGATGCCTGGATGAAAGGCAACCAAATTACCTCAGCAAATCACTGACGCCATGTCTGTCAGGAATTATTTACTGATGGACGTAACGGGTGGAAACAGGACATGTCTGAGGCGCTGTTTAACGACACACAGGTGGCTGACGAAACAGCAGCAGCAGGTAGGGAGGGTGGGATGTTTATCCTGCTCTGATCGGTCACCTTAGTCTGCCAGGTTGTCTGTGAAGACAGGTACAGTATCAGAATGAAGAGTTTATTTAGAAGAAATGTGACAAAGTTCAAATGGAACTTTTCAGTCAAATGGAAATCTTAGTTTTTTTGGCACTTTGGATCAGTTAAGTGTACATTTACATTTAGATATTTAGCAGACGCTTTTATCCAAAGCGACTTACAAAGGAGAACAATGGAAGCAATCGAAATCAACAAAAGAGCAACAAAACATGCAAGTGCTATGACATGTCTCATATAGCCTAATGCAGTACATGTAGCAAGGATTTTTAAAGTACATAATAAATAAAAGAAAATAGATAGGGGGAGGGGGAAGAAGCTAGTGTTAGCTTTTTTGTTAATTGTAAAGAGAGAAAAACTAGTGTTAGTAGTGTTAGTGTTTTTTTGGTTTTGTTTTGTTTTTTATTATTAGAGAAAACAAGCAGTAAGTAAATGGATAGAGTACAAATCTAAAAGAGCATAATTTAAAGAATAGAATTAGAAAAGACTGTGGAGGGTTAAATAAAGATAGAAAAGATGAGTTTTTAGCCGATTCTTGAAGATTTTCGGAGTGAGTTGCGCAGGTCATTCCACCAGGAGGGTACATTTAATATGAAAGTCCGTGAAAGTGATTTTGTGCCTCTTTGGGATGGCACAATAATGCACCGTTCACTTGTAGAACGCAAGCTTCTAGAGGGCACATAAGTGCGAAGTAATGAATTCAGGTAAAGGGGTGCAGAGCCAGTGGTGGTTCTGCAGGCAAGCATTAATGCCTTGAATTTAACGCGAGCAGCTACTGGTAGCCAATGCAGACTGATGAAGAGAGGTGTGACGTGCGTCCTTCTCGGCTCATTAAAAACTAGTCTTGCATTAGCAATGAATGTTTTAAAGCTGTGGTTTTGAATTTGCTTTATGATCCAAAAAAAAAAAAATAGTGTATATACTGATTCAGGCCATCTCTAGGTCTGGTGGTAGCATTTTTAGCATAGCTTAGCATAAATCATTGAATCTGATTAGACCGTTAGCATCTTGCTCAAAAATGACCAGAGTAAAGAGTTTCAATATTTTTTGCTATTTAAAACTTAAAGGGATAGTTCACTTTGAAATTAATTTTTGATATGTTTTAGCTTACCCCAAGGGCATCCGAGATGTAGGTGTCTTTGTTTCCGCAGTAGTTCCAATTTTGATATTTTTAGGTCCAACCGTTTTTGTCTGTCAGTCATATAATGCATGCCTATGGTCACCTCATAAAAGAAAATGCACAGATTCAAATTAAACAGTCCAAATTAAACAATTCCACATCGTAAGTAAACATTGATGGCCTAAGACACAAAACGAGCGGTTTGTGTGAGAAAACGAACGGTATTTATATCGTTTTTACCTCTTGTAAACAACTATGTCCAGGTTGAAGTGCACGAGCGTCCTGGTGTGTGACCGCGCGTTCTGGCTTAGTGATGCGCCGGCGCGACTAGCGCAAAGCGCCGGAAGTAAACTCTGGCGTGCGCACGTCACTCACTGTTTACACAGAATAGAGATTGTAGGTAAAACGGCTAACAAAAATAGTACTAGTTTGCGCTTATCCGGGATGTTTAAACCGACGAAAAAGAGAAGAATTACGTACGCACGCGCGAGAGTTTACTTCCGGATCCAAGCCAGAACGCGCGTTCACACACCAGGACGCTCGTGCACTTCAACCTGGACATAGTTGTTTACAAGAGGTAAAAAACGATATAAATACCGTTCGTTTTCTCACACAAATCGCTCGTTTCGTGTCTTAGGCCATCAATGTTTACTTACGATGTGGAATTGTTTAATTTGGACTGTTTAATTTGAATCTGTGCGTTTTCTTTTATGAGGTGACCATAGGCATGCATTATATGACTGACAGACAAGAACGGTTGGACCTAAAAATATCAAAATTGGATCTACTGCGGAAACAAAGACACCTACATCTCGGATGCCCTTGGGGTAAGCTAAAACATATCAAAAATTAATTTCAAAGTGAACTATCCCTTTAAATCTTCTGTAATAAGAGCCATAGGCACCATTTTATGTTTCTGCTGGTGGGTGCTCAGAAATTTATCTCAAATTTTTTCTTGTGAAGTGAAACGCACATACTGCGAATACATTAGTAAGCACCACACATTCTTTCTATGAGGGCTGTTCTTCACTTAATACATTTTTTTACAATAAGCACTTATTTGCGCATACACAGGACAAAGTTTGAGGGTGCCCACGTAATATCTGAAGAAATGAAGATCCACAATCTCTATATAGGAGAACAAGCCCACTGCAAGTCAAGAGACTTGTGCTGGCACCCTCTCTTTTTACAATAATGCATTCTTTACAATTGCCATTAAAATAACATAAAAACCTGCCTCAAATAAACTATGAAAATGAGTATAAAGTCATTCTGGTGTAATAATCAGGGAACTTTGCTTCCGTACCATCGGTGCAGCAGGCGCAATGATATTACTCAGCACCTGAGTATAGTCCTGAATGGATTAGAAATGGTAAAAACTCATCTGTCTAATTCTAGGGGAGTTGGAAGCCTATTTTCAAAAAAAGTAGGAGTGTTCCTTTAAATCCAATATATTTACGTGCAGTTCACAATATGGAAGAGAAGATCTGTTCACTACTTTTGTTTCATTTGGGCTTTAAAATCATTGAAATGCAGTCATATGAGCATGAGGGCAAAAGTCCTTTTATATACAAGAAAGCATATTAAATGCAAGTAAAGTGTCTACTTTCATGTTCTATCGCCATTCAGCATAACAGCACAAAAAATACTTATTCTGACCTGTACTAAAAAGTAACAGAATATGCAAACAAGCAAATAAATACACAAATACAGTGGTGGACAAAATTATTAGAACACTAGTATTTTCACCAGCTAAAAAAATGGTTTTAAGTCAGTTATTTCTATCTTTTGCTGTAGTGTGTTATTCATTTTGTCTGACAACAGCCAGTACCACACACAGAGATCTAATCTCATCATCATCCAGTCTGTCTGGAATGACATGAAGAAACAGAACAAACTGAGACAGACTAAATTCAAAAGAACTGTGGCAACGTCTCTTAGATGCTTCAAGAAACCTACCTGCAAAGCTGCCATACTGTTAAAAGTTTTAGGCACATTTGTGAAAATGCTGTAAAATGAGAATACTGTCAAAAAATAAGGTCATAAATAGATTTTCTATATCAATTACCTTCTATTGACTCGTTTAAATCAACTTCGGTGTGATCATCCTTTGCGTTTAAAGCTTTTATCCTAGGTGCACTTGTGCACAGCATGAGGTTTCTTGAAGCATCTTGGAGATGTTGCAACAGTTCTTCTGGATTTAGTCTGTCTCAGTTTGTTCTGTTTCTTTATGTAATTCCAGACAGACTGGATGATGATGAGATCAGATCTCTGTGTGGAGCACTTGCTATCGTCAGACTCTTTGTGCAAACAAAAATCTCACTGGATTATTACTTGATTAATGGCATATTGAATGTTTGGAAATGTAAACTGACATTTTCTACTCACACACTACAGCAAAAGATAGTAATAACTGACTTAAAAACATTTTTTAGCTGGGTGAAAATACTAGTTCTAATAATTTTGGCCACTGTAAATAGACTACTGCAAAATTAT
The DNA here is from genome assembly GCA_033026305.1 of Cirrhinus molitorella. NCBI lineage: Eukaryota > Metazoa > Chordata > Actinopteri > Cypriniformes > Cyprinidae > Cirrhinus > Cirrhinus molitorella. The sequence continues at coordinate 10,704,422 of CM065119.1, read as the reverse complement.
CATCATGAAGGTCTGAATAGGAAGAGTGACAATTCTCCAAACACAGAAGTGATTTATCAGCATAAATTATTAAAAAAAACCCTGAATGAAAAATACTCATTTTATGCACACAAAATGAATCATTTCCAGCATGTGTGTAAAACACAGAAATGCAACACTTAACTGTCAAACTCCCACATAAATGAGTATTCCACCGATACACATCCTCAGGGCTCTACGTGTTCTTGCTTCCCTGAAGAGAAAGAACATTTCATATTTAGTAGGAGTCAAAAGAATTAAAGTGACACATGTGACACAATACTTGGAGATTAAAACTGAATATTTACAGACACATCTACATGCAAGTGATTGAACTCGCCGGTTTTGATCCATTCCCAAAGACCCATTTCACACGTATTCAGATCTTCGCTTAGTGTGCTGATACGCGACCTCCCTTCCCTCTCATCCTGCCTGTCTCTCCCCGAGGTCCCTGAGAACCTGCTAGAGTGGATTGGAAGATCAAAAAGCAGGTAAAAATCCCTTTTATCTTGGGAGCGACACTCTAAAGGGGCAATTAAAAGAACACTGTGTGAAGACACAGACATTGATGGAGACATTAATAGGCGAGTCTTTAAAAAAAAATCCTGGATCATATTTTACCGCTAAATAAAAACAAATTGCATTAAATCAAGCACATTTTACAACTATTCATAGTTTTTGCATTATTGTCATGACATATTTTACCACAAATTCTCATTACTGCAATGCAATGCTTAAAAAACTTCCATGGTTTTACTCCCATGACTTTATTCTTATATCAATAAATGAATAAATAAATAAATAAATGGGTCAATGTATGGGTCAAAATTATCGCCAAAAATCATTAGGATATTAAGTAAAGATCATGTTCAGTGAAGATATTTTGTACATTTCCTACCATAAATATCAAAACTTAATTTTTGATTAGTAATATCCATTGCTAACTTCATTTGGACAACTTTAAAGGTGATTTTCTAAATATTTCGATTTTTCAAATAGTCGTTTCTCAGCCTCAATTTCATATCTCAAAAACTGACCCTTATGACTGGCTTTAAAACAAATTCTGACATCACATAAAACTAGATTCTAATTTCTAAAAATAGGCTTCATTTTGTATACACATACTTGAAAAGTGTCTTTTTTAATTAGATTAAGCTTTTAAATGGCTTTAATGCAGATTTCTGAGTTCAACACAACTCCCCCCTGTCTAATGAGCTCAACTTAAGCTGTGCTTAAACTTGTTAACCTTTGCCGGGTAGCAATGGCAGTCTCAGATCATGGTGTCAACACATGCTCATGCATGCTTGCACACGGGCACACATCTGATTATACACAAGCGCAGGTAGACTCATATACACCGTCTCAGGCTCTGATTAACATAAAATGTCTCCTTCCTAATTGCATCCTGTGATTAGTGATTTCACAAAAACCTATAGAGAAGAGAAACAGTCAGAGCTGTTAGAAAACAAGAGCTCAAGTGCGTATACCTTCACTATTTATTCACGTCTCTGCAAAGCCCTTGGGCTGATTATTACTGTAAATAGAGTTTAAAAGATGTTAAAACAGCCTGACACATTTTATAAAGAAATCTACTGGAAATGTCACCAACTTTTTCAGTTAGCACAAAAGCTGAAAGGTCTGTAACAAAGTCATTTTCAGTTCTGAGCTTTATGCCTAAACTCTGCTGAATGTTTAACATTACATTCCAAGTTTTAATATTCCCGGATAACAACCGGTAAAAACTAATAACACAGGCTCATCTGAGTAACTGCCTGCAGTCGGCGCTGTTGTTTGCTGGGAACATTGTTTCTTCCTGGAAACTTTGCGTTTTGTTTGGCTAATAAAATATTAAAACTCAATTCAATATTACGAGTACAATTATTTAATTAATTGTGTCATCCGGGTATCGCGGACTCCCTCTCTCGTTTCATACAAACACAGCTGCTGTTATTTGGGGACGTTTGTTTTGTACACTGTAACATTAACGGATTATAAGATAACTAACTGGTAAGATTTCGAAACGTTTTCGTCTTAAATCAATATCTTTAATCGCCATAATTATTTTCTGTGGTGAAATGTTGTGTAATAGGTGCTATGACTGCACCATCTCCCTTGAATTAAACTTGACGCTTCCTTGTAACGGCTTTCTTCACTGAAGCTTTGCGCTCAAATATTTCAACTCAGATCAAGGTTTTATGTCTAATCACTTTTGTGGCAAGGAGCCATGTAATAAGCGGGATAATGTACATCCAACAGGTTGTTGTCGCAGAATAAAGCCCTTACTTATTAGATATAGTTTAGAAAATGGTAAGTTAATAAAATGTGACAAGAACTCAGTTTTACTAACTGTGTTAGAAAAAATCATATTGATAATTTCAACTTTTGTAGAAAGGTATGTAATCAATCAACTGTTAGTATGACAATATTTACACAACTATTGCTACTTTGTTGACCAATTACCAAGCAATGCTCAATTTTGTTCAGTCTGTGGTGTAAAAAGGTCGCATTAGTAAAAAAAAAACATGGTCAGGTCAAAGTGCCTGAATAATTTTTGGTCTCAAATTTGTGTCACTTTTACTGGTAGTCCACTGTATGAAGAATTTTTGGGTATAATATGTCACATTTATTTTGCTTTCCTCATATACAGAAATGAACTATAGTGTCCTGCACCCACTATTTAAAAAAAATCTCAAAAATGATATCTGGTGGCAACTTGTGCCCATTCTACGATTGCTATAGCCATACTCAAAACCCCAATATGTATAGCAACCAGGGTGGAAATTATCAGAAAGCTGGGACGGCCTAAACCCAGGCTTGAACCACCTCAAAGGGAAATCAGAACAAAGGGTTTAGGTCCCCTAAGCACATTGTTTTACATATAAGTACATAGGTTTTAACAGCGTTATCAAACGATGATTCAGTAACCACTATAGTTAGAATACAAGTGTGTCACTTGCCACTAAATAGATGCTTGCAAACAGAAGTGTTCGTCTGAGGAGGTAACCATAGCAACAGTATGCTGCTCGAGCATTTTTGTCAGTATCAGTGTTGGACAAAACATGACAAGTACTATATACATATACTGTATATAGGTGCTCAAATTTATTTCTTATTATAATCAAGTATGTTTTTGTGAAAACTATGGAATTTTTTAAAGGTTACTTAATATTTAACTGTGCTTGAGACTGCATAAAATAAACTTTAACAATTAGCACCCTGAGTAAAAAACAAAACAAAACAAAACATTTTTGGTCCATTTAAATGACTAGTTCACTACTAAAATTAAAACAAATCCTGATAATTTACTCACCCCAATGTCATCCAAGATGTTCATGTCTTTCTTTCTTCAGTCAATAAGAAATTAAGGTTTTTGAGGAAATTATTCCAGGATCTTTCTCCATATAGTGGAATTCAATAAGGACCAATGCGTTGAAGGTAAGAATTGACCTATCGGTAAGCCCCGCCCCTAGAACGCAGATGAGCCAATGGCAGTTGAGTATCAGCTGCACGGAGATGGAACTCGGACATCATCTAGGTTGCAGCGCCATAGAGAAACATTGGAAGATCCGAAGCTCTCGTTGTTTTAAGGCGTTTATGCTACAAAAATAATAAAACTATATGCCTTAGGTGTCTGTAACACTGATTCCAGGTATCTTGAGAGGGTTGGCAATGGAATTTGGAATTTATTGTATTCATTAACGTTTATTTTCTGGTTGTCATACTCCCATTACGTAGCCTTTTTCATTTGCTCAAGCAGTTAATGTCTGTAAATATCGTTAATATCTCTGGCTAAAACTACATTAATAGCTAACATTAAAGTTAAGTCCATGCTAGCGTACAAACCTCAGCTAATTATTCTCACGTCATGTACAGTGTAAGTCAAAAACACATAAACGAAGGTCTACATTTCAGTGCCTCTCCATATTAAATTGGTTAAATGTGAAATAATTAATCTTACACTGTGGTACATGAACAGTGTTGATCCTGGATGTTGTCATCTGCGATCGTGACGACAGTAACATGAGATTTCTTACGTTTGCATTGCGATCTGTAAACCCTCGATTTCAAATTAATCATGTTACACACCATATTTATTTTAAAATCATTTATATCCTAAAATCATTTATAGCCCTATGTGAATGCTCCTTGACGAGAGGTGGTCCTTCTGTGTTCAAAATGTATCTTAAACGTCTTCGGACAAGGTTTTCACACTGACAGCTGTCATTGTAAGACAGTGGGAAACTGTTTGTCCGTGGCAGCAACAGTAATGCTGCGTTCCAGGCAGATTTTTGAGCTCGTAAGTCACGGCTTTAAACCACGACTCACGACTTTGTAGCTTTCCAGGCTTATGCTCATTTACAAATCATTTCTATCGCCAAATGTGCTTACTCCTTGCTTATTTGAAGAAAATGAAGGAAAAGACAAGAGAAGCTGTTATACCTTTATTTTACGTTATTTGTATATTTGGAAATACATCCGTAGGGGCTGCCATTGGTTCAAGGGCTACAGTATGTGACGTCAGAGCGCGGAACTAGTACATCGATCCAGTACGAGTTCACGGGTGGGAATTCACGGGTTTGACTGCCGTTCCAGTACACTTTCATGGGTAGAAGGTTGGAAAAACATGAGTAATTAGGCCCCCATCACACCGAACGCGCTTTTTATGCCTGAAAACGCGAGGCACACAGCACTGCCTTTTTTTTGGTTACTTTTAAAAAAAGAGCAGTGCGCTGCGTTTTTTTATGTTGCTAGGAAACCATCAAACCAAATGGTTTTAAATAAAACGCAGCATAGAACGCGAGGTTCTCGAGACGCGCTTTTGAGACATGATGTTATCATACCAACTTGCTGTTAACAGAAGCTGGCAACGCCGTGCCCCGCCTCCGAGTTCTTCTGATTGGTCCACTGCTTTGGAACTGACATTGATGAGCGGTGCTTTGTGTAAAGATTGAAATTCTTTTAAAGGGGCGGTACAATGGTGTTTTGTATATTCAGAGTTGTTTACAGTGTTAAAAAGTTGGATTCTCATGCTAAACATGGCCAAAGTTTAAAAAAATAATTTGGACAAATGACAGAGAATTTCTTTGCCGAAAATCTTACTTCTGGGTTGGTACAAGTTTCGGCTGATTTTTTTCGATTGTGGCATAAATGACGTAATCGGTGGTGGAACTCCTTATATGAGCATTTCTCCCAGAAAAGCACGTCCGCGGCGCCCCCGATCACGTCGGCCAGACCATGAGAAAGAGGGCGCAATCAACACTCTATATTCGGATGCACTCTGCAAGGGATTCTTTCAGGAAGAATGTCTCTAAAGAAGTGTGGTTATGTAAGGCAAAGGCAAAGATAACTTTGCTCAGCTTCCTGAAGAACCCAGCGTTACGTGAACAGTGGATGCAGTTCCTTTTTCCGGGGCAGCAATGGAGTTTAGCAAGTGTGTGTTTCATATACGAGGACCAGTTCGGCACTCCTGTGCGAGGCGCTGCAAAAGACGCGAGGTGCGTCATGCACGTCCGTCAAGCGCGTGTTTACATAGAAAAACAATGGAAAAGTAGCGCATTGGGATGAAAAAACACGTTCTGTGTGAATGACCCCTAAAAAGCGAGGCGCTGGGGCGCATAAACAGCACTCAGAACGCTCACTGCCTACCTAAAACAATTCAAAAAGGCGCCTCGCACTGCACAAAACGTGTTCTGTTTGATCGGGGCCTAACGGGTTGCCTGGAACGTGGCATAACTGGGGGGCGGGGCTTACCAATAGGTCAACTGCAGTTTTAATGCCGCTTCAAAGGGCTCTACATGATCCTAGCTGAGAAATAAGGGTCTTAGTGAAATGTTTGGTCATTTTCTAAAAAAAATACAAACTTATATACTTTTTAACCACAAATGCTTATCTTGCACTAGCACTTTATGCATGTGAAAAGATAAATTAAGCGTAACATATAGGCAGTAGTACCGACCCAGTGTTTACAAAGCAAACGCGCAAAGAAAGTCAAACACCCTTTACAAAAAAAGGTAAGACAACAACGTCAGACGATTTTGAAGTTGAAGAAAAAAATAAGTTTTTTGGCCTAGTGAAAACTATTTAAACCGGAGTACACAGACAAAGAACTAACTACACTTAACTTTTCCAACGTGACTACATAATGCATGAAGTCGAGCTAGTGCAAGACGAGCAGTTGTGGTTACAATGTATACACATTTTATTTTTTGGAGAAAATTACTAATTGTTTTGCTAAATAAGACCCTTATTCTTCATCTGGGATTGTGTACAGACCTTTAAAGCTGCACTGAAACTGCAATTTGGACCTTCAACCCGTTGGCTCCCAATGAAGTCCACTATATCGAGAAAAATCCTGGAGTGTTTTCCTTCAAAACCTTTATTTCTTTTTGACTGAAGAAACAAAGACATTTTTAATGATATGGGGGTGAGTAAATGATCCAGAATTTTTTATTCTGGAAGTGAACTAATCCTTTAAACATGTCAACACCTGTGAAAGCCATTGTATAATTTGCAGACTGCCAGACACAGATTGTAAGAGAGGACCATCTCATCACATGCCGCTAAAAATAGGCCTACCATTTCCTAAATTACAAGCAACATGATGTCTGACTCAAAATCCATAAAACTCTGAAGCCCCTCTGAACACGAGTAACAGGCATGGTTTCATGCTCATTTCCTCTTAATTTATCTTCTTGTCCTCTGACACATCTTGCTTTTGAGAGCAGCGATCGCATTACATTTCACTTCACCATATTCCTGTACCTGCTTTCGTCTACCAGCTACTGAGAGATCCTGTTTATGTGAACATAGTCATTCATTGGCGCCAGAATGAGAAGCAAAGATATAACGTTTGAGAAACGACTTCTTTTGCTCAAAGGTCAGACTAATATTCATAAAGCTCTGTAAGGCCCAAAGGAAGGAAATACCATTAATGAGGTCTATTTAATATTTCAACTGCTTTCCCTTGACAGCAATAAGATTGAGTTTTCTACTTGTCAGTTTATTTTCACTGTAAAAAAGGCCGTCATAATCTCTGAAATTTGCAAAGATGCCAAAGTCAGATATTTCAATATGACCTCCAACATTTCTCATTAAATTCTTCCAAGACCAAATCATCTGAGCCATGCTCTTATTAATTTTACAGATCTTTTATCTCTGGAAAGGATAAAAACGATACTCAAATGAAACATTTAAGAACTCCTCGAGCTACAAAAGAGCATCCTCTGAGCAATAACATTTTCCTCTGCAGGGAGGCTAAACCAGACCAGGGTGACAATTGTGATTACAGGATATTGAATGTAGTTTTAATAACGGCAGAAAAGTTCACGCTTCTATTGCAGGAAAAGCACTGTAAAATGTAATTAGGTGTGATATTCCATGTCATGGAGCGTTATGGTTAAAAGCCAAAGGTACTAAAAGTAGACTTCTACTGCCACCTGGTGGCTTAAATGTTTAGTAATGATTATTGCATAACATTGCATGATGTATGACATTTGTAGTGTATCTAGGTTATAATCACACATGACATGTTGGGGGATTAGTAAACTCACATGTACCTACAATGCATAATATGTAAGGTTAAGCAGTATTCAAGACGACTCTTTTGAACAGCAGTTGGACTCCACACATGCTAATGTCTCTAAATGTTGGTAAATAACATGATAATGTTGTCTCATGAGAGTATCTCCTAAGCAGAGGCATCCGCCTGTAATTTATTTTCTGACACTGTGAGTGTCAACTCTGAAGGTTACACCCCACACTCTCATTAATGAAGGATTAGTGCTCTTTTGAAGTCTATGATTCAAATCCACGTGGGGGCAACATGTCCCACAAAGACAAATCTGTTGCCTGCATTTCCATAAAATCTGTGTTTGTTGTTAATTGGAGTGTCTCGGGAGAAGCTCTCAAATATTCAAAGCTAATGGTGGAGCGGTGGTGAAATATTTCAAGAACCCAAGAGGCACTTATCAGAGAGTGGACTGAAATTTGTAACTGTGGTCTCTGCTTTCATAATCTATGCATAGCAGCATTGCATTGTTTAAAGCCTCCATGAAGGTTTTGTGGCCTTGTTTATAATAGTATGATCCTAAAACGTGGATAAATAAGCATATTTCCCTTCCAGGATGAATGAAGTTCACCTAATCAGAGGATGAGTCAAAAAGTAGTGTCTGGTTAAACTTTCTGTTAGCATTTCTATCTCAACACAAGTTGCTCAGCTGGTCCAGGATCTCAAAAAGTACATGATCTGAAGTGGTCCATCACTTTTCTGAGCTGCAACGTAAAATACAGCTAGTTATTGTTATCACATTAGACTAAAATTTAGACTAACCACTTACCTTTTTACACTCTGACTGCTGTTCTTCAGAAAAATCCTTTAGGTCCCACAAATTCTTTTTCTTCAGTTTTTGTTTTGTTTTGTTTTGTATATGACTATATAGTTTTGAAAACCATCTGCCCTTTAGAAGCTATAGAAGTTATTTACATGTTTCCCATGTTCCCCCCCAGCTTTTAATGCTTCATGTTTCCTCAGTTGCCTTAATTGTGAAATGATGGATCATACAAACATTGTTGGAAAGGGTTAAAATACACAAAATGCTGAAAAACCAAAGAATTTGTGGGACCTGAAGGATTTTACTGAAGAACACAGAGCAGTTTAACTGTTCAGGACAAATAAGGGACTCATGAACAACTATCAATAAACAAACAAACGAACAAAAACAGCTGTGGATCAATCAGGTTTGAACACAGTATTAAGAATCAAGTGTATGCAAACTTTTGAACAGGGTCATTTTTATAAATTAATGTACTTCACAATATAGAATAAAACATCGGTCGCTACTTCCATTTTGTTGCCACTTAAACACTTTTGCAAAATTAGCTAATACATGTTCAGATTTTTTAGCCGTGTCTTACGACATACTTTTCTGATATATTAAACGCACATTGCACTTGCTCAACGACTTACAGTACTGGTATCTCTGCACGCCTTCCTTCCTGTGCACCTCTTACAAGAAAATGTAGCTTAACTAATTCATTTCCTCAAATAACACTTCAGTCACTCAAATCAAGCTGTTCAGGGAGCAGGCCACAGTTTTCACAACAACAACAAAAAAAAACCCTCATCTGGCAACAATATTTTACCACAGCTTGTGATTTCACAATTACCTCACGAAGAGAGTTTATGATCTCATTTGAGTTGCTAATGTACTCCCCCTCTCCTTCCCACCTCTTTTTGCTATCTCAGGGGGAAAAAAAAATATTTTGTACACAGGCCAGTTATTATTCCATATTTACAATGTTTAATTTGAAAGCCAAGCGAAATGTGGCGAGTTGAAGCATATGTAGATTTAATTACGCTCCTATCTTGGTGGCTGATTCACACACTTCCTTCGCACTGGATTATTAATGAAGACAGAGACTGGTAATATCCACTTTTGCACATAACAAAGGTCAAAAAAGGTATGTTTTCTTTTACCGTCTTTCCATCTAGATGTTTTATTACATGAATATGATTTCCAAACTGCCCAATAAAACAATACATATATACATACATGTATACATACACACAGTTGCAATCAAACTTATTCAGCCCCTCAGAGACTGCAGTACTTTACAAATACCAGCTTTTCTGAAGATGCAGGGCTTTATAAAAATCACATCTATAATGGTTTACTGGCATATTAAAAGTGATAATGTCAATATATAATGTAATATTTTTGAGTTATAGGATTTTATTTTATAAAACAGCTGTCATAATTATTCAACCCCTATTCAACATTTCTATTTTAAGTCACTTATTTGTATGGTGGGGAACAAAATTGTTTTAAAACATAGTTAAGCTTTTAGAAACTCTTAAAAAACAGAATTAGCTTGAGCTGTCACACATACATAAACTTAGCAAATGCATGTCCTGAAGTTGAGTAGCAAAAATGGCAAATTCAACAGAGCTCTCACAAAAGCTACAGAGGAGCTATAGAGAAGAAATAACGCTATTACTTTTGAAAGTCTAAGGCTATATAAAGATTCCCAAGACATCAAAAATTCCTAGAGACACAGCTGGCAGCTTGAAATGTGTTGTACCATAAAACCTTTGGAGGGTGTTAAAAAAGCACAAAATGTTAGATCAGAACAACCTGCAACGTACAGCCAGAAAAGACTTTCAAGATGACCCAATGAAAGGTGGAAAAACATTTCAATGCAGTGTATAAGAAGAACACTAAACAAGTATGGCCTTCATGTTGGGTCATCTTGCTGAATGAAACTCTTGACCAAGAAGAACATAAAAAATAAAAGACTGACTTGAACAAAAAATTCATTTAGATAGACCTGCAGAGTTCTGGAAGGATGTTTTATGGAGCAAAGCTTATAAGCAGAAGAACACCGTCTCCATAGTCAAACTTGGAGGTGGATCAGTCCTGTTATGGGTTGTTGTACTGTAGCAGGAAGTGGAAATCATGGCTGTATGAAGAACATCATGGATTCTTTGAAGTATCAGGCCATTTTGATAAGAATTGTAATGCCTTTGGTGCAAAGACTGAAGCTGATGATCAATGGACTTTCCTGGAGGACAGCCATCCCAAAATATACATCCAAATCTACTAAAGCTTGGTTCAGGGTTCGGTTGTAGACTGTATTTGAGTGTCCTGTTCAGTTTCCGTATTTAATTCTCATTACAAAAAAAGAAAGCAGTGGCAAAGTGAAAACCAAAGATTTTCAGTGATCTGGAAGCTTTTTTAGGCAAGGAATAAGGCAAGACTGTAGTAGAGAAGTGACAGAAGCTTCCAAGGTCTTACAGGCAGTGTTTATTGGTGTTTTTAAAGAATAAATGATTCTGCACAAAATGTGACTTTGGGGGGTTGAATAATTTTTGAACATGAACGTTTAGAACCATTTTTTTTTTCATTATTCATCAACTATGTTCTCAGAACTACTCAAATGTGTATTAATAGACTTTCTCAAATAGTGTACTGATGCCTTTGTTGAATTGTTTTCATAACATTTTGTTCTCCACAGCAAAGTGTCTTGCAGGTCAAGAGGGTTGAATAATTTTGACTGCAACTGTATATATATTTTTTTGTTTTAATTGGATGACTAGCTATTAAACTTTAGCAGAAATCAGCTTTATGCAAATTATAAGTTATGAAACATGCCGACTGCCAATGTAGACAATAATCTGCTACTGTACACAGCTAGGAAGGACTATTAAACAACAGCACAGAAACATTTATTCTGTCATTTCATACAACCCTCAGCAAAAAAAAAAAAAAACAACAACAAAAAAAATGCACAGTTAAAACATTATTGCTAGATTAAATCATATCATTCATGGAAAAGTATGGCAAACCTTACCTTGGGATTGCTAGGGCCATATTCCACCAGCATGACAGGATCTTACAAGATTGACTGGGAAAATCACTTCTGGATCAACCTCAATCAAAAACACAAGAGTAATATCTTATAAATGATCATGGCTTGGGTCTGAACCTGCAACCTTTTCAAGCTGCCTTCCCATTACGCCACCCCTCGCCATTTTATATGTTTTACAGTGTGAATAAATGGTGACTGAGTCATGACAATCATTGCCTGTGAGCTATTAGATAAAGTAAACTGTTTGGGGTTTCTTTCCCTCTGTCCATAGTCTACTGAGCTCCACTAGAACATTTCATCTCCACTCACCTGCAGCTGTCCTCACATTAGCCAGCATCTGAGCTTCGAGGTCATTTGATTTGCGGTCCACTCTGGTGGAGCTAATGTTTTCTCGATGGCCTTATAAAACGCACATCGCTCGTGGCTCCGTTACCGTGGATACCCACGGCCTCCGATATGTCACTCTCTCCTGCTTCGGCTTCGTGGAGCAGCCTGACAAAACAACCTTTGGAAATGTCAACATGTTAAAGCTGCACGGTTTTAGACGAGCAAGGCCAGGTGTGTCAAACACCATTAGCTTTAATCCTATTTGCTGTGAATCTTCACTTGGAAGAAAAAGAACGTATATCGGTCTCGGCCCATCAGCTATGCTTTGTGCAGGTCTCTGTTTTGCAGGAGACCTTTTCTGCTGCCAAGAGGCAAAATCGCCTTTGACTGGTCGAGCTCTGAAGAGTTAAGCTGGCTTCAAAATGGGTAAAAGCACTTTTTTTCTTAAAGGCTATTTCTTGCTTCAAAACATGCCTTGTGCTTGCATAGGAAAAAACGTTTAACCTCCTTGACCTTCTCCTCTTATATTTCGCATATATTTATTGGATCTATTGTACTGCATTACAAATTGAAACAATTTATCCCACTATTTTAAGACCTCAGTTGAAAATTTCTCCAACTTTCGGTAAACAGATAAACCTCAGCATTGAGAACAAACAGTGACTACAGTGTTTGTTTGTGCTAGTTTATGAATAACAGGATTTCTCTATCAACATCCTCTTTGACTGCTCGCACAGCAGCCCACAGACGTGTCTACGCCACTTCCTCCCTTAATTACAATAAAGAGATTACCACAACGGTTTCATTTCTCCTTCCTCAGGGGAGGTTGGTTTTCTCTGAGGATAAGTCGCTATGGGGCCTCGGAGCCACAATATAGCTGCTAGAACATCAACGGAGAGATAGCAATGTTTGTACATCCAGAGATGAGATATCCTTTTGATAATGCCGCTACATTTTTCGTGCAACATTTTGAACAACAAATGCTGGAGCGACTCCAGTCGGGTAGAAAGGGAAGAGTTTGTTCAGTTTTAATTGCCTAAAACAAGGTCCAACATACACCTCCCTGAAGACAACCTCAGACTGCACAGATGTTCAACTAAACATCATAACATACAGAGGTAAATATGTGATGTTGCAGTTTGCACCCGCCTTTTGAGCGTTCACCGCAGGAGTGCTTCCTGTTATGTGTGTGATCTCCACTAGCAGGACTGCATAGCTAACAACTTCTCTAATTGCCCATATCGAGAATAATCTTTCCCCCTTGTAGTGTGAGCACCAGATGGTTGTTTGAAGATCCACCCTACCAGAGAGACGGGAGTTAAGACCTTTGGGCCGCAGGCGTAGATTAATATGCGTATTAAAATATATATGTTTTGGTGGATGCAGCCTACAGCAGTGGGTGGGTAGCACAAAGGTTACAGGTTTGATCCTGGGTTGAGGTGATCCATGGAACGGAGCTTTGCTGACACCCCATCACTGTTTGAGCCTTGAGCAAAGCGCTTAACCCTAGGTTCCTTCACGGGGAGCGTAACTGCAATTAGTGTTGATAACCTGCAATAAAGGAGAATGAACAAGCATCTGCTAGATGTAAGCAATGTAAGGTCAAGCATATATAGTTGAAGTCAAAAGTTTACATACACATTGCAGAATCTGCAAAATGTTATTTTACCAAAACAAGAGGGAGCATAAAAAATGCATGTTATTTTTTTATTTAGTACTGACCTGAATATGACATTTCACATAAAAGTAGTCCACAAGAGAAAATAATAGTTAAGTTTATACAAAAAAAAAAATTACTTTTATATACACTTGATTCTTAATACTGTATTGTTACCTGAATGACCCACAGCTGTGTGTGTGTGTGTGTGTGTTTGTTTTTTTGTTTAGTGATAGTTGTTCATGAGTTCCTTTTTTGTCCTGAACAGTTAAACTGCCTAATGTCCTTCAAAAAAATCCTTCAGGCCCCACAAATTCTTATTTTTATTTTTTTGTTAGCATTTTTGTGTATTTGAACCCTTTCCAACAATGACTGTATCATTTGAGATTCATCTTCTCACACCAAGGACAACTGAGGAACTCATATACAACTATTACAGAAGGTTCAAACGCTCACTGATGCTCCAGAAGAAAACACAATGCATTAAGAGCCAGGGGTGTAAACTTTTTCTTATTTTTCTTATTTTGCCTAAATATCATATTTTTTTCATTTAGTATTGCCCTTTAGAAGCTAAAGAAGATACTTACATGTCTCCCAGAAGACAAAATAAGTTACATTGACTATATGTGGACTATATGTAAACATATTTTATGTGAAATATCTTATTCAGGTCAAATATCTTATTCAGGTCAGTACTAAATAAAAAATAACATGCATTTTGCATGATCCCTCTTATTTTGGTAAAAATAATTAACATTAAGCAGATTCTGCAAGGTGTATGTAAACTTTGAATTCAAGTGTACTTCTTAAAGAGATAGTTCACCCAATATTGAAAATTACAATTATCTTCACAACACAAATTAATATGTTTTTGAAGAAATCCAAGAGCCTTCTGACCCTGCATAGACAGCAACACAACTGACATGTTTAAGGTCCAGAAAGGTAGTAAGGATGTCATTAAAATAGTCCATGTGACATCAGTGGTTCATCCGGTGGTTAAACAGAAAACAAAGAAAAAGAACTTTCAAAGATGTCTGACTGCATGTTTACACTGAAAAACTATTAAAAAAAAGCAGCACAGTGAAAGACAAAAACATTATTTGTGTGTGTGTGTGTGTGTGTGTGTGTGTGTGTGTGTGTGTGTGTGTATGTGTGTGTGTGTGTGTGTGTGTGTGAATCAGCCTTAGAAATGTTTGATGGCATAAACCATAAACTTCAGTGAGTATAGCATGGCCTTAACCTGTCAGAGACTAAAAGTTCGAAAGAGTTCACTTTATGTGAATCACTGTAATGGATGCTGAGATGAGAAGCCAGGGATGAAAATCAAAACATGAGGAACAGGTTATTATTATTAACTTAATGCTGACATGAGCCTTCAAAAAAATAAATAAATAAAAAAAAAAAAACCATAACAACATACAATCTATCCTTAATAGGCTCAAAATAATGGAATTAATTACATACTCACCTTGCAGCAGGGTAAATCAAATGTGAAATAGCATATTTTCCTGCAAGTTAAACGAATACTGATTGAAATGCAACACTGGGGAATGCATTGCCTCACAAACTAATTTAAACACTATGCAGGCATACTGTTGCCAGCCTTGTCAGAATTCTGATGTACAATGTGCAACTTTCAGTGCTGAACACTGAATTGTTTATGCAAGCAATACGCAATACATTTCTTCATATTGCAACGGGAGGGCTGATTGCTACAGTCAAAAGTATTTGTTAGATGTTGAATGTTTCATAAACACAAGCTTAAAATTAACATATTCATGACAAAAAGTCATGGCAATTACAGAAGCACAGAAGGGGGTAGGGGCAACTTCTGTTGCTTTCAAGGTTTAAAATTCATTATGCATTCTATTTAAATGTATGCATATCTCACATTCCATAATTAATATAATCATAAGTGTAGCTTGTACTGTTTGATAGAGAGTCAACAACATACAATAGTGTAGCATTACTGCAACTATGCCCTACGAAATATCATTTACACACAGAATTACAGAAAAGTAGCCTACTACGGCAGTACCGTGGTACAGTGATAGTATTAGATGGTACTGTACAATGGTACAATCATACCATAAGTACTAGTTAGCGCATAGTGTTTTTTTTTTACAAGAAGTCATCAATTGGCCATATTGATGGCACGGAGCGTAAATAATGCCATCAAAACGAACAATATTTTGCTGATTGTTGCTGCTGAAAATGGTCAGTTATTGTCATGCTTTGGACTGTACTAATCGGTTGGACCAAGAAAAAATATTTGGTGTACTGCAGACTGCCAAATGTTATAACAAATCAAGGAGAAGAGTGCAAAAAAGCAAGTATCTTGACAACATTTATGTTTGTTCTTTTTCCAGTCAGGTAGGTGAAATATTAGGCTAATATCCTAATTAATACTGCTCGTACATATTTTTACCACCTGTTAACTTCAGCTTGAAAAAATACTGCACCCTTTCCTATTTACTAAGTCCTCTATATAATTTAGAAGCTTCCACACATTTTTTCCGTGGTTTAGACTGCATTAATTAGCAGAACAACATATTCAGTAGTACATTACAATCCATGCTGTTGTTTACATCCGAGTATCGCCAACATGGCCGCACATCTGGGTAACTGAATTGTGACATAAGTGCAAACCCTCTATGTCTAAAACCATGGTAACGCCACTGTATCTGCTTCGTTAGTCTTTCAATAGACTTTTGATCAGAAATTGGCTTTAACTTAAGTGCTCACAAGCTTCACCCGGAGTTGTTGAACTTAATAAACTCCGTCTTCATCAATGGGAAGCGAAAGGATTCCTTTTTTAGGATTTGTTTCAACGGATATGTAAATTTTCACTTCATCCATCACTACTTGTTTGCTGTGTTTTAAAGTTTGTAAATTCTGTGTTATTAGAAACCGCCGACTGAGCTTGTGAGACAGCTGTCCGAATGATTCAAAGCAAACTGCGAACCGATTTATGCTGTTTTGAACATTTCACTGAGAAAAAAAAACAAAAACAAAAAAAAGTATACAGTGACCTGTTCGAAGGAATCAGAATTAAGAGCAATGATCTATAATAGAGATCATCATTATAAACAGGGCCGGCCCAAGCTCTGTTGGTGCTCTAGGCGAGATTTCAGATTACAGCCCCCCCCTACAAAATTCTGAAAATGCTGATTTTTCTAAACTTTACTAGAATATAACATAACATAATATTGCATACAGTGGATATAAAAGTTCTACACACCACCATTAAAATGTCAGGTTTATGTGAATTAAAAAATGTAAAAAATTTAAATACCACAAATAATATTAAAATATTATTATATTAGAATATTTTTCCACCTTTTATGTGACCTATAACTTGTACAACTCACTTGAAAAACAAACTGAAATCTTTTTTTTCTGTGAAAAGTAAAAATAAAAAACTAAAATAATGTGGTTGCATTAGTGTACACACCCTTAAACTAATACTTTTTTTTTGAAGCACCTTTTGATTTTTTTACAGCACTCAATCATTTTTGGTATGAGTTTATCAGTTAATTTGGATATATGCTTAGGGTCATTGTCATGCTGAAAGATGAATTTCCTCTTCATCTGCAGCGTTCTTGCAGAAGCCTGAAGGTTTTGTGCCAATATTGACTGGTATTTGGCACTGTTCATAATTCCCTCCACCTTGACTAAGGCCCCAGTTCCAGCTGAAGAAAAACAGCCCCAAATCATGATGCTGCCACCACCTTGCTTCACTGTGGGTATGGTGCTCTTTTGGTGATGTTCAGTGTTGTTTTTGCGCCAAACATACCTTTTAAAATTGTGGCCAAAGAGTTCAACCTTGGTTTGATCAGACCATAACACATTTTCCCACATGCTTTTGGAAGACTTCAAATGGGTTTTTGCAAAATTGAGCTGGGCTCAGATGTTTTTCTTAGTAAAAAAAAGGCCTCCGTCTTGCCACCCTACCCCTCAGCCCAGACATATGAAGAACAGGTGATTGTCGTCACATGCACCACACAAGCAGTACTTGCCGGAAATTCCTGCAGCTCCTTTAATGTTGCTGTAGGCCTCTTGGCAGCCTCCTTGACAAGTTTTCTTCTTGTCTTTTCATCAATTTTGGAGGGATGTCCTGTTCTTGGTAATGTCACTGTTGCACCATATTTTTTCCACTTGATGATGACTGACTTCACAGTGTTCCATGGTATATCTAATGCCTTAGAATTTTTTAAAACCTTCTCCTGACTAATACCTTTTAACAATGAAATCCCTCTGATGCTTTGGAAGCTCTTTGTGGACCATGGCTTTTGCTGTGAGATTCGACTAGAAAAATGTTAGGAAAAGCCCACTAAAATAGCTGAACTTTATTTGGGGTTAATCAGAGGCGCTTTAAATAATGACAGGTGTACTAACTCCTATTTAACATGAGTTTGAATGTGATTAGTTAATTCTGAACACACCACATCCCCAGTTGTAAAAGGGTGTGCACGCGAATGCAACCACATTATTTTAGCTTTTTATTTTATTTCCCACTGAATAAAGATTTCAGATTGTTTTTCAATTGAGTTATACATCTTATAGGTCACATAAAAGGTGGAAAAAATTCTGAAATTATTTATCATGATCTAATTTTTTTAAGTCACATAAACCTGGCATTTTAACATGGGGGGTGTCGACTTTTTATATCCACTGTACTGATAAGTATTAACATAAATAAGTAGTAAATAATTTGTGATAATAAATAAATTTGACTTACAGTCACCTGAAGAATCACACAAAAATTAAATTAGAAATTAAAGTGCAAATCAACAAAAAAGTGCAAAAAATACTATTATATTCAGAATTACAGGATAGTTTCAAAACTGAACACACCTGGATTTCTTTGCAGCAAAGTCATCAATGACTGCACTGCAAAAAAATGTTTTTCTTACTTAGATTTTTTTTCTTGTTTCCAGCCAAAATATCTAAAAATTCTTAAATCAAGAATGAATTTCTAGTAAAAGTAAAAATTATTGTCTCGTTTTCAGAAAAAATATGTCAAAATTAAGTTAGTTTTTGCTTAAAACAAGCAAAATAATCTGCCAATGGGGTAAGCAAAATCATCTTAAAAATAATCTAATTTCAAGCCGAAAACAAGATTATTTTGCTTACCCCATTGGCAGATTATTTTGCTTGTTTCAAGCAAAAACTCACTTAATTTTGACTTCTTTTTTTCTGAAAAAAAAAAAAACAATCATTTT
Organism: Cirrhinus molitorella; assembly: GCA_033026305.1. Taxonomy (NCBI): domain Eukaryota; kingdom Metazoa; phylum Chordata; class Actinopteri; order Cypriniformes; family Cyprinidae; genus Cirrhinus; species Cirrhinus molitorella. The sequence continues at coordinate 10,685,828 of CM065119.1, read as the reverse complement.
TGCTTGTCTAAAAACTTCTTCTTGATTTAAGAATTTTTAGATATTTTGGCTGGAAACAAGACAAAAAATCTAAATAAGAAAAGCGTTTTTTGCAGTGTGCATCAAATGACAAATTCTAAGAAACATCATTACTGATGATGATGACAGCAAGTCCACTGAGATGCTCTTGGGCCACAGACCTCAAGTAGGTCTTAATCAGCTTGAGCTTTGTACATTACATGTTTTCAGATCTTATGGTTTTTCACTGATGTCAATTTTATTTTATTCTAAAATTATTTTAATCACTACGATGATAGATCAGTACTAAAATTGCCGGCCCTGAGATCAGTGGTTACGAGCCGTTTTGATTGATTCATTTTAAAAGAACCGACTCGCAAGACGGATTCATTCAAAATCAATTAGCCTCGGCTGAAACACTGCCGCGTGTAAAAAATGATGGAAGATGTTTATGAGACAGTACAATATTCTCCCTCGTCAGATAATGCTTTAGCAATAAAATTGTGCCTTTTTGAGTGCCCTGCCCTGCTTATAAGGCCATCTCCTCGAAGAATTCCTGACAACTTGGTGTTGAGGTTGGTTTTCAAACGAAACTTATGCCACTGAATCTAATGTGGATCTTCTTTCATACTTTCACAAAAAAGCAACAAGGGATTAATTGGTAAAACACCTCAAGACATAATTGGGGAAGATATTGTTCATTGTTTTGAATTACTGTTTAGGCTATGGGAAGAAAATAACTTGTTAATCGTCGTGTTTGTTTGTTCTCGAAAGCGCAAGCGCATCAGGACCAACTTTTTTTTTTTTTTTTTTTTTCGCGTTGATTTCAGGTTTTATACCTGATTTTATTAAAGATGACTGTCTTTTCCCATTCTAGTAGATAAGTCGCTGTAGTAGGCCTATATATACTGTATCTATACCTGAGTTGGCATTATTTATCTTTATTTATATGACATTATTCAGTCTATGAATTCTACTTGCAAAACGGATTGTCGTTGTTTTTGCATTGTATTGAGTTTGTCTTTCATGATAAAGTTGAACAGCAGAGGGCAGCAAATACTTACACTCCATCTTAAGCACTCGGTGGCCTAGCATGTCTTTAATTGTATCTCAGGATAAGACTCCTTTTAGCCATCTACAAGCCATTTTTTAGTTTTAATTAAATTTTAGAGAAATTACAGATTCATCAAATGAGGTTAACCTAAGCTGATTTCTCTTCTTGTTCTTTATTCTGCTGTTGATGGAGCCTCTTTTTGAACGTCTCCTGATGAGATGACTTTCCTTCAAGAAAATCTCATCAAAGCAGAGACCCCCACCCTCACACCAAGCTGTGAAATATGCTTGAAGACGAGTGAGTGTGCATATGTGTGTGTTGGTAAAATTAATCTCTTCTTTAGCGTCTTGACTCATCTTCCCTGCCTCTCTGCTGCGAGATGCACTGACTTCACCCCGGATAAGATTACATGAAGCCATACGGTTTCGCTAGTCATTTAGAAGATTCAAAGTAACTTATGGTCCCCTGGAACCAACCTGGGGTTTATTGAATTGCATGGGCGTTATGGAAAATCTGATATCTGCTTATCTTATGGCAGACCTTGAATATTTTTTCACTCATGCTAGAATTAATATGATACATCCACCATTCTGAGTTCACGGTCACCCTAATGGAAAGAAAAAAAAGCATGAATATTGCATTTGAGCTCATGTTATCACATCTGCGCACATGTGGGAGCATGTTAAATTAATGTGTTTTTGTTTTCACACGTGATCACATTATATAGCTTTTGAGGCTTGGAATTTTAATTCAGGTGACTTTTATCACCATTGTATAAAGTCTTATGCTCACCTATGCATTTATTTGATTAAAAATACTGTAAAAACACAAATATTAAAAATAAAAATAAATATTAACATTTAAAATACACTAAACACTATATTTTAAAATATATTTTTTTCCTGATAAGCTGAATTTTCAGCTGCCATTATCCAGTCTTCAGTGTCACATGATCCTTCAGAAATCATTCTAATTTGCTGCTCATCATGATACTTTATTTTAGGATTCGTTGGTGAATAGCAAAGTCAAAAGAACATTGTTTGTTTGAAATAAAAATCGTTTGTATTATAAATGACTTGCATATGTGTGTGTGGGCAGTGCAAAATGAGCATATTCCAAAACCAAGATGCAATTCATGAGGTTATTCTGTAAATTATCTTGTTTCTTTTCCTCCAGAAAAGGATGGATCTATCAGAGGCAGGTGTTTTTCACCTCTGCATCACCTTCTTTACCTCAGCCTCAGTAAAGAGTGGCATTCACTTGAGCCCTGTCTCAGACAGGGTTGACAAGACCTCCAATGGGTGACTGACTGAATGAGTCAGCTCGGTTCGTATCGGGAGAAAGACACTGACTGCATTTGCTGTCAGCATCCTTGCGGGAATGTGTGTGTCAAGATGTCAAAGCTTCCATTTCTGGGTACTGTGTGTATGCATATGTGACTCTCCATGTGGCACATCTCTATGTGTCAAGGTTGTTCTTGTCGTATGTTATTTTTATGTGTCTGTTGTGCACAGTGTGTGTCCATTTACTTTGTGCATGTTCTCGCATTGACATGGTGCGTTGCAGTTTATGTGCAAATGGATATTGACAGCATGATGTAACCGTGTATTTGCTTTTTTGTATATCAGTGTGTGTTTCTCAAGTGCATATGGAACACGTGAAGGTGAGTGTTAATGAACAATGCACTGAGGTGTTGTTAATCTTTATAAATGGGATAGTGCTACTTTAATGCCATGCTTGTCGTTTATTGATCCTTAGGATATTAATGGTGGAACAACGTTAATTAAGAATTCCCACTAGGTGTGAATTAAAAGGTCTTGAGGCCGCCCCACGGTACTCCAGACATGTTTCATGCCAACAGGAGATTTGATGGATGCAGTTTAGGAAATGGACGTAAAGAGGACAATTAAAAAAGCGTAGGAGATCCAAACGCTATTAGCATGCAGCAGCCTCATAATTTGCTGAAATGAGCAATCTTATGGTTGACCGAGTATGTTTATTATTGAAGCTGTAGCCATATTTTCAAGATTTGGGTGAGCAAGTTTTATAATTTACACTACTTTTAAAAAGTTTGAGGATTTTTTATATATAAATACTTCCTGGTTATAAGAATTACATTTTTATTCAATCAATAAATGTCATAGTTTCTACAAAAATATTAAGCAGCACAACTATTTACAACATTAGTAAGCACCAAATCAGCATATTAGTATGATTTCTGAAGGATCATGTGACACTGAATAGTGCAAAGACTGATGGAAATTCAGCTTTGCCATCACAGCAATGAATTATAATATTTATGCTAAATTTAAGTTGGCTTGAGAAATTCGTAAACCAGACTATTAAAACTCCAACAATTCCATAAACTTTCATTGAGGGTGTGAAAACCTTTTTGTACAATTAGTCTTATGGTGTATTTAAGCTGACTAAAAAGCTTAATAACTCCCTACTGAAAAAATAAAAACACTGCTAAAATCAGCCTAAGCTGATTGGCTGCTTTGGCTGGTCATTCAGGCTGGTTTTAAAGTGGTTCTGGTCGCTTTCTAGCTGGTCAAGCTGGGAGACCTGCTAAAAGACCAGCCAAACTTAAACCAGCTAAGACTAGACAACCAGTTTAGGTGGAATTTAGCTGTTTTTGTTAAATGATTTGGCTTTAGCTGGGTTTTATTTAATTTTATTTTTTTTACTAAATCAGCTGGTTTTAGCTTTTTTTCCTGAATCAGATGGGTTTAGATGGTTTTAGCTATTTTTATTATTATTATAATAATTATTAATTATTATAAATTTTTGTTAAATCAGCTGGTTTTAGCTGGTTGTTAGCTGTGTTTTATTAAATCAGCAGGGGCCAGTTGTTCAAAAGTCTGATTGGATTTTGACCATCCATTTGGATCAAATCTTGGAAATGGGTTGTTCAAAAGAAGAAAATGGACTAAACATGCTAACAATATACTAATCATGCTAAAATATGCTAACAACATGCTAATCATGTTAGAAACACGCTAGGAACATACTAACAACATACTAACCATGCTAGAAACATGGTTAGCAACATGCTAATTGAGCTAAAACATGCTAATAGTCGGTGCGTTCCGAACAGGATTAATATCGCCCTCCGAAGGGCACTTCGAAGTGAAAACACTCATGGCCGCCATATTGAAGTGTCGTTCCAAACTGAAGTGCTCAAAACTAGCCAGGACGAAGGATTTCGAAGGGTACAACTAATGGACACTTTGGGCCCCCATGATCCTTTGCGCAGATTCTTTGCATGATGACGGCGCCTCCGCATGGCCACGGGATGATGACGCAGAAGGGCACTTCAAAAAACAGTAGTTTGGTCCCCTACACCCTTCAGCTCTTTGAAGCTCTCACTCCGGAGGGTAAACACTTTGAAGGGATTAGGGCATAGGGATGAGCCCTTCCGAATGGAACGCATGTTAGAAACACGCTAACAACATACTAACAACACGTTAATCATGCTAGAAACATGACTGGCAACATGCTAATTGTGGTATAACATGCTATCAACATGCTAATCATGTTACAAACATGTTAGAAACACATTAATCATGCTAGAGGCCAGCAACATGCTAAATCATGCCATCAATAAACTATCAACATCTAAACTTTCAAAGCTTTTACAACTGCTTCAAAGGATCAGGTTAGGCTTTCTTAAGCCAACTTCAAAGTTTGTTCTCAAACTGTACAATTCAGTGTGCAGGCTTTTTGTAGACTGATGGTAAAAGATAGTAATAAAACTTGCCAGAAAAATACTTACATGTGACACTGGACCACAAGACCAGTCATAAGGGTACATTTTTCAAAATTGAGATTTATACAGTCATATGTATACACATCATTTATACACATCATCTGAAGCTGTAAATAAATAAGCTGTAATAAATAAGCTTTCCATTGATGGTTTGTTGCGATAGGACAATATTTGGCCAAGATACAACTATTTAAATCTGAGGGTGCAAAAAAAATCAAAATATTGAGAAAATTGCCTTCAAAGTTTTCTAAATGAAGTTCTTAGCAATGCATATTAAAAACTAAGTTTTTATATATTTATTGTAGAAAATGTACAAAATATCTTCATGGATCATAATCTTTACTTAATGATTTTTTGCCATAAAAGAAAAATAGACAATTTTGACCCATATGTATTTTTGGCTATTGCTAAATATACCCGTGCTACCGAAGACTGGTTTTGGGCATCTTTTTTGTTTTGTTGTACTAGAGCTAAAATGCCTCCTCTCTTTGTCTGTGAGTGAAAAGGAGAGAAAGAAATATGAAATTGTCCAGAGAGTTAATTTCCCAGTGTTTGATATTTTTGAACACATAAGTAGGAGGATTTAAATTAATTTATTCAGGCACTGAAAGTCTTGATGGTGTGAGTATGCAGATGACTTCACCTTCTTTCATAAGAAACAAATCTAGTTTAACACCATTTCTTGCTCTAAATTACTGTAATTGAATCCAATGAAAGCTTAATTCTTTACACAGTATATACAGAAATATGTAGATGTGCAATAACTGCATCAGAGTCTAATAATTCATTTATGTCAGATGATTGCTGCCTTGTTGTTCCTGTCAACATTTCCATGTGACTCTAACATCAAAGCTAATTTTATTTCAAAATTCAGGTCTTAACAGAGATTCAAAAAGATCGAAGGCTTTGAGTGAGACGTTACATGCTGATCCTGTTGTTGACTTGGATTTAAATTTAAATGAATGCTATAATATCTTGTTAGTCAGATGCTGAGATCACAGTACTGTTTTGAGAATAAGCAGAGCTTTGGGGTGTTTCATAACCTTTTGCAACCTTGTTCGATCACACATAGGACCCTGGACCTGGCAGTCACACTGAAGAATGCTGCCTAATGGTGTGTGAATCCATATAGGGCATAAGGGGCAGATGCTGACACAAGTCATCCTGAAACATCCACCCTCAGGTAACAAAAATCCCCTTGAGTACCAAGCTGATGCATGTTCCCTTAACACGGTGAAACACTGATACTTGGGTGTTTTCTGCTTTTACTGTCATTTACCATCTGTAATATTTATCTTGCATTATATTAAATGTACCAAACCTCACAGCACTTCAGCATTTCCAACAAGTGTCTTTGTGTATTTCCTCCACCTTTAGAATTTATTATTTTTTTTGTCTGTATGATGATTGCATCCAGATGAGGTGGGATTTACAATCACCGTCACCATGGATATGGAACGACTCTAGCCCTCCTCTCTCCTGACAGGGACTGTAATGATATGCTGATGCATTCTGGGTAATAGGAAGAGAGCCCTGTTAGAGAATAAGGTGGTGCACCCTTGAGATTGAAAATCAAATTCCGTCCTGAACCCTTAAACAAATTGATTCCTTAACCTGGCTCACTTGTGAGATATGTCGTATTGAATAATAAAAGATCACTATCACACACTGACATTTTGGATAGAGGAAACCGTCTACTAAAAGGCATTGATGTTTTGCTGAAGTTTGAATTACAGGCAAAACAGCAAGGGTTTATGAGGTATAAATGCATGAGTGATACATGAATATATACAGGTGCAGCTCAAAAAAAATAGAATATTGTGATTAAGTTCATTTGTTTATTGTAACTTATTTTAAAAAATGAAACTTTCATATATTCTAGATTCATTAGATTCATTTTTTTTTTTTTTGATGATTAGAGCGTACAGCTCATGAAAGTCAAAAATCAAGTATCTCAAAATATTAGAATATTTACATTTGAGTTTCATTAAATGACCATCCCTACAGTATAACTTCCGGGTATCTCTTGTTCTTTGAAACCACACTAATGGGGAAGACTGCTGACTTGGCAATAGTCCAGAAGACGATCATCGACACCCTCCACAAAGAGAGTAAGTCACAGAAGGTCATTACTGAATAGGGTGGCTAAATGTTAAATGCAAAGTTGACTGGAAGGAAAAAATTGGGTAGGCACAAGCAACAGGGATAACCGCAAGCTTGAGAATACTGTCAAGTAAAGCTGATTCAAACACTTGGGAGAGCTTCACAAGGAGTAGGATGAAGCCGGAGTCAGACATCTTCAGGAAAAGGACTACCAAGCCACTTCTGAAACAGAAACGACGCCAGAAGCATCTTACATGGGCTAAGGAGAAAAATAACTGGACTGTTGCTCAGTGGTCCAAAGTCCTCTTTTCAGATAAAAGTCAATTTTGCATTTCATGTTGTAATCATGGTCCCAGAGTCTGAAGAAAGACTGTAGAGGCACAGAATCCAAGCTGCTTGAAGTCCAGTGTGAAGTTTCTGAAGTCAGTAATGATTTGGGGTGCTATGATGTCTGCTGGTGTTGGTCCATTGTGTTTTATCAAGTGCAAAGTCAATGCAGTCATCTACCAGGAGATTTTGGAGCACTTTATGCTTCCATCTGCCGACAAGCTTTATGGAGATGCTGATTTCCTTTTCCAGCAGAACTTTAGCATCTGCCCACTCTGCAACAACCACTTGCAAGTGGTTTGCTGACCTTGATATTACTGAAACCCATTGAGAATCTGTCGGATATTTTCAAGAGAAAATGAGAAACAGTCGATCCAACAATATACAGACAATCTGAAGGCTCTGTTGTGCCTCAGCAGTGCCATAGGCTGATCACTTCCATGCCACACTTCACTGATGCTGTAATATGTGCTGCCGACCAAGTATTGAGTGCATAAATGAACATACTTTAAAGAACTTGAACTTTTTGCAAATCCGTTTTTTGATTGATCTTAGGAAATATTCTGCTATTTTGAGATACTGGATTTTTGACTTTCATGAGCTGTAAGCTGTAATCATCAAAATTAAACCAAAAAAATCTAGAATATATGAAAGTTTCAGTTTTTGAAATAAGTTACAATAAAAAAAAATACTTTTTCACAATATTCACATTTTTTGAGCTGCACCTGTACACTGTAATATGTGGTCATTGTTTAGTTTTGTTCTGTTGAAATGAATTATAGACTAGAATGATACTTCAAATTATGTGGTTTGTTGAGGAGAAAAGGAATAGTTCACCGCAAAATAAAAATTTGCTGAAAATGTACTGATTTTGAGAAATTTAGCATTACATCACTTGCTCACCAATGGATCCTCTGTAGTGAATGGGTACTGTTAATATGAGGGTCCAAACAGCTGATTAAAACATCATAATAAACCACAAGTAGTCCACACGACATTAACATTTTGTGAAGTGAAAAGCTGTGTGTTTGTAAGAAACAAATTTATCAAGACATTTTTAACTTAAAACTCAAGCACCGTTTACAAGCAAAAACAGTCCAAAATGAATGTTTCAGTGCATTTTGATGTGAGATGATAACCGGAGATGGGCTTTTTCACTGAAGAAAGCATTATTGTGGATTATAGATTAGTTTAAAACAAGCATGCAGCTTTTAACAAGACATTAATTGATGGACTGGAGTCATGTGGATTACTTGTGAATTATTGTGATGTTTTTATCAGCTGTTTAGACACTCATTCCGACGGCACCCATTCACTCCAAAGGATCCATTAGTGAGCAAGTGATGTACTGCTAAATTTCTCCAAATCTGTTCAGATGAAGAAAAACTCATTTATAGCTTGCATGGCCTGAGAGTGATTACATTTTCAGCAGTTTTTTTTACTTTTGGATGAACAATGCTTATGTTCTCAATTGTGGCCTCACCTAATGCAGTATAAGAATGGAAACTTCATAGAGTCTTGGAGGTAGTATCATATGCAGCCTGCATGGTTTATTTAATTTGAGCTTCTGTATTTGGGTGCCTGTACAGTCTCAAAAGTACATAGAGGAGAGAGAGATTCTAGTTCTAGAGCACTACAGAGGCTGACTCCTGATTCTTGTCAGTAATGCAATAGAGAACATTACTTTCAAAGTGCTGAGGCTTTCCTTTTGCTTTTCCCTGTATACCTGGCCCAGTTTCATCTACGGATTACAGACAAATTAAAGCTCACTCTCACATTGCACACAAACATGGGCGAAATGCCACATAATAAATTACCATTTCAATTAAAAGTAATGATGTAGCTTATTTTAAACCTTAAAATGAACGTTAACTGGTTAGTGGAATTAAGGAATAAGTAAAGCTGCAGAACTACAAAAATAGTTCAACTCCATGAATAGTATGTTATGCTTTAGTCTACCATGACTTTTTAAAAAATCATTAGATGCATAGTTGTCATATACATATATATATATATATATATATATGGTCTGCTGTAGCTGGGAATTTAACATCATCTCAACTGATTCTGACTCAGTTGTTAGTGTTGGAGTGTTATAATTTGTCCAGCTCAACCTGCAAAATAAAATGTTTAATCAAATTTGCCAGCTCACAGTATTACAGGCTAAATTTAAGTGCTTGTTACTAATAAACTGATTTTTTGCTTATGCTTATTTATGTCTCAAATAGTGTTGAAAACAAATTTTAAAACTGCTCATGCAGTACAGTGTATGGATCCACCCACTGGCCCAAAGACGGCGTCCAGTGGCCTGGTTGAAGGTCTAATGCATGGTGAACTTTAAGTGGGAAAAACTTTTGTTGAGGAAAGTGTGAAAATGCAGGGAGAAGAGAGGGAGGAAGGGGTGGTAAATGAGCAATTTCCTCATTTCTTGAGGAAATAATTTCACATCTTACAACAGTATTTAGTTTTACCTCCTGATACCTATTATGCCCTTTTTTTTACAAGATGTAATATAAGTCACAGATGTCCCCTGACTATGTTTGTGAAGTTTCAGCTCAAAATACCAGATCATTTGTAATATCATTTTGAAAATGCCTATTTTAGTGAAAATAGATACACACTGTTTTATTGCATGTCTCTTTAAATGCAAATGAGATGCTGCTCCCTGCCCCCATTTCCAGAGTAGAACTGTGCCTTTACAGCTCATATACTATACTAAAAAACATCTGTTTGGTTTTCATTATCATGTCTATCGTGCTGAAATCATGCGTTTTAAACCATATTAGTTTAAACTTCTGATATATGGTTTTCTGAGCATATAAGTATTAAACTAAGTTCTCTTTCATGTCTTATTTTGCTTAAACTGTCAAATACACATACATTTGTTAAAAGCACACATGAGTTACAAAAACTGTTATGTCTGTGAAGGTAAACAGCTGGGAAAGAAATTGCATATTTACATTAGATCTGTGTGGCAGCAGCGTAATATACAGTAAATAAATCAGTAAATCCACTGCTCTCTAGTCTCTGAGGCTGGGACTCTAAATAGCATTTTGTGCCTGTCTGTGCAGACAATGGAAAATCAGATTTTATGTCACCTTTAACATTTTCTGACAAAGATTTCACTTATTGTTTGATTAAAAAGAAAGATAATTACTTTATTTTGTGAACCCATTTCAAAATTTCTGGCAAAGACCCTCGTAAAGTAATACATTATAAGCAAAGAGCTGTTGGGTCACATATGTCTCTGACATTAGCGACATCAGGACAAATCTGCCACCTTAGATTTGGTCATGTCAAGATGACATGAGCATCCCATGGAGAAGTGTGATGATTCCTGATAGCTCTCTCAGTGTGGCTGGCATGCTGATAAAACCAGGGTTGTCACACATGCACCATGTCTTGCCAGCTCACATCACATGTCCCCATTTGGTGTTGTCAAACAGCATGGTATATTTGCACAGGCTTTGAACAGTAGCTTCAAAATGTTAGTAAGATGTCTGTTTAATGAAATTACTCTGTATGCATTCAGGATGCGAAAGGAATGGTCCAGATTCAATACAAGTCCACCTCTATTGATCGCATCTGTGACATGCTGCTGGTTACCAAAGGATGTAATTTCATCCCTTCGGTTTGTAAAAACAAGTAAAAAAATCTTGTTTACAATAATTGGAAGTCTATGGACCAAGGCATAAATGCTCTTGGATAAATGTAAACATACACCCTGTTTTTACTTTATTTTTGCTCAAATACAGTTGAGGTCAAAAGTTTACATACACCTCTGTGAAATGTTGTTATTTTACCAAAATAAGAGTGATCATAAAAAAATGCATGTTTGACCTGACCTGAAAAAGATACTTCACATAAAATATGTTTACATGTAGTTCACAAGAGAAAATAAAAGTTGCATTTATAAAAATCAAACTCGTTCAAAAGTTTACATACACTTGATTCTGTGTTGTTACCTGAATGATCCACAGCTGTTTAGTGATAGTTGTTAATGAGTCCCTTGACTGTCCTGAACAATTAAACTGCTCAAACTTTTTAGAATAAGTACCACCTCAGAAAATATTGGTCTCTCTAAGTACCACCTTAATGACCAATATTAAAATACAGTAGAGTAGTAGGCCTAACTATTCAGCTACTGCTCTGCACAGTTCAAAACAAGGCAGTTTTATTCCTTATAGGAATATTTATTGTTGTCAGCCACTTTAACATCGTAAGTACACAGTTAACACTAATCAGTACTTATAAACGGGTAAATAAAAACTTAAATAATGATTAAATAAAATGTTTTGTACCTAAGGTTAAATAAAAACTTTACTGCATTTCAATGTAAAAAAAATAAATACATACAAAAAAAAAAACTTTTTTCAAATAAAGATTAAATTGTATTGTGTTTTAACAATTTATATTTAATTTAGTGATTCCTCTGCGAACCACTTTGAGAACCACTGCTTAAGAAAAATGTTTCAGGTCCCACAAATTCTTCGTTTTTTTTAGGATTTAGTGTATTTGAACTCTTTCCAACAATGGCTGTCTGATTTTGAGATTAATCTTTTCACACTGAGGACAACTGAGGGACTCATATGCAACTATTACAGAAGGTTCAAACACTCACTGATGCTCCAGAAGGAAAAAAACATGCATTAAGAGCTGGGGGTGAAAACTTTTTGAATTTGAAGATCATGGTAAATTTAACTTATTGGAAAACATGTCAGTATCTTCTGTAGCTTCTGAAGGGCAGTACTATTTAGGCAAAATAATAAAAAAAAGTTTACACCCTTAATGCATTGTTTACATCTTATCTTATTCAGATCAGTACTGAATAAAAAATAACATGCATTTTGTATAATCCCTCTCAATCTGGTAAAATAATTAATGTTTTGCAGATTCTGCAAGGTGTATGTAAACTTTTGACTAAATGCAGCTTTGGTGAGCTTAAAGAGATCGTTCACCCAAAAAAGAAACTTCTTTGATTAATTACTCACCCTCACGTCGTTCCAAACCTGTAAGACCTTTGTTTATCTTCGGAACACAAATTAAGATATTTTTAATGAAATCCAAGAGCTTTCCGACCCTGCATAGACAACAACACAACTAAAACACAATAAAATATTTATGAATAGAAAAAAAGGAAAAGTCAGTCATTTACTCACCTTCTTGTCCAAACCTGTATTGCTTTTTATTAGATTTACTTGAAATCTAATTTTTTGTAACAATGTTAAAGTCTTTTTAATTGTAATTTGTGATCAATGTAAAGCTTGCTAAATAATGCCACTAGTAGAGCTTAGATCTGTATTGATTCTGTAAAATGTTTCAATGATGGAGAATGTGCTTTAGGGTATATACTCAAAAAGCTTTGTTTTAAAGAAACGTAAGAAAACATCAGGGAAGGTAATGCATTTTACTAAAGATACACATCAAATTGAAGTAAGAACATATAAACTAAATTGATTTAATCACGGTAGCAGCAGCTTTAGAGTTTTGTGGGAGGTCTCAGGAGAGAGAATCATATATTGTGAGAGATTAACCTGTCTTTGTCAATGTTTTCTCCTAGTGACAGTTAAATTACTTCACACAAGTACGTTAAATGAAACATAATTTAATTTCAGGCGGTAATGCTGAGGGAAAGTGGGCTGAGGTGGGATGGGGGGTAAAGTAATAAGATGAAGTATGAAAAAACTAATCCTCACATATTGAGTGATCTCAGCTCATATGTACAGAAAAAATTGACCCCTGAGCGAGTGAATGTTTGTACGGCCGACTCTTCATCGGACTTTCTTTCTTGTCTACACACTGTGGTTCCCTCCTGCTGATTTTCTCTCCTTCGGTGTGTGTATAGAGTGTGCGGGAGGGTCAGGTGTGTGTGAATATGTTCTGGTTTCTAAGTTTGAGTTCAGTTTAAGGTCTGTCCACTCCAGAACTCAGTGGAGCATGTCTGACACTGACAAATACTCTCCTCCCATCCTCTAGAGAGTAACAGAAAGCCAATAAAGAAAATGGGAATGAGAACACACCAGTAGTAGTTAGAGGTGAAAATGATGAAAACAGAAAGGAATAATGATGGAATGTACACATAGAATAAAGATGGCTAAGAGAGTTGGAGAAGACCCTAACAAGTTTATCTTTGCTTTTATTGTGCTGAAATGTATCAGAATTGAACAGAAGCATATGGCTTTCTACTTTTTTCTTTCTTGTTGGTAAACTATGCTTTTTGTAAGAATTTACAATTTATAAATGCATATGTTGTAGTATTAACAATGTTCAACTCAGGAGTTATTAGAAAATTTCGCAAAGAAATGGTAAGGAACACATTGAAATTTTAAATTTGTTCAACAGGACTAAGCTTTAGCAATGTGCTGCATGTTCAAGTGTTTGTGTCTGCGTTGATGTACGTGAGGAAAATGTTCTGGAAATGTTTTATGGAAAGTCTCTTATTCTGAATTTATACTGATATGAAATCTCCATTTCTTGTCTCCGTGGCACAATAACTCCATGCTATACTTCCGTAAATGTCATGCCAAATAATAAGCTCAGGGTTTAGTTGTAGCCTCCAAAGTTCAAACAAGCTGTAAAATGATAAGCAGTGTGGAATTATGGGAAACAAGCTTGAAATTACACCCTGGGCAACCTCTTATATTACATCCATTGTTATGACTCTGAGTGGTATGAATGTGCTAGTAGTATTTCAGCTGGATTCTAATCTGCTTGTGTCCGCACACATACCTGGTGCTGTCCAGAGGCGCTGAACCATTTACTGCCATCGCTGAATTTACTGCCAGTGAATTAACACCGCAATGCCACAGTTATTGCCTGCAGTAATGGAGCTATAAACTGAGGGGAAATTGTGAAAGCTCAGAGAAAGCTCTAGGCTAAGGATGCTAAAAACATTAGCGTCAGCTTCTGTGAAAGAACAATAATACCTCTATAACATGCTGAAGTGTAAATTGTTAGATCTTCATAGCACTAAGGTGAGGAATGCCTTGTCATTTATTAGAGGTTTGATTAAATCGAGGAATGAGTATTCTTAATTAAATTCTTAAAGGGATAGTTCACTCAAAAATAAACAATGTCATCCTTAGTGTGTTTTTATCCATACGATGAAGGTCAAATGGGTTCCATGTTATTTTGGACAACACTGACTTTACTGAATAGGCAAAAACAGTTACACTGATCAAAATATCATCTTTTGTGTTCCACAGAAAAAAGGAAGTCATACAAGTCTGGAACAACAGAATGCTGTATGTACATTAATGAGGAAAAAAATGAACTTAAATGGCTGCAATATAACAAAGAGTGAAAAATTTAAGGCGGTCTATATATATATATATATATATATATATATATATATACATTTATTTAAAAGGCTTTTTTAAGAGCTCCAAGTTTACTGTGCTTTTTTTGTCATTTAATGAGTTTATTATCTGAAATTTGTTAACACTGCGACAGCAACACAGCAATGTTGTGAATCTGAGTCAAGACCTTTACAATTTTCTAAATTTCTGCATAAATATGACCCAAAACATCAGATTTTCAAAAGTCCTGAAAGTAGACAAAGAGAACCCAATCAAATAAATGAGAGAAACATATTTTCTTTGTCATTTGTTTATTGAGAAAATTGATCCAGTATTACATATCTGTATGTTGCAAAAGTATGCGAATCTCTTGGATTAGCTAATTTAAAGGTGAAATTATAGTCCATCTGTGCAGATGTGTGCAGATCAAATGTCAGTCCATGACTGGTTTTATTCAAAGAACAGGGATCAATCAAAGTCTGATCATCAGTTGCATCTACCAAACCAGAAAACATGAAAAAGCACAACCCAGTAACTGTTTCGGTAAGGCTTTTTCTGCAAGCATTTGAAAAAATGGTTGCGTCAGATTTCAGAATTTGAGGATCAGGGTAAATAAAACTTATTTTGTCTTCTGGGAAACATGTAACTATATTTTGTAGCATCTGAAGGGCAGTACTACATAGGAAAAAATAAGATATTTAGGCAAAAATTACACATCTCAATTCTGTTCAAAAGTTTTCACCCCCGGCTCTTAATGCATGTTTTTTCCTTTTGGAGTATCAGTGAGCGTTTGAATCTTCTGCAGTAGTTGCATATGAGTCCCTCAGTTGTCCTCAGTGAGAAAAGATTGATCTCAAAAGCATACAGTCATTGTTGAAAGGGTTCAAATACACAAAAATGCTGAAAAACCAAAGAATTTGTGGGACCTGAAGGATTTTTCTGAAGAACATCAGGCAAACTGTAGATCATTCAGGTAACAACACATAAGAATCAAGGGGATGTAAACTTTTGAAAAGGGTAATTTTTTATAAAAAAAAATTATGTAAAATATCTCATTTAGGTCAGTACTAAATAAACAATAAAATGCATTTTGTATGATCCCTCTTATTTTGGTTAAATTAACATTTTGCAGATTCTGAAAGGGAGATATAAACTTTTGACCTCAACTGTATATAAACATGCTGTTTCTTTCCCAGCTGTTTACCTTCACAGACCTAAATGACTGTTTTTAACTCCTGTGTGTTTTTAAACAAACTTGTATTTGACAGTTTAAGCAATACGACATGAAAGATTAGTTTAGATTAGTACTCACATGATGTGTGACAGGCAGTTTCAGTGTTTGTGTGCTTCAGATGCGTGGTATGGTTTAAAACGTATGTTTTCAGCACGATAGATGAACAATAATGAAAACCAAACTGATGTTTTTATTTAGCAGAGTAGCTGAGGTTCAAGCTGTAAAGGCATAATTCTCTTCTGGAAAAGGGGGCATGCACGAAAAGAGCATGCTTCTGCTTCCACTCAAAATAGGCATTTTTAAAATGATATAAATGATCTGTGGGGTATTTTGAGCTGAAACTTCACAGGCACATTCTGGGGACACCTGAGATTTATACTACATATTATAGATCTCCTTTTATATTTTTGCGTGTTTGTTTGGTAGTGCAGACATTTACAGATTTACAGTAGGCCAGGTAATCAGACCACTTGACAAATGCATTTTTATAACATGAAAATTTATTCAGATGATTTCCTAAATCATATGGGGGCAATATCTCCACAAACATTCATTTTGTTTAGCTTTTTCTTCATTTCTTCAATCATCTAGTAACATCTCATATTGATGAGTTTCAGTCCCCCTACGGAAAACACACAGCAGGTTGCATGTTTTTTGCCTTCGGCATTTGAAATCAATGCAGTTCAACTCCTCGAGTGTTCTTCCTTCCAATGAGCAGCTGTGATAGCTCATACACAAGTCTTCTCATGGTGAGTTGCATGCATTTATGCTGTATGGATAATCTGGGATTTTCAGAAACTCCAAGGCCAACTGCTTCCAGTTTTCGGTGGACCCTCCCAATGCAAAGCCTGCCTTCCCCCACTCTCTTCAGTTCCCCACCCCCATACATGCACACCTCATGCTTCAGCAGTGTCTTTTGTGCCATATTGATCCATTTTCCAGGCATGCAGCCTGATTTAGAGTCTATACATGTATTCATTGGGCATCTACAATTGCCCAGGAATCACAATCCAAATCTCTTCGATTTTAACTGACAGTTTTTCTCCTTAAGTGGCCTAAATTGCACGCTAATTAGAGGTGGACTGTGTCGTCACACACAGAGTGCAATTTTAAGGCACAAAGCAATCTCGTGCACCAGCGTGACATAACCACTCCTGTTTGAGAAAGCTGTTTTTGGACAAAGAAGGTAGAAGAAAATTACCAAAAAAAAAAAAAAAAAAATGCACTGCAGGGGTTAAACAAACAATCTGGGCCATAAGCACTTAGACCTTGAATGAATTCATGTGATAACAGCAAATTGCAATAGTTAGAGCATGGTGACTCGTCATAGCAACTCCGCTGAGAACTTCCATTCGCAAGAAAATTAACATATTGTCACCAAGTGTGAGAGCAGAATAAGACCCTCACAGTCAATTGAGGACCCAGCAGGAGACAATGTCTCTCATTAAGAGATGTTTCCTCTTACTATCAGCAGCATGGCTTCTGTTAAAACACATCTCTGCACCCTGATTTGAGTTTCATTTTTGTTAGAAAAGTCTGATCTGCTTATTTTTGCATGTGGAGGATGTATGGTTGAAAGATAAAGATTTATTTTTACTTCACACGGAAACTAGAACTATGTTAGTGCTCTGGATTTTGTGTGAATAAAATTTGTACAGTATATGTGTCATACACAGTTTGTATAATATGTTTTTATAATTTTCTGATATGTGTTAGTATACACTGCTGTTTGTTAGATTTAAAGAACATAAATTTGATCAAAAATAGAGTAAAAAAAATTGGAATATAATCACAATTTAAAATAATTTATTTTCTATTTAATATATATTAAAATGTAATTTATTCCTGGAAAAGCTAAATTTTTTAGCCCTTATTCCAAAAGTAATTTTTATATACTGATGTGGTGCACACTAAACATCTTTTGGTGTTATTATTTGGAAATAGAAATTCATTTTTTTTTTCCAAGTACTGATTAATAGAAAGTTCAAAAGAGCAATATTTATTAAAAAAATAAAAATGAATAAATCTATCTACCTACACTACCAGTCCAAATTTTGTGAAAAGTAAGATTTTTAAGTTTCTTATTCTTACCAAGCCTGCAATTATTTGATCCACAGTACAGCAAAAATAGTAAAATTGAGATATTTACTATTTAAAATAACTGTTTTCTATTTGAATATACGTTAAAATGTAATTTATTCTTGTGATTTCAAAGCTGAATTTAGCATCATTACACATGATCCTTCAAAATCATTGGAATGTTCTGATTTGCTGCTCAAAAAAACATTTATTATTGTTTTTATTATTATTATGTTTGAAACAGCGGAGTCTGGATTATGTAAGATTCAAAAGTAAATTATTTATAATTTGAAGATCCTCCCTAATTCTTCTTTTTTCTCTTATAAAGTATCCTTTCTAAAAATCTTACTGTCTGTAACACCTTTTAGCTTTGACTGTATTCACAATGTGGAATGGTCATGTAAATGTCATATAAACAACTTTGTGATCCATGCTTCTAAATTTGTGAGAAAAACACTATGAATGAAACAAATAATTCCTAAATGTATTATTGATTATGGATGGTAAGTCTGAAACGTTAGAAGAGTTAGGCAGAAAGTATTCTAAAAGTAATCTAAAAAGTAGTCCATATACATTACTATATATACAGTAGTCAACATTTGAAGTGGATCAAAACCTTTAAGCAAAGTTGTCCTAAAACCAAAACAATAACTGTTCTTGCCAACCATTCTTAGGACAACTTTGATTAACGTTTTTGATCCATTTCATACTGTGTAAATATACAGTCTCTCACAGAAGTAAGTACACCCCTCACATTTTTGTAAATATTTTATTATTATTTTTTTTTATATGACAACACTGAAGAAATGACACTTTGCTACAATGTAAAGTAGTGTGTACAGCTTGTATAACAGTGTAAATTTGATGTCCTCTCAAAATAACTGAACACACAGCCATTAATGTCTAAACCGCTGGCCACAAAAGTTAGTACGTCCAAATGTCCAAGTGAAAATGTCCAAATTGGGCCCAAGGTGTCAATATTTTATGTGGCCACCATTATTTTTCAGCACTGCCTTAACCCACTTGGACATGGAGTTCACCATTGCCATTGGAGTTCTCTTGCACTCCTCCATGACATTACAGAGCTGGTGGATGTTAGAGACCTTGTGCTCCTCCATCTTCCGTTTGAGGATGCCCCACAGATGCTCAATAGGGTTTAGGTCTGGAGACATGCTTGGCCAGTCCATCACCTTTACCCTCAGCGTCTTTAGCAAGGCAGTGGTCGTCTTAGAGGTGTGTTTGGGGTCGTTATCATGTTGAAATACTGCCCTGCGGCCAGTACATGTTGGCATTCATGGTTCCCTCAATGAACTGGAGCTCCCCAGTGCAGGCAGCACTCATGCAGCCCCAAACCATGACACTCCCACGACCATGCTTGACTGTAGGCAAGACACACTTGTCTTTGTACTCCTCACACGCTTGACACCATCTGAACCAAATAAGTTTATCTTGGTCTCATCAGACCACAGGACATGGTTCCAGTATTCCATGTCCTTAGTCTGCTTGTCTTCAGCAAACTGTTTGCGGGCTTTCTTGTCCATCATCTTTAGAAGAGGCTTCCTTCTGGGACGACAGCCATGCAGACCAATTTGATGCAGTGTGTGGCGTATGGTCTGAGCACTGACAGGCCCCCACCCCTTCAACCTCTGCAGCAATGCTTGCAGCACTCATACATCTATTTCCCAAAAACAACCTCTGGATATGACGCTGAGCATGTGCACTCAACTTCTTTGGTCGACCATGGCGAGGCATGATCTGAGTGGAACCTGTCTTGTTAAACCGCTGTATGGTCTTGGCCACCGTGCTGCAGCTCAGTTTCAGGGTTATGGCAATCTTCTTATAGCCTACGCCATCTTTATGTAGAGCAACAATTCTTTTTTTAGATCCTCAGAGAGATCATTACCATGGGGTTTAACACACCTGCTCCCCATTCACACCTGAGACCTTTTAACACTAACGAGTCACATGACACCAGGGAGAGAAAATGGCTAATTGGGCTTTTTTGATCCACAAATTTTCCCATTCCCTGTGAGAAAGCAAGCTTAAAACATACAGAATTATCTTTTTTAAAAATCTAAAAATCTTTGTGTGAGGGATAGCTTTAGGGTCAGAGGATAGAAAATACAGTTTGTACAAAATTTGTATAAAAACCATTACGCCTGAGGAATGTCCTTATAAAACATGGAAACCTGTGTGTGTTTGTGTCTGCGTGTGTATAGAGAGAGAGAGAATGCTGATATTGGAGTTGCTTGGTTATTAATTCCATACATATTTTCTTTACTAATTAGAAGCCTTGCACTTGTGCATTATTGGACATCTGCACAACTTGTGAGTTCTCAATCTAAAAACACTTAAAGTGCGTGCATGCTCTATCTGGACTTGAGAACTCTCTACTATGCTGCTTATAATAGATGTTTGTTATGAGTGCTATAGCAACCAATCTTTTGATTACCGGTATGTAAAATTGTTTATGAAGACAAAAGCCTTAGTGGCTCATCACCATAGACAATCTTGCACTGAAATGTAAAATATGAATTTTCTCTCTTTTTCTTTGTAGATATACTCTCTCAAACAAGTTTCTGTTTCGTTTCACTCGACTGCCCTATCAGTCACCATGCCACAGTGATTTATTAGATCAGAGATGTTCTGTGGGGTGGTGCAACCCAGGATAGGAAGAACTGTGAAATGCTCCTTGACTGTGAATTGCTTTGGGCCCAGTTCTGCCGCATATGAAATACCTGGTGGGGAAGGTATTTTGTACTTTATATGGGAGACCGGGGCTAGTTGTCACACAAGGAAATGGTTACAGGGTCTTTAGTATAGACAAATATTTACTGTAGTATAACATGTGAAAACTAGCCCCAGTGTCCATTTTTTATGTTTAATCTTAAATTTGTATTCAGCAAACAAATCTGTGACATAATAGTACACAATGTGAGATCAATTCTCAGTTTGAAACTGTAGTACCATTCGTCACACCTCATCATATGCTCTGAATTATCAGATCAGAGTCAGACCTCACCTGGTCTAGTGTGACAGGACAGGATTGATGACAGGGAGTTAATCTGGCTAAGAGACGCTGTGTACTGCACACCTCTCTGTGTGAAGAATCTATGAGATGAGATAGATTCAGACAGTTAATACTCACGCTGCCAAGTCACTGAGGGAGATTCACAATGACAGCTGCAGATAACAAGCTTTACCCAATCAGCTGGAGAAAAAGAAAAAGTGAGAGAGAAAGAGAGTGAATAGACAACTGCTGGTTTTGTAGTCTAGAAGTTCTGCAGTCTAGCAGTGTGTGTAGTTTCTGTCTGTCCAACAGTAATTAGTGCTGCTGCTGATGATTATTATTATTATTACTACAGGGAAATAAAGTAGAATATGCAGTTCTCTTTGTGAGTATATAGTTTGCCTCAAACCAAATGTTTTAAAAGATTCAACAAATCTTTTACAGTTTTGTCCAGCACTAATAACAATAACCCAGTGTCTTTTGAATGCAGTGTTGCAGTCTGATTTAAGATTGTGATTTTCAAAAGTAATTCCAGTTTGGTGTGCAATATAGTGATCAGTGAACTGTGGATGAAGTCTAATGGGACCTAAATCTTTCATAAGGAACAATAAGTGAAAATCTTGTTGTAGGCTAAGTTCAGCTTGTGATTGGCGTGGTGTCGTCTGCTTGGCCTGGGAGACCAGCAAGTCATTAACCTTAAACTCATTAACAGTTAATTAACCAGAATGGGCAGCGAGTCAGCTAGGAACAGCTGGTGGTGGGTGTTGAGATCCATCTGCTTTATTAAAAGAGGCTGAGGTTCCTGTAGCTTGACCCGTAGAGCATGACATCAGCAAGGCCAAGGTCATACAGTGCCCTCCATTAATATTAGTTCATAGTTTAACTTTTTGATCTTTCATTCAAAAAATTCATTAAAGTCAAATGATGGAAAATGGGGGGAAGCTCACATTATGAAACATATTTTCCATTCCCCAGTGCATGTTGGCCACAATTATTGGCACACCTAGAAATTCTTATGAGTAAAACATCTCTGAAGTATATTGCCATTCATATTCATGTTTTTTATTAGCACACCAGGGTGAATAAGAGCATGAAGTTGTTCAGCCATGACTTCCTGTTCCACAGGACTATAAATGTGAAGAATACAAAGGCCAAATTCTCTTTATCATCCACCACAAGCCATAGAATTCTGATGTGCAGAACAAGATTGTTGAGCTTCACAAAATATAAAGTGGCTGTAAGAAAAGAACAAAAGCATTGAAAATCCCTATTTCCACCATCAGGGCAATAATTAAGAAGTTATAATCAACTAAAGATGTTACAAATCTGACATGTGTCTAGATTCGTGATATGCGCTTTGAATTCCTGTTCTGAATCAAATTATTTGCGATATGCGCTTTGAATTCCTGTTCTGAATCAAATGATTTACCATACGCGCTTTGAATTCCTGTTCTGAATCAAATGATTCGCGATATGCGCTTTGAATTCCTGTTCTGAATCAAATGATTTGTGATATCCGCTTTGAATTCCTGTTCTGAATCAAATTATCCACCATACGCACTTTGAGTTCCTGTTCTGAATTGAATGATTTGCGATACACGCTTTGAATTCCTGTTCTGAATCAAATGATTCGCGATACGCGCTTTGAATTCCTGTTCTGAATCAAGTGATTCGCGATACGCGCTTTGAGTTCCTGTTCTGAATCACATGATTTGTGATATGCACTTTGAATTCCTGTTCTGAATCAAATGATTTGTGATACGCGCTTTGAATTCCTGTTCTGTATCAGATGACTTGCAATACACGCTTTGAATTCTGGCATTATGCGGTCCGATTGGAGCATTTTGAAACAGTGAATCATTTTGCGACACAGTAGTAACTGATTTAGAGCTTCAAAAAGCTTCATTGATGCCCTAGTCTTTGCTCGCTTTCTCTATGTAATTTATTCATTGTTTGAATAACAGTGGAAGTGAAATCATTACTTACAAAGTAATTACAATGTTTTTATTAAATTGTGATCACGTTAGACACAGTTTTCGTCATATTAAAATTTTATGACATGACACTCATTTATGTGCTACTTGCCTAAAAAGACGAGTTTATAATGTGCGTTGTTAACAGATTACACTAGGTTAATTAGGCTATAGTCTTATGGGAGTTGGGTCAAATATGGAGAGAGAAAAAAGTTTTCAAAAGCATCGCCCCCTCTGCTTTTTTCGCAAATCGCACCCAGATTTTAATGCATAGTGAGGAGGTGGGTTTAAGTGGCCAAGGACTCTCCTAGTATTTCAGTTGGATAATTGCAGAGATCAGTTGATTCTTGGGGTCGGAAAGCCTAAAGCGTCTAAATCATCGGATGTTGTTTGGGAGGGTTTCAAGAAAAATCTTCCTTGTTCATCTAAAAACAAACTATAACATATTCAGTTGTTGGACACGGCTGAAACTTCAAATGGAACTGGCTTTTATGGTCAGATGAAACTAAAAAGAGCTTTTTGGCAGCAAACACACCAGATGGGATTGGTGCAAACTGGGATAAATCTATATATATATATATATATATATATATATATATATATATATATATATATGCCCATGGTTAAATATACTGCTAGATCTTTAATGTTGTAAGCCTATTTTTCTGTCGAAGGTCCAGGACATTTTGTTCAGATCCATGGAATCATAGATTCTATCCAATTTAAACCTGAATGCCTCTGTTAGAAATCTTATAATGGCCAGTGGTTGGATGTTTCATCAGGACAATGATCCAAAATCAACACAAAATGTGTCACTGGGCACAAAATGAAGCTTCTGCCATGTTTGTACCAGTTCCCTGACTTGAACCCTGAAGAAAATGAGTGGGGTGAACTGAAGGGAAGAAGCACCTACATGGAGCTGAGAATTTGGAGTGATTCTGTTTGAAGGAATGGTCTCTGATCTTTGGTCAGGTGTTCTCCAAACTCATCAGGCATTATAAGAGAAAACACAGAGCTGTTATCTTCGGAAAAGAACGTTGCAATAATTGGGTGGCAATAATTGTGGCCAACGTGAACTAGAGTCAAACATTTATTTCATGATGAGATTTCCCCCCTACTTTCCATTGTTTTACTTCAATGAAAGATTAGAATTTAGTTTTTTTTTCTTTTTAATTAAAGATCAAAAGGATAAACAATGCAGATTTACTTTCACAGCCACCTTTGTTCATATTTACCAAGGGTCCCAGTATTAGTGGAGGGCACTGTAGGTTTGTTTCACAGGAAACACACTATATGAAATGTATCAAATGCTTAGGATGTGCATACATAAATACATGCAAATTATTTGAAAACAAAAAGGGTTGGTGGATGGGACAGATAAGCCTGCTTGTAGGATTCAGTAGTGGATGCAGTCTGCATAAATCTTGTTGTTGAATGATTTAGATCAAGGCTATATTCACACTGTCGGTTTGTGACAGTTTGGAAATGTCCTTTTCATACCGCAGCCTTCAATATGGGCTTGAATACTGTCTGTTTAAACATGCAACTGAAGTCAATCCCATATTCTCTTAGCTGTAAATATAGTGACAGTGATTGAAGTAAAATCAAAGATGGTGTTGTTCAAAACTGCAAAGTCTTACAGCATTTGACATGACAAAAGTTCATCTGAGGCATGTCTATCAAATTCTGATTAAAGAACGGCAGCTTTTATACCTCAGTAAAGAGCAAAGCATTTTAGTCACATGCACACAACACAACTGTCTGGAGCAACTCTGGTGGAAGACAGTGACTACATCTAAACTTCAGATAAAACACAGCACATATCTGTATCCCTGTAAGTTCTACACATGAAAACCCGGAAGATGCTTATGTACAGTCTGGAGCATGCTTTACTATTAGGCAGTGGCTTCGCAGGCAGTGTTCATGTTTGAAAATACCTCACAAAATTGATTTTAGACAGACTTCTGAGACAGAATAATATTTTATTGATCTACAACAAAAGCAAGAGTGCTTAGGTGATAACTAAGTAAATAATTAATTAATACAATATTAATTTCTCACTAGAAATGACATCAAATGTGGAAAAAAGCTTGACAAAAATGTACATTTGCAGACAAACTGACCAACACCTGCAACATTCAGATGCCATTTTTATTTTTTGAGCTAAAATGTCATGGAAACACATAGGAAAGTGGAATATCATCAGGCAGTGAAGAATGCGTCTACAGTGGGGAAAATAATTATTTGATCCCCCGCTGATTTTGTACGTTTGTCCACTGACAAAGAAATTATCACATTTTAATGGTAGATTTATTTTAATAGTGGTAGACAGAATAACAACAAAAAAATGCCGTTCAAAAAAGTTATACATTGATTTGCATTTTAATGAGTAAAATGAGTATTTGATCCCCTATCATTTAGCAAGATTTCTGGCTCCCAGATGTCTTTTATACAGGTAACAAGCTGAGATTAGGAGCTCTCTCTTAAAGGGAGACTGTTACCTGTATAAAAGACACCTGTCCACAAAAGCAATCAATCAATCAGATTTGAAACTCTCCACAATGACCAAGACCAAAGGGCTGTCCAAGGATGTCAGGGACAAGACTGTATACCTATACAAGGTTGGAATGTACTACAAGATCATCGGAAAGCAGCTTGGTGAAAAGGTGACGACAGTTGGTTTATTTGCAAATGCAAAAAACACAAAATAACTGTCAGTCTCCCTCGGTCTGGGGCTCCATGCAAGATCTCACCTCACTGAGTTACTGTGATCATTAGAATAGTGAGGAATCAGCCCAGAACTACACGGGAGGATCTTGTCAATGATCTGAAGGCAGCTGGGACCATAGTCATACAAACTATATGTAACACACTACGCCGTGAAGGACTGAAATCCTGCAGTGCTCGCAAGTTCCCCTGCTCAAGAAAGCATATGTACATGCCCGTCTGAATTTTGCCAATGAACATCTGAATGATTCAGAGGAGAACTGGGTCAAAATGTTGTTGTCAGATGAGACCAAAATTGAGCTCTTTGGCATCAACTCAACTCTCCAAGAACACCATCCCCACTGTCAAACATGGAGGTGGAAACTTTATGCTTTGGGGATGTTTTTCTGCTAAGGGGACAGGATAACTGCACCGCATCAAAGGGACAATGGACGACGGGGCAATGTACCATCAAATCTTGGGTAAGGAACCTCCTTCCCTCATTGAAAATGGGTCGTGGATGGGTATTCCAGCATGACAGTGACCCAAAACACATGGCCAAGGCAACAAAGGAGTGGCTCAAGGAGAAGCACCTGGAAAGGATCTGCAAAGAGGAGTTGGACAAAATCCCTCCTGAGAAACCTGGTGGCCACCTACAAGAAACATCTGACCTCTGTGATTGCCACCAAGTACCAAGTCATGTTTTGCAAAAGGGTATTGATAAATAAACCTACCATTAAAATTATACACTGATCATTTCTTTGTCAGTGGGTAAGCGTACAAAATCAGCAGGGGATCAACTAATTATTTTCCCCACTGTATGCTGCTTTTAAAATTGATCAGATTAAGGTATCTCAGTCTATAGGATGTGACTTGACCGATAAATTCAGACATGCCTTGTTGGCTTCCTCCCTCTGTAATGCTGCCCATGGAGGCAGCATTTTTCAGCTTTCAGACACAGCCTTTAAATCAGCTGGTTTAAGTGTGTTTGATTAGGGTTAGAGCTGAACTTTGCAAGACAATACATTTCCGGGAACAGAATTGGACACCCCTGATGTAGAGCATGTCTAAAACATTGGTTTAAAAACTGAGGGAGATTTAGGATCCAAAAAAGAAGGTAAATTGCTGAAAAGGAGGTCAGCGTGGTAGCAAAAGAGTGCAACACCTTATTAGCGACTTTGCTAATTCCCTAGAGAGCAAAGTGCTCATTGTGGAAAGCAGAAATTAAGAGAGCCTCCAAAAGAAACTGGCAGAAAAGAGCCTCATATATTAGGATAATTTAAAATGTGCAGAGTACAAATAAATTATTTTCCTAATGGTTAATTTTCTGGAAATCTTATTTTTGAAAGTCAATAGCAATACACAAGATGCCTGGATGACAAGAATAACAAGTGGCATTATCTTGTTAGATTTCAAAGACCACCGTTCATTGCTTAGAAATGTGTATCATGCAAATTGCATGGAAAACATCAAAGAACATGTTAGACTTGTGCTTTTAAAGTGTACATTAAAATCATCATAGGCAGAGGTATTTTTTGAGCAATATTGCTATTTGCATATAATAACACTATTTGTATTCCAAAATACACTTTGCATTTACTGTGCCATTTCTTCAGCATTCAGAAACTTTATATTCGCTTTTGCATTTAGGACTAGCATGCATCAGCAGTCATAGTTTGTTTTTAAAATCCTAATCATAAACTTCTTACATAAAGTTGTGCTGGTTAAATGCCATAAGCTTTTTAAAAGCCATAAAAGCAATGTAGGATTAATGCAACCCTGAAGTTTATGAAACATCCTAGAGAATAAACTGATGATCTGTGTGTGATTTAACACAGAACCAGGAACATTCTTTAAAACAGCTTTATGTCAATGCATTTTTTTTCAGCTTATGTCTTATGAGAAGTGGTGGACAATAACGAAGTAGTTTTATTTCGTTACTGTACTTAAGTAAATTTTTTAAGTATCTGTACTTTACCGGAGTAGTTTTATTTTGATTAACTTTTACTTTTACTTCACTACATAAGATCGTACTTTTTACTTCGCTACATTTCAAAAACATATCGTTACTCCTTATACAGGTCCTTCTCAAAAAATTAGCATATTGTGATAAAGTTCATTATTTTCTGTAATGTACTGATAAACATTAGACTTTCATATATTTTAGATTCATTACACACAACTCAAAGTAGTTCAAGCCTTTTATTGTTTTAATATTGATGATTTTGGCATACAGCTCATGAAAACCCAAAATTCCTATCTCAAAAAATTAGCATATTTCATCCGACCAATAAAAGAAAAGTGTTTTTAATACAAAAAAAGTCAACCTTCAAATAATTATGTTCAGTTATGCACTCAATACTTGGTCGGGAATCCTTTTGCAGAAATGGCGTGGCATGGAGGCAATCAGCCTGTGGCACTGCTGAGGTGTTATGGAGGCCCAGGATGCTTCGATAGCGGCCTTAAGCTCATCCAGAGTGTTGGGTCTTGCGTCTCTCAACTTTCTCTTCACAATATCCCACAGATTCTCTATGGGGTTCAGGTCAGGAGAGTTGGCAGGCCAATTGAGCACAGTAATACCATGGTCAGTAAACCATTTACCAGTGGTTTTGGCACTGTGAGCAGGTGCCAGGTCGTGCTGAAAAATGAAATCTTCATCTCCATAAAGCTTTTGAGCAGATGGAAGCATGAAGTGCTCCAAAATCTCCTGATAGCTAGCTGCATTGACCCTGCCCTTGATAAAACACAGTGGACCAACACCAGCAGCTGACATGGCACCCCAGACCATCACTGACTGTGGGTACTTGACACTGGACTTCAGGCATTTTGGCATTTCCCTCTCCCCAGTCTTCCTCCAGACTCTGGCACCTTGATTTCCGAATGACATGCAAAATTTGCTTTCATCCGAAAAAAGTACTTTGGACCACTGAGCAACAGTCCAGTGCTGCTTCTCTGTAGCCCAGGTCAGGCGCTTCTGCCGCTGTTTCTGGTTCAAAAGTGGCTAGACCTGGGGAATGCGGCAACTGTAGTCCATTTCCTGCACACGCCTGTACACGGTGGCTCTGGATGTTTCTACTCCAGACTCAGTCCACTGCTTCCGCAGGTCCCCCAAGGTCTGGAATCGGTCCTTCTCCACAATCTTCCTCAGGGTCCGGTCACCTCTTCTCGTTGTGCAGCGTTTTCTGCCACACTTTTTCCTTCCCACAGACCTCTTGCTTGAGGGTGTCAATGATGGCCTTCTGGACAGCAGTCAGGTCGGCAGTCTTACCCATGATTGCGGTTTTGAGTAATGAACCAGGCTGGGAGTTTTTAAAAGCCTCAGAAATCTTTTGCAGGTGTTTAGAGTTAATTAGTTGATTCAGATGATTAGGTTAATAGCTCGTTTAGAGAACCTTTTCATGATATGCTAATTTTTTGAGATAGGAATTTTGGGTTTTCATGAGCTGTATGCCAAAATCATCAATATTAAAACAATAAAAGGCTTGAACTACTTCGAGTGGTGTGTAATGAACCTAAAATATATGAAAGTCTAATGTTTATCAGTACATTACAGAAAATAATGAACTTTATCACAATATGCTAATTTTTTGAGAAGGACCTGTATACGTATACGTGCTCCGGGACGCAAAAGCGGTGTCTGATTCATGAACAAACTGATTATTTTCAAACGCACCAAACGATTCATTCACGAATTGGACTGATCTGATTGCAGCTGTTCTCGAGTCAACAATTAACTGATTTAAATAAGCCGTTTAGAGCGAGTCTCCAGTGAACTAAATTCACAAGTAAGAACCGTGTGATTTTGTGAGTGCGCGCGCGCGCGACTGATCCTGCTGAAAAGTAAGTTACTAATGTTGAACTTTAGGTAGGGTGACCACCTGGTAATAGTTCTGTTGCGGGACATTTTTGTGATTTTGCGGGACAATGTGGGACACATGCAAGACAGATACATTTTCCATTGTTATGCTAAATAAATACTGATATACATCCGTTGTCATATGCCCTTATTTCTGTTTCTGAAGGCCCCGATATACTTCAAACGAAATCGAAGAACGAACTGAAATGACGTCATTTCGAACAAAATCAGGCCAAAACGAAGTTCGTTTTGAGTTCGTTTCGGCAGTTCGAAACAGCTCACCAAAGCGAACTTTTTGGGGGAGTTCGTTTTGGCTCCTAAACACCTTTGAGCGTCCATTGGTCCGCGGCGATTACGCAGTCGATGGGCGTGTTCTGGAACTCCGCCTGCTTTGACGCGTTAATTTTTTCCCCCGGTTTGTTCCTCATTCAACTGCAGGCAGACAGGAGAACAACATCCAAAACAACAACTCCAAGGTAGCAACATGAATACACTGGAGAGTCGAGTAGCAGAGCTGGTACAGATGTAACCACACCTGTATGATCGCTCGTGGAGAGATTTTAAAGACGCGAGCGAGGTGACACGTTTAAAAAACCCGCCTCCAGCAGCAGAGGGTGTCCGAATGTTCGAAAAGAGTATACCGTCCCTCGGCCTTTTCAAACTTCTTTTTGCCCTCAAACGAACAACGAAAACGAACTTCGTTTGAAGTATATCGGGGCCTTGAGCGTGCACATGTAACTGAGAGAAAACACGTCCGTTTTATGTGAGAGTGAAAGAATCCACCTGCGAGAGAATTGTGCCCTGGCATTACAATAATGCGCTCTTGACATTTGTCATTACAATAACTCCACAGAACCACCTCAAATGAACTATTAAAATAAGAAGAAAGTAACATCTGACAGTTGCATCGATTTTTTTTATTTGTTAAAATTGACAAAGAATATCGTGTTTTTCCGTCTGCGATCGACCATTCTGTCGGTGGTGCTAGATCACATGAGGTCTGTACATCTTTTGCGTGGAAACTAGGCTGCAAAAAAAAAAAATAAATAAATAAAATAAAAAAAAAATAAAAAGCTTTCTTAAAAAAACATGCATACATGTTTTCTTAATATGATAATTTAAAAAATCAACAGACTGGGGACATTTCTTCAGATTGTGACGTGCGGGACAAGGGGTGAAAATGCTGTGCGGTACAACGCAAAGCGGGACGGGTGGTCACCCTAACTTTAGGATTAGTTATTGTAACTGTCTGTTGTTTGTGAACTAAACGAGACAATGGAACAATTAGGAGAGGCCATGTTCCAGAAACATTTATCAAGTGTATTGAAATGAACTTTCAATTGACTTTTCTTCCTGAAAGGAGGAACCCATGTTGATAAATTGTGAGAGCTTGTATCCTAGTGATTTCAGAAGTGTCTTTGTTGGTGAATTTGATGAATGACAAAATTGGATTAGACTTTTAGGAGAGGTGATGCATATATCTGTTTTGTAGTGTATTCTTGTGGTAAGTTGTAGAATCCTTGATAACTAATTTTAAGGTCTCCGTTAAGAGTAATGAACAGAGTCAGATGTCATTTGTCCCCCAGCTGTCTATTCATCATACTGTTGTCGCAGCAAGGCAATCACTGTGCTTTATATGGATCATTCTTTCTTTGTCCTTTTACCCTCCCTTAATAAAATGCAACATTAAGGTTCTATTCATTTTCTCAGTAGAGAAATAGTTTTTTAACAAGAATGTATAAGCTGTTCAGGACAGACAATAAGATTTCAGTTAAAAATCAGGTTTAACAGCCTAATTACCAGTGAAGAACCACACTACTCATGAATCATGAAGATCCACCAATCAGAGAACTCACTGTTACTATGGAAACAGAAATTGCCGGAAAAGAGCTCAGACTTCAAACTCCCATGAAGCGTTTTAAATGACGGAATCAAGTCTCAATGATTTTTATATATTCTTTGTTCCAAGTTAATATTTATTCACAGAGCTGGTTACATTTTTTTAATCCCTATGGAGAACATGATTGTGAATAACTCCCGGAAGCACGACTGCTGAAAAGTGGGCAGTTGCTCTCAATTAGCGACCTGCAGGTCCTCTCCCGGATCGTCTTCATTCTTTTTTTGTTCCGTGACCTCAATACCCTTAACTTTTTCTAAAACTTTTGTCTTTTTAAGCCACAAGCACCCTCTGTTGCTTTCCTTAATTATTTTTTCGAGGACTGCCATGCAATGCCTCTATCTTTAATTACAATCACATATGAAGACAGGGTGGGGGAGGATAAGGCAGAGGAAGTGAGAGAAGAGCTATACACTACTTTGATCTTTCCTTTTCTTCTGCATTGCCTCGTCTGTGGGAAATAATAAAAAAAGAATAGATTAATGGTTGCTCAAAGCAATGCTTCTGTATACATTATAGAAAAGCTGTGTAAATGGAACTGGATCTATGATAGTACTCCTCTGTAGTGATTTTTGTAATGTTGTGATTATTTAGAATGATTGTGGGGAGATGTGATATGTGGCAGCTGCTCTGTAAGATGTTGCAGTGTTGCATGTAACAATGTGGTGCCTGGTATGTGATTTTGAATGCTATATTTGTCTGATGCTGATGTTCAGATTTTGTCAAAATTATATGATGCTTTTCTGGTTTTGATTGTGTGCTGTGGTAACTGTGGTGATTAAATGTCTGATTGTGTAATTTCTGAATGTTGTGTTTGTGTGGTGTTCATATACTGAGATTTTATCATTGTGTGATTGCTGCAGTTATGTGATATGACATTGCCATTGTGCAGTAATGTGATTGTGTGATGTTACCATGTGATTGTACAATGTTGTGATTTTGGGGGTGTTCTGATTCTAGAATGTTGTGTCTTTGTTGTGATATTGCAACTGTGTAATGTGATTATTTGATGTTACATTACATGACAGTAATGATACTACCTGTGTGATGTTGGAATGTTGCTGGCTTGATGCTGGGATGTGATTATATGATGTTGTGATTGTGGTATGATATCATTGTGTAGTAGTATGATGTTGTTTTGTGGTATGTTGTGATGTAATTACCTGAATTTAGTATTTTGTGGTTGTTCGTTGCTGGAATGTCACTGTTGTAAGATGCTATGATTGTATGATGTTAGAATGATTTGAATAAGCAATACTGCAATGTGATTAAATGTTGTTGTGATTGTGGAATGTTGTTTTTTCATGAATGTTCTGAGTGTGTGATGTTATTATGCAGTGATTGTATGATATTGCAGTTATGTGATGTGCTGTTGTAATGTCATTAAGTGATGTTTGAATATTTTTATTATGTGATACTGGCATGTAATTGTATGATATTGTATAATAGTGTGATGTTATGTTGTGATGTAATTGTCGGAATTTGGACTTTTATGGTTTCTTGCTGAAATATCATGATTGTAAGATGCTATGATAATTTGATATTACAGTTCTGTGAATGAGCAATTGTGAATTTATGTCATTGTGATTGTGTGATGTTGGAATGCTGGGATTTTTCCAGGATTTTGTGTTTTTGAGGTTTGTATGGTGTGATTAAAGTTATGTGATTGTGACTAATGTCATTGAGTGATGTTTGAATTTTTTATTTTGTGATGATTGTATAATGTCATTGTGTATTTGTGTGATGTTATGGGATGTTGTGGTGTAATTGTCTGAATAATTCTAAGATGCTGTGATTGTGTGATGTTAGAATGATGAACAATACTGCAGTGTGATTATATGTTATTCTGAGTGTGTAATTTTGGGATACTAGGATTTTCTGGAATGTTCTGAGTGTGATCATGCTGTGTTTGTGTCAGGCGAGTTATGTGATGCATGTTGACTAATGTCATTATGTGTTTAAATATTTTATTGTGTAATACTGGCATGTGATTGCATGATAATATTTTGTAGTTCTGTAATGTTATGGGTTGTTGTGATGTAATTGTCTAAATAACTGTATAAGGCACTGATGTTAGAATGACATGAACAATACTGCATTTGATTATATGTTGTGATTGTGCGAGCTAATTATGATGTGTTTGTGTGATGTGATTGAAGTTATATGATGAATTGTGACTAATGTTATTACTAGGGGTGTGACGAGACACTTATCCCACGAGACGAGACGAGACATGAGACTGGGTTCACGAGAACGAGACGAGATGACATTTTTAAACTTTTTTTAAAGAAATACTCAATAATGAAATATATAGGGAAATATATTTTGATATGAACTTGTACTTTATGAAATTAAACTTCTATTTTAATTAATTATATGCAGTAATAAACACGTAAACTAATGCTACATGATTCTGGATAAGATTTTGAAAAAGATTTAGATTAAAGATCTAAACAAAATAACACAATTGTAAATATATATAAATATAAATATGGTATGGTAAATAAATATGGTGTGTAACATGATTAATTTAAGTCAAGGGTTTACAGATCGCAATGTAAATGGAAGAAATCTCATGTTACTGTCGTCACGATTGCAGATAACAACATCCAGGATCAACACTGTTCATGTACCGCAGTGTAAGATTAATTATTTTACATTTAACCAGTTTAATATGGAGAGGCACTGAAATGTAGACCTTAGTTTATGTGTTTTTGACTTACACTGTACATGACGTGAGAATATTTAGCTGAGGTTTGTATGTTAGCATGGACTCACTACCTTTAATGGTAGCTAGTTTTAGCCAGATATATTAAAGATATTTACAGACATTACCTGCTTGAGCAGATGAAAAAGGCCACTTAATCAGAGTATGACAACCAGAAAATAAACGTTAAATAATAAAATCAATTCCAAATTCCATTGCCAATCCTCTCAGCATACCTGGAATCAGTGTTACAGATACCTCAGGTAGGGCTGTGACGATAACCGCATTACCGCATCACCGCGATAATGAGATGCCGACCGCGGTGTTGAGGTCATCACCGTCATCACCGCACTTCTCACTTTTCATTGCTGTTAAACTTTACAGAAAT
This sequence comes from Cirrhinus molitorella, assembly GCA_033026305.1. Classification (NCBI taxonomy): domain Eukaryota; kingdom Metazoa; phylum Chordata; class Actinopteri; order Cypriniformes; family Cyprinidae; genus Cirrhinus; species Cirrhinus molitorella. Next base: position 10,651,430 of record CM065119.1, on the reverse strand, counting down.
GCCTATGGTGTGTGACAGTGGCGCCTGCAGATGTACGGCTGTATGTACTGTGAATACCATGAGTGCTCAGACTGACCCGAGAAACGTCTGTCCGGCAAATATTTCAGCAGTTATTATAACCCTACTTATTTCTGTTCTGTTAGTTGGAATCGCTGTCTCACTGTTCCTCCATAGTAGTCCGATGTCATAAAAATGCTATTGTTAACACGATTAATACACGACGGTTTCTATTTGACATATTTAAACGCAGAAATTGACTTTCGCTGCATTTCATATGCGGTTATGGCGTTCAGTACGCACCTACCTCACACCCCTAACCACTGCGTTTCGGTTCATTTTAACCAATAACTCTTGACATTTGCTATTAAAATAACGCCAAAGCTTGCCTAAAAATAAGTTATGAAAACGAGAAAAGAGTGCATTATTGTAATACGAGAGGGCGCCAACACTAATCTCTCGGTTTGCATGGAAAAACCCGAGCACAGAGAGATTTGCACGTGCAGAAAGGACACATTTTGAGTGAGAGAAGAGACGCGTTTTAAGTCCGCGCACTCTCTCTGGGCAATAGCAGCGTGTATTTGATTGCGCGCGTTCAGTTTTGTGTCAGAGCAAAGGAAATCCGCATGCATTTTATTACCAGTATATTAAATTACTGAGTTTTTGTTGAGCATCCACCAGCAAAAACATAAATTGGCCCCTGTATGCACGAATACAAAATGTTTCAAACGAGAGAGGCTCCGGCGCTATCACTTATATTTTTTTCTTTGTTATTTTTTAAGATTAAAAGATTATTCACGCAGCAAAATAAAAAAAAAGAGAGAAATAGAGAGAAATTTCGTTTAGGACTATTTATTGCACTCCTTTTAATAAATAATCCTAATCGAAATTTAGGACATTGATGTTTTATTCCGTTTTTCTCTTTGTTGTTGCGTTGACCAAAGTGCAGGTGCAGCGGAGTGCACCATTGGTTCACTCAAAGTGAAAAGTAGTTGGGGTGCGGTTAACCGCCAAACCGTGATATTTGTTGTCTCTTCACCGCGGTAAGAAAAAATCCCATACCGTCACAGCCCTAACCTCAGGCACATCGTTTTATTATTTTTGTAGCATAAACATCTTAAAACGACGAGAGCTTCGGATCTACCAATGATTCTCTATGGCGCTGCAACTTACAGAAGTTCAGTTCCATCTCCGTGCAGCAGTTCTATGGGCGGGGCTTACCGATAGGTCAGTGTACTAGTAATTCTGACACAACATTCATTGCTTAAGTCTTTTTTTAAAAATATATTCAATGAAACTAATTTCGCAGTTAATAAAGACTTAATTTACTATTGGAATCTCCTGAATGAATGATTCAATGATAAATGCGTTTTTAAACATGCAGTTGTCGCCACCTCCTGGTGGAAGAGGATAAGCCTTACAATACATACACATTAAGATACTTTCATTTTGATCCCTATTATAGACATTAAGTGTTTATACCCAAACTATAAACTTTTATTTTAGTACGTATGTTGTTTAAATGTCTGTTACACAGAAATAATGATCATTATGTGGTTAAAAGACAGGAATAAGATCGCAGTCTTTTTAGGATTAATCGTGCAGCTGTAATGTAAACACTGCTTGTGTGATGTCAGAATGCTGTGAACGAACAATACTTCTATGTGATTGAATGTTGTTGTGATTGTGTGATGCTGGACTGGTTTTTCGGGATGTTCTGAGTGTTTGATGTTATTATGATGTGATTTTATGATATTGTTGCAGTTATGTGATGTGTTGCTGTGACTACTGATTTTATTTTTTATTGTGTGATACTGCCATGCAATTGTATCATTTTGTAGTTGTGTTATGTTACTGCAATGTGATTATATGTTGTTGTGGTTGTGCGATGCTGGAATACTGTTATTTTTTATTGTGTGATACTGGTATGTGATTGTATGGTATCATGTTGTGTGATGTGATGTTATTGAATGTTGTGATGTAATTGTCAGAATAATTCTAAGATACGGTGATTGTGTGATGTCAGAATGCTGTGAACGAACAATACTTGTGATTATATGTTGTTGTGATTGTGTGATGCTGGACTGGATTTTCTGAGTGTGTGATGTTAATATGCTGTGAATTTTTATGTGATGCATAAAGTTATGTCATGTGATATTATTATGTTATAAAATGTGATATTGTAAGATGCTGTGTGATGGCAGAATGATGTAAATTAGCAATGCTGAAAAACTGGGGTTTTTCTGGGATGTTGTGAATGTGTGATGTTGGTATGTGATTGTTGAAATTGTGTGATACAGCAACTCTATATGACTGTGATTGTGTTATGTGGTAATTGTGTGATGATGAGAGTTGATCTGATGGGTGTGGCTCTTGGCTTGCCGCACTGTTGTTCTCTAATATCCTGCATTTCAGACTCGCTGTTTGATATCTAGCTCCCAACTGTTCTCTCGGCTGAGGGTGTGTGGAGGGATTCGTGTGAGTGTGTGCATGTGTGTGTGCATAACTGTCTGCTAAAGGAATGATGAAGGGGATTTGACCATATGTGCATGTTTGTATGTATGGGTGTTATGTGTCTGTTCTGCTGTCTGTAGTAACATGATGTGTATGTAACACATCATAACCGTCAAGACAATAACAGCTGGTCTGTAGATGACCACAGATGGACAGAGAGCATGCACATCCCCCCAAACACACACTCTCTCTTTCTCTCTCACACACACATAGATACATATTGGCCTGTTTCCCTGGTGACTAGCAGGCAGGTGCAGCTTCTGCCAGTTTTAAACTTTTTCAGCGCAATTGCAGCAGAATTCCTTGTGGTTTTTTGCCAAACTCACAGCCAGACGCTACTGGTCCTTCTCAGTTAGTGAGCCATCTTAAGCCTCTAATTAAAAAATAACCATAATAATCACCATCATAATCTTCATTATCCCCCTGCCTCTCATTAAAGGACATGTGGCCAGTGGATGACCTGCATGTAGGACACTGTGTATACAAAAATTGTGAGTGAAAAAATTACATTTTCATAGACCTCAGTCAAAGTAAATCACATATTTAGATTGAAATGACTAAGCAGGGCTCTGAGCTATATATGTGTGTGTGTGTGTGTGCCATATATATAATATTCATATACAACATTTATTAGTAGATTATCCAATTTATGCAAAACTAAACCTTGCAAAGCATTTAATTCTACATTTACATCACCATTTCATGTAAGCACGCACAGCATTTAAATCACAACACACAACAGGAGATAATATAGACAGCGATATACTTCTGTCAAAAGCATAATTTGATTTTTCAGTCAAGGATTCAGATCTTTAATGCAGTGCAACAGCTTGCATGTAAATCTGAAGCCACTAATGTTAATTATTCCATTCTCGCCAGCAGACTGCAGCAGAAAGGACAGTTGCTTGAGCATAATTTGCATACAGTTAAGCTTTGCCCTATGCTCCTTAGTTGAGTCAGGCCTTTATATTTTAAAACTGATCATTAATGAAGCTGAGTGTGAAGGTGTAATCTTATGTCCATCTGGTGATGCCCTCAATCAATACACTACTACCAGATTATCTGATTAAATCAATAAACAAAATCTTGTTTTTAGTGCAGTATATAATGCTTCTTGCATGTTTAATAAGCTCAGTAATGTAAGCAGGCAGGGGTTGGGGTTGAATTGTTAGCTGCAGGCTAGCTGGAAGTGATAATGCACAACTCTGGCAGACTTGTAGACACTTCAGTGGATTAGTGTCATTATATATTACACCAAAAAGTTCAGAATAGAAGGTTTTTCTAGGCCGCTAATATGGAGTAATATGGATAGTCTTGCATCTATCTATCTATCTATCTATCTATCTATCTATCTATCTATCTATCTATCTATCTATCTCTGTCCTTCCGTCCATCCTTCTGTCTATCTGCCTGTTTGTCTGACATTCTTTTGTTCTATGTGTATGTGTTCGTCTGTGTGTCTGGTTGTCTGTAATAGTATTGTTCTATCTATTTGTCTGTTGTTCTGTCTGTCATTCTATAATTCTGTGTCTTAGTATCATTCTGTATGTCTGTTATACTGTCTGTCGGTCTGTCATTCTATTGTTCCATTTGTCTGTCTATCACTCTATCATTCTATCTTTCTGTCTGTCATAGTATCGTTATGTCTGTCTGTCATTCTATAATTCTGTCTATCGCTCTATCATTCTGTCTAAGTATTGTTCTGTCTGTCTGTCTGTCTCTTGTTCTGTCTGTCATTCTATAGTTCTGTCTGTCTGTTATAGTATTGTTTATCTCTCTGTCTGTTTTTTGTCTCTTATCGTTCTATCTGTCTGTCACTCTATCATTCTGTTGTCTGTGTTGTTCTGTCTGTGATAGTATCATTGTATCTGTCATCTGTCTGTTGTTCTGTCATAGTGTTGTTCTGTCTGTCTGTCATTCTATCATTCTGTCTGTCACTCTATCATTCTGTCTGTCTGTCATAGTATTGTTCTATCTGTCCTCTGTCTGTTCTTCTGTCTGTGCTTCTATGGCTGTCTGTCTGTCATAGTGTCATTCTATCTGTCTGTCATTCTATCATTCTGTCTGTCTGTCTGTCTGTCAGTCATTCATCTGCCTGTCATTCTATCATTCTGTTTGTCTGTCATAGTATTGTTCTGTCTGTCATTCTATTGTTCTGTCTGTCATTCTATCATTCTGTTTGTCTGTCATAGTATTGTTCTTCCTGTTTGTCATTCTATTGTTCTGTCTGTCTGTCACTCTATCATTCTATTTGTCTGTCTGTTCTGTCTGTCATTCTATCACACTATCATTCTGTCTGTCATAGTATCATTCTATCTGTGTCTGTCACACTATCATTCTATCTGTCTGTCTGTCATAGTATTGTTCTATCTGTTGTTCTGTTTGTCATTCTATCTATCTATCTATCTATCTATCTGTCTGTCTGTCTGTCTGTCTGTCTGCCTGCCTGCCTGTCTGTCTGTCTGTCTGTCTGTCATAGCATCGCCCTGTCTGTCTGTTGTTCTGTCTGTCTGTCACTCTGTCATTCTTTCTGCCATACTATCATTCTGTTGTTGTCATTCTATCATTCTATCTGTTTGTCTGTTATGCTATCTGATTGTTATCTGTCATTCTGTCATTTGTTTGTCTGTCTATATCTGTAGGCTAGAAGGGTCTGCTGAATGGAAATAAGCCTTAATATATCGTATTATACTATTATTTCATATACATCAAACAGTATTTATGTTAAATGTTTAAGAAATCATGATATTATCCCAGTAAATGTTAAAAAAAACCCTGTGAATTAGAATGGATTTCTTAGTTTTTAAGTTGCAGACTGAATACAGTATGTTTCGTTTAGTCACATCATTTCACTTCAGTTTATTTGAAAGGCATCCTCTGACACAGAAGTAGAAACAAACCAATAAATAAATGAATAATGTAGCTTGCTGATTAAGCACCTTAAGTAACTGATAAGTAGCAGTTACTCAATTTGCTGATTAATTATATGCTTGTTAATTGAGAACGGACGTGGGTTGAAGAGGCCGGTGGTCTGAATTACAGAGATGCTGCTAGGTATAGACATATTACTTAAACTCTCCCTTAAGTACTCTTACTCCTCCTCACTCAATCTCTTCTTTTCAGGTCTGGCGAGATTGGTGTCTGACAACTAGGCACAAGGAAAGACTGGCTTCCCCTTGAGTTAATACTGCTAAAAGCCCTGAAAGGCGAGTGGCATCGGCTCTTAGCTTCTGTGTGAAGTAAAAGCACAAATAAAGCATGTCACTGAGGATCAACTTGGTTCAGGTATATTTCCATTTTCATCTTGCAGTGTTGAAAATACAAACTTAAAGCAACAACAATACCACAGAATTTGTCAAAAAAAAAAAGTTTTTCTTTACTATTCACTTTTCAATTCTTATTTTTATGGACTAGAAATTAGCAAACAACAGCAATCAAATCAGTTCCTAATGGAGAAAAATCATATGTCATATATGTATGTATAATATGTCACAGTAGAGAAGAAAAGACAATCGCAGTTTCCATTTAATGCCAACTTCCAAGAAATTTGGCACTTTGTCACATACCTGTGAACAAATAGCTGAACAGTAGCTACTGATAGCTCAAGTAGTTAAATATTTTCCCAGTTTCTTTAGAATTTGTTCATGAACTGAAAACTGCTGTTAAAATAACATTACCACAGAAGCTATAGTCGATCAGCAACAATCATGTTCTTTCTATTGTTTTGGAGAAAATGCAAGCATTTCCCAGTCCCATCTGTTTTAGCAGACGTCTTAACAAACCCAATCAGCATCTTCCATAATGCAATTCACATTAGGCAGAAAAGCTAATTAAATTCTGCAAAGACAGCCAGTTCTTGTTGCTGCGCATATGAGAACAAATGACATACATGTCTTAAGCTACAGTAAGAAGAAGACATACAACTTAATTCAAGAGTTCATGGTTTTTATTCAATCCTTAAATGAGGTAAAAATAAATGCCAAGTTCTGTCATGAAACGCTAGATGGGCCATTAATACAAACTGATGATATTCACAGAGTTAAACATATTATAATATATTGCATTGCATCATGATTGACAGGATTAAATTAACACATTTCTCCTGTCTTTCATGTCAAACTCCATTACTTGTAGGTAGAGGACTATGGTAGCTTTGAAGTAGGTGAAGCGGAAATAAAAATGAAAGAATCCTAGGAAAAATAGGTGAATCTACAGGATTTTTTTTTTTTTTTTTGAAAGCATCATGGGAACCATTGTTTCAGTTTGGCTTTTGAAGTCAACTCACGGCCAACTCTCTCTAACAGCATGTGCATGCATTAGGATGTTATTGAGTGAATTCTCCTGAGTTTTTCCTATCTTTATTTTTTAAATTATTTATTATTTTATTTTGAAAACGCCATGTAACCGAGGCTGCATGAGTTGCTTTGAGAGGATTAAACTCCAACACCTCCAGGCGAGGTTTGCTCATCGTACAATTTGTGTGAGCGTTTGCAGCTTCCGTTTCACAGCCAGACTGGCTGAACAAATCTGAGTTTAACACAAACAGGGTGCAATGTTTCCCCCAACAGAATTTTTTTTTAGGAATCATATGGCGGGATATGTCTTCACCTGCTCTTGACTTATGACTTATTTGATTAGTCTAGCAATATAGATGATGCCTACGGGCACTGTATTTGTTGAAACTATCTCAACAGCAGTATGAGGTGTGAAAAAACAAGACAACAGTTCCCACCCTAGCTGTAGCTGTAAATAAAAGAGTGTACGTTTCTCTGCATGTGTTGAATACAATTATCAAGGAGAAGTTCAAATGCTATAATACATCTGTGGAAATGAAAATTAATTTGGTGGCCCACTTTACGGTGCCTAATCAGGTAGAAGCGTTCACTCTCACATATAAATTGGCGCTGTTTACAATAAAATATTAGCATACTGTGTACTGCAGTGTTATTTTGATATCAGTGGTATAGTATTACAGTTTGTATTAATATTTTGATTCAGTTTTATTTGTATAGTTTCCTTTTTTTATTTTAATTTCATTGTTGCAAACGTAGTACATCATTTCATCTGTGTATCTATGGATACAGAAAAATTACATACTGTATAGTGCAAAAATAGTATGCATCGTATGTTGGTATGCTATAGCTGACATTGTCAATCTCTTCTTCTGTCTCTTTTTTTTCACCTCTCTGTCTCCATCTGTTCAGCTGCATCTTACCGGATTCATTATTTAGATTGAATCACTGGTCAGCCAGTTCCCATGGCAAGCATTCAAGTTAGCACAGTGTTAGAATTGCCTATTGCTGCATAAACATGTAAGATCTGCTCATGTGTGAATTGAGATTGCTCACTATATATTAAACAGTTAGCTTGTCTAAAAGTGAAAATTCTGACATCATTTACTCACTGTGAAACATAAATGGAGAAATTTTGAATAATGTGTTTTATATGCAATGGTGTTTCTTTTTTACATGAATGAGGACTGCAGATGTAATGCCTTAAAACAGACAAATCATCATAAAAGTGCAGTCACAATGCATCGTTATTTGGTGAAATCAGTAATGTGCATTTGGGAATTTTGCTGTAGGGTGAAAGATTGCCTTACCCAGATTTTGCAATGGCTTTAGTTATGTCACATGGATTTGCAATGTTGAACAAAAGAAAGCTGCTTGGTTGGTGTGATTCATATACAGTATCTCACAGAAGTGAGTACACCCCTCACATTTTTGTAAATATTTCATTTCATTATGTCTTTTTATATGAAAACACTGAAGAAATTACACTTTGCTACAATGTAAAGTAGTGAGTGTACAGCTTGTATAACAGTGTAAATTTGCTGTCCCCTCAAAAGAACTCAACACACAGCCATTAATGTCTAAACCGCTGGCCACAAAAGTGAGTAAATTGTGAATCCAAATTGGGCCCAATTAGCCATTTTCTCTCCCCGGTGTCGTGTGACTCGTTAGTGTTTCAAGTTCTCAGGTGTGAATGGGGAGCAGGTGTGATAAATTTGGTGTTATCGCTGTCATTTTCTCATACTGGTCACTGGAAGTTCAACATGGCACCTCATGGCAAAGACCTCTCTGTGGATCTAAAAAAATTATTGTTGCTCTACATAAAGATGGCGTAGGGTAAAAGAAGATTTCCAAGACCCTGAAACTGCAACACAGTGGCCAAGACCATACGGCAGTTTAACAGGTTTAACACTCAGAACAGGCCTTGCCATGGTCGACCAAAGAAGTTGAGTGCACATTCTCAGCGTTACATCCAGAGGTTGTGTTTGTGAAATAGACTTATGAGTGCTGCCAGCATTGCTGCAGAGGTTTCAGCCTGTCAGTGCTCAGACCATACGCTGCACACTGCATCAAATTGGTCTGCATGGCTGTCGTTCCAGAAGGAAGCCTCTTCTAAAGATGATGCAC
>CM065119.1:8652500-8837500 GCA_033026305.1 Cirrhinus molitorella | reverse complement strand
GGATACCGCAAGGACGTGGACGACGCCACCCTGTCCCGCCTGGAGCTCGAGAAGAAAGTTGAGTCCCTTCTGGATGAGATCGCGTTCCTCAGGAAAGTGCATGAGGAGGAGTTGCAGGAGTTACAGGCGTCGCTTCAGGCCAGCCAGGTATGAAAAACGTATGATTTAATCATTTAAAACAAAACAAAAAGTCAAACCAGTCTACTCCTATGGTTTTAGAGGGGTGTTGGACACTTTTCAGCTGTTCAGGCTGGAATGCGAGTTAAAAACCTATTTTAATAGGCTGGGAGACCATCTTAAGACCAGCTTGTCAAAGCTGTGAACATGCAATAGTTGCAAAGGCAACGAATCAGACAAGACATATGTGACCCTGGACCACATTCTGACATTTATATGGATAGATTGAAAGGATAGGGCAAGATTTGAAAATCAGGAATCTGAGGGTGCAAAAATAAATTTAAATATTGAGAAAATCACCTTTAAAGCTGTCCAAATAAGGTTCTTAGCAATGCATATTACCAATTTAAAAAAAAAAGTTTTGATATATTTACGGTAGGAAATTTACAAAATATCTTTATGGAACATAATCTTTTCTTAATATCCAAATTATTTTTGCCATAAAAAAATCAATAATTTTGACCCATACAATGTATTTTTGGCTGTTGCTACAGCATTTGTGGTCCAGGGTCACATATATTCCATGCACTTTATTGAAATCACTACTTAACATAAAAATATTCAAATATTCGAAAATATGCTTCACATAAGAGTTGCATGAGTTCAATTTACAGTGTAAGACCGATCTTATTTGATCAAAATAACTTACAAAAATACATAGAAATAATATAAAAACACAATATACAGTGTAAAACATTATCAATAATTGTAAAATATGCTTTAATAATTGCAAAAGTTCAGTTTACAGTAAAGACAGATCTTAATATGAATTATGAAAAGCATAACAATACTTTGTTTCCAGAAATGTTTTGATATGTTAATTAATATATCATATGACTGTTTTGCAGCGTCATTCATGACAGTGTGATTTATGCAGTGACATAAAGATGCAGATATACTTGGGAATAACATATTTTTATTAATTTTCCAGTAAAATAAAACTAACAATTAAGTTGAGATTAAGCCTTAAATGATTTGGAATTTGCTACATAATATCAAACGTTCTCACATGGATTTAAATTAATTCTATTTTTAGATTTATCATGACTGAATCAACCTCAGTTAAAGTCATTTTAAAGGTCATATGAGGTAGAAATAACAACTAACAACTTTTTACAAAATCATTTGAAAAGACTGTCGAAAGCATATAAATACAATGCATTCAGAAATGCTATGAAGTACTGTGTTTATTAATAACTTGCAGTGTGGGCATGCGTAGCATGACTGTGCAGTGTCATTGAGGGCGGTGTGTGTCTAGGAGAATTTACAGCACTGCAGCTCCGGCATTCAGAATCAGACCCTGCACTGCACCAGGACCTTTGTCAAAATGTGCATTTATAATGCCAGTCCCTTCTCTCATGCAACTTTAATATCTAGAAAGTATATTTAATCAGTCCAGGCCAGGACAAGCACCTAGACAGAGTGAAATGTATTACAAGCTGAAAGAAGGTTGTCGATGATGGGATGTTTAAAGTTCCTTACCTCGTGCCAACGTGCAGATAATGATGCAGTAGCGCAGGATTTTAGGTGTGGCTGCAGAGTGCAGCAGGACCCCGCAGCGCAGCGTCCTTGAGAGGGACTGACTGCATCACTTTAGACTCACTTAGCCACTTCTGACAAGTATTTCTACACTACAGGGTTACATTTAAAAGGATCTTGAATAAAAGGGAATAACTTTCCTTCAGTGTACTATCTGAAAATAAACCAATTATGCTTAAACTAGAGAATTAAAATGTAACTGATGTAAGCTGATGCTCATCATGCTTGGATTACTGTTTTCTCTGTTGTTGATGTGGTTGATGAATTGCTGTTGCATCCCGTGAAAGGTTCAGGCAGCTTTATCTTTCCTTGTGCATTTCCTTGAGTTTGCGCTCCATCCCGCAGCCCCAAGGGCTCAAAACTTCATTACCACACATTACGCTCAAAGACTGATTAAACGAGCACTGCATACATCAGCTTTACTGCATTTTCTCTGCCAGTGCAACTTCACCACCTGATGGACATTGGTTTATTGATTACATTCAGTGAAAAACGGTTTATTTATCAGTATATTTAAAAGTCCACACATTAAAGCGACTTTCATTATTTAATCCAACAAATATATGCAAGTAACTATACTGTATGTACAGCTATAATTTACTTCAGCTATATTAGCTCAAATGTAAATGAGTGTTTCAGGGAATTAATTATTCATTGAAAATCAATAATGATTCAGCAACTAAATTTGCAGATCAATACTAGTCAATTTTACAGACTGAAGACTATGACTATCATTTACCACCATTAAAAAATTTGAAGTCTCCTGCACCAAGGCTACATGTATTTGATTATAAATCTAGTAAAAACAGTAATATTTTGAAATATTATTATTGCATTTTAAAATCATTTGATCCTTCAGAATTCATTCTAATATGCTGATTTGCTGCTCAAATAATATTTCTATTATTATCAATGGTAAAAACAGCTGAAACAGCGATCAATTTTTCAGGAATACATTTTTCAGAATATTTGACATGATAAATTTCTTAAATGTCACTTTTGATCAATTTATTGCATCCTTTCTGAATAGAAATATAAAGAAAATTCTTACTGACCCCAAACTTTTGAACAGTATTTCTATTTTGTCCATCAACAACCCATTTGTTTTTTCAGGTTAGACAATTAGCATTATATTATATATTTACACTACCAAAGTTCCAAAGTTTTGGATTTTTTTATGTTTTTTAAATAAGTCTCTTCTGCTCAACAAGCCTGTATTTATTTGATCCAAAGCACAGCAAAAACAGTTTTTTTTTTTTTTTTTTTCAAATTTGTTACTATTTAAAATAAAATGTTAAAATGTAATTTATTCCTGTGATTTCAAAGCTGAATTTTTAGCATCATTACTCCAGTCACATGATCCTTCAGAAATCATTATAATTATAATATTCTGATTTGCTGCTCAAAGAGCATTTATTATGATGATATTGAAAATACCTAAGTAGATTTTTTTCAGGTTTCTTTTAATAGAAAGTTCAGAACAGTATTTATCTGAAACAGAAATCTTTTGTAACATTATAAATGTCTTGATCATCACCTTTAATCAATTTAAAGCATCCTTGCTAAATAAAAGTATTAATTTCTATAATTTCTTCCATCCCCACCCCAAAAAAAAAAAAAAAAAAAGCTTTTTTCAGATCTTTGGAACTTTCTATTCATCAAAGAATTCAAAGCACCCAACTGTTATAATTATTGACAATAACAATAATAAAAATGTTTTTTGAACATCAAAACACCATATTATAATCATTTCTGAAGGATCATGTGACACTGGAGCAATAATGCTGAAAATTTTGCTTTGATCACAGGAATAAATTACATTTTAGATTTTTACATTTTCAGATTTTTACTGTGTTTGCTGTATTTTGGATCAAGTAAATGCAGGCTTCTTTAAAACACCTCATAAAAATCTTACCGTTCAAAAACGTTTGACTGGTAGTATACATATTCATTTTATTTGTATTACAATTATTAACAATTTGTTTGCTGACTGTTTTTCATGCGCAGGTGTCTGTTGAGATGGACGTCAGTAAGCCTGACCTTGCTGTGGCCCTGAAGGACATTCGTGTCCAGTACGAGTCTCTCTCTGCCCGGAACCAGCAGCAGGCAGAGGAATGGTACCGCTCCAAGTTTGCCACCGTGACGGAGGTGGCGGCACGCAACAACGATGCCCTGAAGCAGACTAAGGATGAGCTGAGTGAGTACCGCCGACAGCTGCAGGCCCGCACCCTAGAGATCGAGGCCCTGAAAGCCCATAATGAGGCTTTAGAGAGGCAGCTGGCGGAGATGGAGGACCGCCACAGCAACGAGATCGGCGAGCTGCAGGTCAGTGCATTTCAATTATTCATACAGTGGAGGCCACTAGTCAAATTGCTCCTGTTTTACATTTGTCTAATTTAATTAAAAAAACTATTGTAAATTATTTTTTTGTTTAAATATATTTAATTTATTCCTGTGGTTACTCCACAGGTCTTCAGTGTCACGTGATCCTTCAGACATTATTATTTTTTTTTTTTATATAACTAAATTTAGAAAATATATTATAAATTCTATTATGAACCTAAGAGTTTGATTTAGTTTTGAAGACACTTTTATGCAAAGCAGCATAGGAAGAACCAGTGTTATTTTTGTGTATATCATTGATATATTTTTATAGTTTTGGTTAATAATTTGAATTATACTTTATTTTGATATATTCTGCTTTCATTTCAGTTTTAGTTAAAGTTTAAGTAATTTTGTAGCATGTTTTGTAGTATGTTGTCATTTTTATTTTTTATTTTTTATATAAATTTCTTTCAAAATCGTAGGGTTTAGCTTTAGTTTGTTTAGTTTTAGTTATTTTAGTACTTAAATTTAACAAAAAAAGAATAATAAAGAAATGTTGCTTTGCCAAAGAGCTAACTAGCCGGAAAAAAAAAGTCAATTTTTTTATAATTTACTTTTAATGTTTATTTTATTTCAGGTAACAGAGACTGTCCTCAAAGAAAATACGACCCAAGTTTACGTTTTTTTTATTCACCTTATACGACCTATTTTAACGGTTTAAAGTTAAGCGCCCTCTAGTGGGCGTAAAAATAATGACAGTGTCGCGTTGGATCTGACGTCATCAAATGACGTATGAGTTTTTACACCGATCTCACTGTAATTCAAACATAATTTACTAGGTGTAATTCGTATGAATGACCACACCTAACCCCACCCTAAACCAACCCCTTGCAAAATCATGATTTATAGTGCATATTCCAAAAAAAAAAAAAATGCTATGAGAACTTGTACATTCTCTGGTATCAAACATATGATTACACCACTTTGTAGTGCAACGCTCTACCAACTGAGCTACACGTAATTCTGAAAGTGCAGTGGATACCTGTTGCTGATAGGGGAGCAATTGTTGTATACGCTCTATGGAGACGTATTTTGAGGATTTGTGAAAACAACTTACGTCGGGCGTATAAGTTGGAGGACTTGGAAAATTTTGATGATTTGATTAGTGACTTTAAAACTGACTTCTAGAAAGTTCTGTTCATTTTCAGGTTTGAATAAAACTTTTGGACCCTGTTTTATTTTCTTTTGTGCATTTTCGAAAGAGATGCATAAAATTTCCTATCAGAAAGGTGTTTTTGAAGACATGAATCTCTTGTTTGTGCTGTAGGACACTATTCAGCAGCTGGAATCGGCTCTGAGGAGCACAAAAGGTGAGATGTCCCGCCACCTGCGTGAATACCAGGACCTGCTGAATGTCAAGATGGCACTGGACATCGAGATCGCAGCCTACAGGTTAGACTCAGAACTATTTTCATTTGGTGCAGTTTGTTTTTAAGTGTCATTCATCAGAGTTCCATCTTTATCCATCTATGGTCGTTCCCAACAGGAAGTTGCTGGAAGGTGAGGAATGCCGTCTGAGCTCTGTGGGAGGAGCCATGCTGCAGCCCGTCTACTCCTATCAATCGAGCCGCACTTACGCCCTAAGCGCCTACAGGAAGGGCGGAGCCAAACCTGAGACAGAGGAAGAGGAAGAGCAGGAAGAGGAGGAGGAAGAGAAGGAAGAGGAGAAGGAAGAAGAAGAAGCAGGAGAGGAGGAGGAGGGAGGAGAGGAAGGAGAGGAGGCCGAGGAGGGAGAAGAACAGGAAGAAGGAGGTGATGAGGAGGAAGAGGAGGAGGCTGAGGAGGAAGAAGAACAGGAGGATGAGAAAGAAAAGGAAAAAGTAGACGAGAAGAAGGAAAAGGAAGAAAAGAAGAGCCCAAAGGAACAGAAAGAGAACGAGAAGGAGAAAGAAAAGGAAAAGGAGAAAGAGAAAGAAAAGGAGAAGAAGAGCGACAGCAAGGCAGACAGCAAGAGTGAAAAGGGGGACAATAACAAGGGCGAAAAGGCCACTGCGGTCAAGAGCAAGTAAAGCTGCGTACCATCACCGATCCCGCCACTGCTGCACTTCACTCACTCACACGTCCTTCTGGACCCGTCCATCTCCTCCTTACCTCTCTGTCCCTCTGCCAAAATCACGTCAACACACACCACCACCACCACCACCAAACAAACTTCATCCACTCATCTGCACTTTCATTTCACTAGGTATGGCTGATTTCATCTGCTGATGTGTCAGGATCTCTGCGGGCAAGGTAATGTGAAAGTACTAAAATGGAGGACTGGCTAGTTTTCTGTATAGCACTTAAATATAGATTAAATGGGGTCAATGCAGAGAGTACATGAAGTAGTTCAGCCAAAAATGGCAATTTTGTCATCACTTACTTGGAGATATTAGACAGAGTGTCTGAGTTTGTGTTTTTCATACAACAAAAGTGGACGCTGAGTAAACTCCCAAGCTGCAGAAAGACAAATAAGCAGTACAAAAGTATCATAAATATTGTCCATGCCATTTGTGACCCTGGAGAACAAAACCAGTCATAAGGGTACATTTTTTGAATTTGAGATTTATATAATTAGAATTATATGAAAAGCATTGAGCACTGAAAGCATTGTATGGTTTGTTAGGATAGGACAATATTTGGCCGAGATACAGTTATTTGAAAATCTGGAATTTGAGAGTGTAAAAAAAAAAAAAATGCTTTTAAAATTGTTCAAATGAAGTTCTTAGCAATGCATATTCAAATCAAAAATGACATTTTTAAATATTTACGGTAGGAAATTAACAAAATGTATTTGTGGAGCATGATCTTAATATCGTAATGATTTTTGGCATAAAAGAAACATGAATAATTTTGACCCCTACAATGTATTGTTGAATATTGCTACAGAATATACCTGTGCTACTGGTTTTGTGGTCCAGGGTCACATTTGTGTGCTGTATTTCAAGTCTTCTAAAGTCGTATGATAGGTTTGTGTGACAAAAACTAAAATTGAAAAACTTTAAAACTTCATATCTTCCTTGCTCTCAAAACTTAAAGGTATAGTTCACCAAAAAAAAAAAAAAAAAAAAAAGACAATTTTGTCATCATTTACTCACCTTCATGACAACCTTTTGGATCTTTGAAGTTTTGATTACTTGGACTTTCAGTGGAGGGGCATTGTGAACCTATTAGACTTTGGTCAGTCTTCAAAACCTGAGAGGTTTCTGTAATTTTTGGGTGAACTATCAGGGTTGTTCATGTCAAGACCAAGCAGAAAAAGTGACATTTTTTAAATTTCTGATGTGAAATGTCCACTGAGTAGGTTTTTTTCCCGGAACAGATGAACACACATATGGTATGTTTTATGTGACACTGGTTTTGTACATGTCACCACAGTTCTGACTTGAAATGTCATTGAGTGGCGCTATAACTAGAACTATATATAAAATAACGTACCATCTGCACTACACCTAAAGCTACCCAATAATATGAAGAAAAGCGAATGTGACAAAAAAAAAAAAATGCAATTGTAATTGTAAGCAAGCCGTTTTAGCTCGTTTTTCGATCTCTCATCTTTCAGCTCTTTCATTGTAAAAAACAGTACAAGTGCTCACTGTTTTACCGCCTCTAGTGTTTATTTCTGTTGGAAACTGCAGTGATATGCATTTATTGGTACATGTACAGGTACGTTTTCGTCATAAGATCAGGTAATGCCTTTATTATATAAAGTTTGACAATTTGAAGCCACCATGCACTTCTTTTGTATGAAAAATAGGAACTTTAAGCTTGAGCTAGACTTGGTGTTTCACTAAAGAAACGCATGAAATGGGGTCCGAATGACATTAGTATAAATGATGGCAAAATTTTCATTTTTCGCATCAAGACAGCAAAGACCCCAGTCACACCTGGTGTTCACGTGCCATTATTGCCAGTAGTGCAGGACAGCACAAAGGAAGGTGATGCCATGCAATCCAAATGCACTGGCAACCGGTGCAAAACGGACCAAGTTTGCAGGTTCCAACCTATCGGTGCTATTTGATTTTAAAAACAAGTGAGTTTGAGCAAAAGCATATCCATTATATAGAGCTTCACTCTAGTCCTGAATGTATGTCACGAGCCAAGCACAGGGACAGGCCACGTCTCCTAATTTTCCAGCAA
This sequence comes from Cirrhinus molitorella, assembly GCA_033026305.1. Taxonomy (NCBI): domain Eukaryota; kingdom Metazoa; phylum Chordata; class Actinopteri; order Cypriniformes; family Cyprinidae; genus Cirrhinus; species Cirrhinus molitorella. Next base: position 8,829,280 of record CM065119.1, on the reverse strand, counting down.
TTTTAGGGCATCTATACCCACATGAAGGGAATTGTCCAAGCTCATTTCATTAAAGTTCACTCGTAGGGAGAAAGAATGCTTCATTCACATTCTCATGCAAAGCATGTGTCATTTGTGAACATCAATGTACGCATCCATGCGTTCCATCCATTTACGGTTTTCTTAATTGCACTGGTCACAGCACGGCAAATGTGGCGGCATGGAGTTAAACGAGGTTGATGATAATAAAAGATTAAACATTTATGGATTTCTTGGGGAGGGTTTCAGCGTTTTGTTTTGGGAGAGAAGAGCGCATTGTGCATCTGTAGTGTGAGAAATTCCTTCTGCAATTTAGATTCTGACGCTTTAGAGATGATTGCTGCTAAATATCCCTCTATTCCTTCCTTTGTTCAAAAATGACCTCCTCTTGATCGATTCATTCTTGACGGAGCAGATCTCTTTCTGAAGTAAATCTTCCTCTCCATCCGGATCTCTTTATGTATTTCTCTTATTCTCTCTTTCTCATTGTCTTTTTATCTTTTTCTTTTGGGTAGGTCTTCCTTCTGTTTAGCTCTTTGCTTTTGTGTTTCTGCTTACAAAAGCATGAATTTCATTAAATATGTCCAGGCCACTGCTGAAATCAAAAGAAAACATTTTTTTTTGAAGATTACTTTTAGGACTATTCAGAATAGTTGCTCTCACACCTAATTCTTATTACCGTAACGCATCTGGACATTTTACTTGTCCTATTTCTCATTTAACGTTTTTACTGTAATCATATTTACAGCATTTTACTATAATACTTAGTATAAAATGGGTATTAAATTAAACTATTGACAGTACAACAAAAGCTACCAATAATGTATAAATGCTTTACCATTTAAATAAAGCATAATTTTTACTTTATTGGAGTTGGAACTGGGAGGGAGGTGTTTAATTTAAATGCAAAATGTTTTTTTTTTCTTTTGATTTTGGGGTTAAATATGATCTGGACCCAAACGGAAGTGAGAAAGCATGAGTCTGTGAACATTATTTGTTACGTTTGTGTATTTTTGTGAATGTTTGTTGTGTTTTGGGTTTGTGCACAAGAGCTTTCCTGCTTCAAGAAGCACTGTAAACACTCGTGTTTGTCTGCAGCACTGCAGATGGTGGTGACGGATCTGGCTCTCTTCTCTCCCTGCAGGTGACAGGCAGGCCATAGAGAGGGCAGAGGGGTCACAGACAGTCACACGAACAGCCATAGTGAAGGGCTATTACAACCACCATTACAAGAACCCATTCAGACAGCTATCTGAACCACCGCCAATGACCCTTCATAATGCAGGCCTGTTTGACTGAATGATTACAGAATGCAGATTATGTGACATTTTGAGCTAGTGTCTTGATTCTAAAATATGCCCTGATCTTCATCGGTCACAATAAATAAACTTATGAAACCAACTACATGTAATGCTATATCTTCATTTTTTAAAATGGTTTGAAATATCAACATGGATGGGAAAAGAGCTGATGAAATTCTTTCTATTCATGCATTTTTGTGATGTGGGATAAGTAGCTTGTTTCAGATCACATCTCAGTTGGTCTGACTTCAATATTTCTTCTTACATAAATCTTTAAAAAAAAATCATAAAAACTTTTATGTCTGCCCACAGTATACGGTTCTAGTAGTAGTGCAGTTTTTCCAGGTAGTATTTAGCAAACTTGGGTATTAGAATGTGTTTTTCTAACAAATTCTTACTTCAAACTCAAATGAAACCTTGATTTTAAGATGGTTAGCTAATCAACCCACTCCTGACGAGAGATTCACCCTCATTATACCTGATTTTCACTTTTTCCATCAATGGTCTTGATTTTTTAAAATCATTTAATCAATAAATATATAGCATTAGAAAATGTTACAGGTGTTGTTTGTTAAATAAAACAGACAGATGAGACTGAATTGTAGTTCTAGAAAAATATAATTCCAAATAGTTTTCAAATGTTATCTCAACATCTGCGAAAAAGGGCCCAATGTACTGCGCAGTTAAAGGAATTTTCCATTTTGATTTTTCATTGGTTTTACCAGGGTTTTTTTTAAATACTCATTACATTATATTGTGTTTTCTGGTTAAAGGAAATGTCCCTCAACTGATTAACTGGCAGAAAATTACCTGAACCTGGAGGAAATTAGTGAAGTGCAGTGACAGTGATGTTAAAATGAAGGATTCGACCTCATTTTTGCAGCGACTTCTAATTTAAAAGAGTTGGAAAGGAGGGAAGAGCAAGATTTCCAATAAATGTGATAAAAACAGTGCAGCAAATTCTTCATGAAATGAATCAATCAAGAGGAGGTTCAATTTGCATGGCCTGATTCACTTGGAGCTTGACAATACGAGGGGTGGGATAGATTTGCTTGATGTGTGTAAAAATGTACGTAAATGCCTTAATCATGAATCTAAACTGCTTAAAAGAGTCCTCACGTTTTCTGCATCTCAACACTGTTACAGAGATGGTTCTGAAGTGCTGACACTTTAACTGTATGGCTGCTAACTGATACAGTGTTGTTTCCCTAAAGCCAAATAAAGTCATTTATCAACCAAACGTACCATACACTGTCTCTTTGTCTTTGATGTGTTATATCAAATGACCATATCCATACACACGCTATCCAGAAACTAGTGGCTAACTCACTATAGAGTCAAATAGCTGTGACTTGGCAATGTTGGGAAGTTAGCTAACAAATACCAACGCTATTACAACAACATTTATAAGACCACTATTTTCAGATTTCATTGGTTCAGATGTCAAATGTAACCCTGGACCACAAAACCAGTCCTAAGTAGCATGGGTATATTTGTAGCAAAAACGTTGTATTGGTCAGAATTACACACTTTATTTTATGCCAAAAAATCATTAGGATTAAGTAAAGAGAATTTGTAAATTTCCTACCATAAATATATCAATACTTAATTTTTATTAAGTAATATGCATTGCTAAGAACTTCTTCTGGACAATTTTAAAGGCAATTTTCTTAATATTATGTTTTATTTTTTTTGTACCCTCAGATTCCAGATTTTTAAATAGTTGTATTTTGGCCTAATATTGTCCTAACAAAACATACATCAATGGAAAGCTTATTTATTTCGCTTTCAGACTATGTATAAATCTCCATTTCATAAAATTATCCCTTATGACTGGTTTTGTGGTCCAGGGTCACAAATATGAAATCTAATCATGGTCTTGGTGAACAGTTTTGGAGAATTTGATGGTTCATCATTCAAAGCGATAGGACCGAAATAGCTGCAAGAGAGGCGTTTCAAAGATTACTGTTTAAAGAAAATGATGGATCGTTTTGGTAGATAAGACCTTTATTCCTCGGCAAGATTTGTGTAGAACCCTTTGAAGCGGCGTTAAAATGGCAATTTGGTTTAATTTATTTTCAGCTGAAGAAATAAAGTCATGAATATATTGGATGACATGGGGATGAGTAAATTATCAGGAATTTTTTATTCTGTAAGTGAACTTCTTTGAAGGATTAGTTCACTTTCAGAACAAAAATGTATAGATAATATACTCATCCCCTTGTCATTGTTCATGTTTTTCTTTCTTCAGTCGTAAAGAACATTATGTATTTTGAGGAAAACATTTCAGGATTTCTCTCCATATAATGGGTATGTATGGTGTTCCCAAGTTTGAACTTCCATAATGCAGGTAAATGCAGCTTGAAAGGGCTCTAAACGATCCCAGACAATGAAGAAGGGTCTTATCTAGCAAAACGATCGGCCATTTTTTAAACAAATTGATAATCTATATACTTTTTAACCTCATGTGCGTCTTGCCTTGTCTCTGTGATGTGCATGCTTAGTCTGTGTGATCCAGGTCAATAAGTTAGGGTTGAAAAACTCCCATCTCATTCTCTTCCCCAACTTTAAAACTGTCCTACATCGCTGCAGAAATACCAACCCAGTGTTTACAAAGTGAACATACAAAGAAGATCAAACGGCCTTTACAAAAAATGTAAAACCGTGTTGTAGGACGATGTTGAAGTTGAAGACGAAAACGAGATGGGAGTTTTTCGACATACCCTGTATTAACCCGGATCACACAGACTACGCATGTGCATCGCAGAGATGAGACAAGACAACCATTTGAGGTTACAAAGTATATAAATTGTCCATTTCTTCTGAAAATAGATAGATAAGACCCTTTCCCTTTCCTTTAGAGCCCTTTCAAGCTGCATTTAAACTGCATTTTGGAAGATCAAATATAGAAGTCCAGTATATGGAGAGAAATCCTGAAATGTTTTCCTCAAAAAACATAATTTCTACACGACTGAAGAAAGACATGAACATCTTGGATGACAAGGGGGTGAGAGTGCATCATCTCTACACTAAAAGTGAACTTATCCTTTAAATCACTTCAGATTTTTATTGGTCAATGTGGCAAATCTATGAGGGGAACTTTTTTGCTCTTTTCAAATGACTGGATGAGCTTTAGAATGTGGTTAAAGACATTTTCATAGTTTGCTGTTATACTCATACCAATCGATAATATTTTCCAGCTGTTTAAGATTACCTATAGGCTTATGCTCAGACATGAATGGATAATCTAACTAACTGAAGGAGATGAACGAACAGGAACAACTGAATGAATGCTATAGCAATGTCATGCTTTTATGAATATGTACCAAGATTTGAATTACTGGTACATAAATATAGTAATCATTCAGTAGTGGTTTATTCTATTTATACATTCTATTTAGTAGAAAATGATGAATCAGAGTTTCAAGGACAGCAGTTAGCATGCCTTAAAAAGGCTTTAGACAGAAATATATTTTATTACTGAATATCCTATGAAGGAGACTAGACAGAGCGTATAAATTATGCATATAGCAAACACCCATGCTGCTGACGGCACATCTCCTGTTCTTGGCTGGACGAATCCAGAGCAACTCTAAAATGTAAGGCTCTCAGCTCTTTGGGAATCAATCACATCCAAATCTGACAGTGGGTAATTCTCATTATATGACTGTGCCATATGAAATTCTCATACAGAATGATAATGACTTTAGCACCTTAAATGATTTACATTGAAACTTTAGTGTGCTGTAGTCTGGTAGTTCTACTTACCATATTCATGTAGTATTTTTAATTACTACATGAAGGGTTATTAAGATTTATTTTAATTAATTGATTAATTTCCACTTTGCATGCATTACATTGATCAAAACTGACAGTAAAGCTATTTATAAAGTTAGAATAAAGTCAAATAAGTGCTGTTCTATTGAACTTTCTACTCATCAAAAAAAAACTTAAAACATTTTAAACAGTACAACTCTTTTCAAAAAATAAGAAAAATGTTTCTTGAGCAGCAAATCAGCATATTAAAATAATTTCTGAAGAATCATGACAATGAAGACTAGAGTAATGATGCGGAAAATTCAGCTTTGCAGTGACACAAATACATTATATTTAAAAATATACATTAAAATAGAAAATAGTTATTTTAAATTGTAAAAATATTTCACATCATTTTACTGTATTTTTGTTCAAATAAATTCAGTCTTGGTAAACATAATAGACTTCTTTTAAACACATTAAAAAATCTTTTTTTAAAAAACAGTTTGTCTTTTTGTCATTATCTGACATCTTATGGCTATTTTCTGGAATAAAAAATGTAAATGGAATTATTGATTTGTTTAAATGATTACTTAATGCAATAAGAAACTGGCACTACATATAAAAACAGTTTTGTGGTCATGAAATAAAATATTTTATCATATCATGCATTGTACGGTGAACATATTTTGCAGATGGTCAACCACAGACTCAAATGTAGAGTACTCTGACTAAGCATATCCATTTCCCCCTAAAAGTCCTGAAATATTTAATCAGTTAAATTATTAAAAGACAGCAGCTTCGTCTCAGCTATGATTATGAGCCAGAAATAATCTCAGTGAACATTAATGATTATGATTACACATTAGCATAGAGCACAAAATAAGAAATATTTCTTCATTCCTGAGGTACTGCAAGAAGCTAAGCTCTACACACAAGGGAACAAGACTAGAACATTTAATATTAATTATTTGTATAAAAAAAAAAGTGCATAATTTTATTATGATTTAATTACCTACTTGATTTTATCACATCTCCCTCATTGCATGATGATGTTTAGGAGTGCGATGACTGCAGACTGCAATCTTAAAATAGAACTTCAAAGCAGCAGTAAAAACCTGCAGTACTGAATAATATTTGTGAGACTGGCAACTTTTCAATTGATAATATTGTATCTTGTCCTCAGTCCCCCTCCCTCCATAGCTCTCCTCCATCTCTATGCTATATATAGGCTTCTGCATTGCAGATGTCCCATAACCCAAAGCCTGCAGTCATGTTTGAGATCTTGTTTTAATTCCCAGGTTAAAACAGTTCAAATCTTGCACGCACACGAAGACACACACGCATTGACTGTATATCTAATGCAGCATGACGCAGCAGAACAGTGAGGTCTAACACACAAACACAGAGAGACACACACGAGTTGTGCCCATCTATGAATATTTTTAGGTTTGTGATGCCACCAGTTCTTAAGCAGAATATCCAGAAGAACCCACTTGGAGGATTTACTGTTAAATGCGTCAGTGTATTTCAGTGTGAAAATGCTTTAAACAACTTAACTAACACAAGTGCACTCAAGGAAAACACTGTATATTCAAACTTACCTGGTTGGCAGCACATAAACCTGTGAACTGCACACACGAATGGCTGTCACCAAAACGTCTTTTTTAATACACGGTGAGTGGCTTTTTTTTTACTTTGAATCACAAGAGTATATCCTCCCACACGCAAGCAGGATATTTAAAATCTCGGGGGACAAAAAAAATGTATTTGACTCGCGAATATGTGGTCTTCATCGCCACCTAATGTCCACACTTTGTGACGACATTTTACTACCCACAGAAAAAAACATGAAAACAGGAGGGAAATGTATATAAAAATAACAAAAAAATGTGTTGAAATCATTGATTTTATGATAGGACGATCCGGTGGTTTAAAAATCGGATGTTTTTTGTGAAGACGTTTTAAATTGGCCCAAACCGCATTCCGTATGCGCTAGTTCGCAATCAAACAGCCTACAGCTGGGCAAGAGGAACTATTACTGTGCGGAAGACATTTTAATACAATTATAGTTTATTAATAAAATTAACTGTTACATATAGAGACAATATATAGAACAGCCTGAACTGTCTTACAGCTTTAATTTATCATGGTATATATTTCTAAATTTGCAACATTTCACATCTCTGCACATTATCCCAGACTCTTCATCATATGATATGAATTTATAAGATTATATAGGCCTACACAAATCTGTGGGAAAAAGTAGTGTGCTTAATTGCATAACATGAGCTCCTCATACTTCAAAGACAACAGAATTGTGCAGCTATAACACATTTTTTAATTAATTGTAAATAACAAGTGACATTACATTCATAATATTCAGCTATATTGTTTCAAAGAAGCCTATGTTATTTCCATAAGTATCCTACTTCTAAAAAGCTCTAAACACAAGTGAATATGGGACTTTTTATTATATATAAAAAACAGTTATGAAGCCTACATAAATACTTTAGCTATTTATATCTATGCTAAAGTGCACTTTTACACTTGAAAAATAATTCACAAAATGCTTTAAATATATTTCAAAAGCAAAAACCTCTAAGTCTGTCCAAGATTTTATTTTTTTATCAGGCTCCTATGAAAATAACAACATTGGACAATGGACAGTTTTTGAAAGTAAGGCTTTCAATAACTGACTAGTAACTGTTTTAAAGAGGAAAAAAAAGGATCTCAGACGGATTTGGAGGTTTTTGTATACCCTTATCCACATACATACACTACCAGTCAAAAGTTTCTGAACAATGTTATTTTAAATGTTTTTTTAAAGAAGTCTCTTCTGCTCACCTAGCCTGCATTTATTTGATCCAAAGTACAGCAACAGTAGTAATATTTTAAAATATTTTTACTACTCAAAATAATTGTTTTCCAGTTGAATATATTTTAAAATGCAATTTACTTCTGTGACCAAAGCTAAATTTTCAGCATCATTATTCCAGTCTTCAGTGTCACATGATCCTTCAGAAATAATTTTAATATGCCAATTTGCTGTTCAAGAAACATGAATTATATTAGCAATATTTTCTTTGGTGAATAGAAACATCCAAAAATCAGCATTTATCTCAAAAAAGCTTTTGTAACATCATATACCATAGCATTCGAAAGCTTGCAGTCAGTATCATTTCTATTTCAGATAAATGCTGTTCTTCTGAACTTTCTATTCAAAGAAATCTGAGAAAAAAAACACTCTAAATTCTATTTAAAAATACATTCAAAGAGAGAAATTGTTTAAAATAGTAAACATTTCAAAATTACTGTTTTTGCTGTACCTTGGACAAAAAAAAGAAAACAGGCTTTGTGAGCAGAAGAGACTTAAAAAAAATAAATAAATAAAATAATAATAATAATATCAAAGTCAAATCCAATCAAAAAACCTTTGACTAGTGCATAAACCCTAAAAGAAAATGTTTTGTTTAAATATGTTTAAGTTATCACAGATTACACATAAAATCCACAATCCTGTTTTACATGTTGGAATACAAAAAGAAATATTTGAAATGTGAAATACCAAGGCAGACAATGCAAAATAAGGACAAACAACATTTTTTGTTTTGTATAAAATGTTTTTATCATTTCCATTTTTCAGTATAAAACACCTCCATATCTCTGGCCAATTCAACAAACAAATCCACAATCACATCAGGAAAGATCAGACACTTCCTGTTTGTCTCCCTCTAAAATACCTGACATTTGGGTTGAGGGGGGTGGGGCTTATTTGCCATTCTAGTTTTGGCGATATAACATTAACACAAAACTCTAACAAATCACTTGTGGTTAGCTAGTATAACATTAATATTAACTTAAAAAAAAAGAGAAATGGATGAATGGATGAACACAAGCCGATCTGGTCACACATCCCAAACGCAAGTCCTTGAGTCCATGTCAGCACAGCGACCCCACAAGGAACTACACAGTCTTCTGCTGACCCTTCTTACCGATCAGGGACTTATGGATGTGAGGAATCACACCTGCAAGAAGACAGGAAACACAAAAGCGCTTAACATCCTTATCTGTCAAAACAGCAGCATGTTTGTAACAAGCACAAAAGAAATTAAGCTCCAACATACCACCACCAGCAATGGTTGCCTTGATGAGGGAATCCAACTCCTCGTCTCCACGAATGGCCAGCTGTAGATGGCGAGGAGTGATACGCTTCACCTTCAGATCTTTTGAAGCATTTCCTGCCAACTCCAAAACCTACAACAAGAATTAAACAATTACAAACACACAAATTTGCTTTGCAGTCTTGGGAGTGAGTGGCACAGAGTCTTACTTCAGCTGTGAGATATTCAAGGATGGCTGCGCTGTAGACGGCTGCTGTTGCTCCCACACGACCATGGCTTGTAGTGCGGGTCTTCAAGTGCCTGTGGATACGGCCCACTGGGAACTACAAATTTCACATATGCATTCCCTTAGAAAGTAGTATGGCTCTGACAAATGTGACCTAACAAATTCCTCAAATACACCCATTTGATGCAAGGATATTTAACAAATGGATGTTTAAACATGTAAAAATCAGCACAGGAAATGATAAAAATAGATGCTTACCTGAAGTCCAGCCCTTTGTGAGCGGGACACTGCTTTTGCCTTGGCTTTGCCACTGTCTTTACCTGCCTTTCCTCCTGCCTACAAAACAATACACAGTCTCAGATCTAACTCACACAAACATATTCAAACATTTCAGTGCACAAAACAATCAGTTAGCATAATCAATAACAGAATGAGCACAATTCATGACAATTGTATTTTCATCAGCATATTACCTGTGCAAAGATATTTAAAGCATATTGAAAAATAAAACATTTATGCATTTGACATAAAAATTAAAACTATAATATTTCATTTCTATATGCAAAAATGTAACAATTCCCATGAAAATTAAAAACGCATATAAACATACGTTGTAGAACATATGTAATAAATTTTTTTTAAAAAAGAAAGAAATTACACATTTAATTTTGATGTGCAACAAGAAATCACATATAAAAACGAAATACATTACATAAGTTTAGATATGTAATGATACCTGAATATATGGAACATTTTACAAACAAATGAAATGACATTTTACATATTTAATTTAATATAATATAATTTTGATATTTAACACAAATAAATAAATAAATAAATATATATATATATATATATATATATAAAAAAAAAAAAAATTCACACAAAAATTAAATGTATTAAACAAGTCATGTAAAATAATGTAAAAATGACAAACTACAAACAAAAATTAAGTTACATATAATATGAAAAAAAGCCTAAATTATAATTGACAAATTTAAATTTGACAAAGATTATGTAAAACAATGTTTAAAAAAGCCCCAAATTATAATTAAATTACATGTCGAAATCATATATTAAATAATGATAATAATAATAATAATAATAATAATAATAATAATAATAAAGTACCATGTGGAAAACAATATAATTCACATAAAAATTGCATAAACTAAGTATTTAAAATAATGTAAAAATAGTTAATTACAAATTCAATTTCACATTTAATATATAATTTAAATTTGATATGTAACAATAAAATGTAACAAATTAAACATTACATAAAAATTATGTAAAATAATGTAAAAATGACAAATTACAAGATACTTAATTACATATTTAATTTAATATATAATTTAAGTTTATTATGCAATACACATGTAAAACAGGTAGCAATATAATTAACATAATTAAGTATGTAAAATAAATTACATTTCATTTAATACACAATTTATATATGTAAATCATGTAAAAAAATTATATATATTATATATAGCGTGTAAAATTATGTAAAATAAGACAAATTACTAAAAGTTAAATTACATAGTTAATTTATCATTTAACTTTGATACGAAACATACGTGAAAAAAAGAATTATACATTTAATATAATATGTAATTACATTTTATATCCAACAGAATAATTGAATATGTAACAATATTATAAATGTCAAAAGATGGGATTTAATTTAATACAATTTAGATATTTGAATTTTACATATTTAATTATTATACTATAAATATTGCAAAACATTACATAATATATACAGTACATACACAAAAATACTTTTAAACGTGTAAATAAAAAAATAATATGCAAGTGTTATAAGCCAGTGTGTCAACTAACTTATTGTTCAAGTCATTTTGGAGAAATATACATTCTTTTGGCAAAACGCACAATTTCCCGCCGATCGGGTATGATTAAAACATCCATTAGGAATGGAATCCTGCGCTTCCTTCAAATGAATTAAAGTTTACTTAAAAACTTTAAGCAATGCCATCTGTTACTTCACTGAATGCCAATGAGTCGATAACAGCATGTTAAAGCAGGTAAATCCCCTGCTTATATGACTGCCACGCTGAACTTACGATATAGTTTATCAGTCTTCCTGACACTAACCTGCACATACTATAAAAGCATATCGCAATTCTCTGGAGTCGGTGGTCTCTGAAGAACTGTACAGTAAATAAACTTTATATGAAGTGATCACACATCAGCTCCACACTGCCGCTGATGGCTAGAGTTTAGCTTAGCGATCCTGCTTGGAGACAGCTGCGACGTATATCAACAAAACCGTTCAAATAAATACGACAGCAAGGTTCAATAAGATAACTATTTAAATTGGGACAACATATGTCGTGATTAATTAAATACCAACTATGCAAAAAGCTATTAGCACGAGCTACTCCCGCAAGCTAGCAGCAACACAACCAGCATTAGCTCGGAGCTAGCGTAGAATCTATAAAAAGACGACAAATAAGCACTAAAACAAAAGGAGGAACATTCCGAGTTATAAAAAAAAAACAGTTATACGGTTCGGTATTGAAGAATTGCATACCATTTCAGCGAAGTACTACTTTGAATGGGATCCGGGGAGGTCGGTCTAAAATCTATTTCGCCTCTTGACTCGGAGGAACAATAAACCCCGTTCAGCGGAGAACGCTTGAGGCATACCGAGCGGTGAAATCAGCCAATCAGAATTTCTGTTGTTGGTTCGAATTTCGGGAAGGCCAATGAGATTTCGGCATGTATCTGCTTCTACCATCCCCCATCGATGAATGATGTTTGTACGGATAACACGTAGGCGGGACTTAAGAGTGACAACTGCCTAAAATTTTGGAGGAAACATTAACCTGTGTTTAAAAGTCGTAAATGACCTGATTAAAAATACAAAAATAATAATTTTATGTAAATAACTCAAGACCAAATATGTAACCAAATAAAAATTCTAATCAAAACTATAACTTTTTTCTTATTAATCTCACTAATTATGTGACAGGTGGCGCGAAATCGAGTGTTAAAACATTTTCGCTCAATAATAATAAATGGATGATTATTTTAAAATATTACTTTACATATTGAAATGTTAAAAAGAGTCTTTGATATTCATATATACAAACAGAGGGAGTCTTTAACATTTTCCTTTTTGTGCTGAATTCAAGGGCTTTAAAACTTTTTTTATGTCGGGGCACCCTTTCTTATTAGAAAACATAAACGCGGTTGTATGTGAGCTTTCCATTGCTGTATGGTTTGTTACATACAACCATTTAAATGTCTGGAAACTGAAGGTGCAAAAAAATCTAAATAATGATAAAAAAAAATCACCTATGAAGTTGTCCAAATGAAGTTCTTAGCAATGTGTATTATTAATTATTAATTAAGTTTTAATATATTTACAGTATTTACGTTTTAGCATAAAAGAAACATCGATCATTTAGACCCATACATTGTATTTTTAGCTGTTGCTACAAATAGCCTATACCTATACTTAAGACTGGTTTTGTGGTCTAGGGTCACATATTTCTATGCATAAAAACATGTATAAATTGTGCAAAAAGGCATAAAGTAAGCATGAAATTATTTAAATAGAATAAAAATGGCATAATAATATAACATGTTGTTCGGTAAATAAACAATTATTTTTTATACTGTCATTATACAAACGCCAGAACAAATTATTTAATATTATCAGTAAAATATTTACTTTGCGTTAGGTTGGCAGCGTATCTTTTTTCCCGGCTAGTACTAATATGTATTTATCTCAAAGTAAACATTTCTGTATTTGTTTAGCCTTATCGCAATCTTTTCATAGGTCTATAAAGGAAGATAAATAAAACAAATATACATTTTAGTGCAAATAATAATAATAGGTAGCCTAATAATTACACGTATGTAAACGAGAGAAAATGTTCTCTTTTAAACTCTCCGTGACAACTTCATTTAGACGTTCCTATTTTTTTGTTTAAATGGCTAGAAAACTGTGGAAACCACAGTAGATGTTGACTGAGGGATGATTCTGTATGTACCGTTGGAAAGGCCAAGTGTTATCTGCAATAACGTGCTTGTGTTAGTACGTTATCGACACCACTGTACACCAATCGCCCATGGTACTGTCAAAACAATAGGGTGGGATTTATACTTTGACAGGCAGTCTAAGTGAGCCAATAAGAATGCGAATTTGATGTTTACCCGTATAACGGACAGGTTGTGGTCCAATTGGAAAAGCGAATGTATGACTGACAGGTCAACCGCCCAATCACAAGATGTTTCTAGGCAGGTGACGTTTCAGAGCTATTAGCCATTCATACGACGTTCTCGGGGTCAGAAGGCGGGACCTGATGAAATACGGGTGGGAAAAAAAAATAACGCAGCTCTGGGTGATGGTGAAGATGGCGGATGGGGATAGTGGGAGTGAGCGCGGTGGAAGCAGCGGTGGTGGTGGAGGTGGTGGAGGAGGTGGTGGCGGCGGCGGAGGAAGCGGGTTCCAGCCTTTCCAGAGGGATCAAGAGACCCAGGAGCTGGCGTCCAAACGGCTTGACATTCAAAACAAGCGCTTCTACCTGGACGTTAAGCAAAACTCGAAGGGCAGGTTCATCAAGATCGCCGAGGTCGGCGCTGGGGGCTCCAAAAGTCGCCTGACACTTTCCATGTCAGTCGCGGCAGAGTTTCGGGACTACCTGGGGGATTTCATTGAGCACTACGCCCAGCTCGGACCCAGCACCCCCGAGCAGATCGCCCAGTCCTCCGGCGGCGAGGACGGCGGGCCTAGACGGGCCTTGAAGAGCGAGTTCCTAGTGAGGGAAAACCGCAAATACTACCTCGATTTGAAGGAGAACCAGCGGGGGAGGTTCCTCCGGATCCGTCAGACCGTTAACCGCGGGCATGGCGGCTTTGGCGTCGGAGGAGGTGTGCCCGGCGGTGGCATGCAATCCGGGCAGACCATTGCCCTTCCTGCTCAGGGTCTCATCGAGTTCCGCGACGCCCTGGCCAAACTGATCGACGACTACGGCGGGGACGACGAGGAGCTAGTCGGCGGCGGCTGCGCTGGAGGTTACGGGGAGCTCCCCGAGGGCACGTCGATCACGGTGGACTCCAAGCGGTTCTTCTTCGACGTGGGCTCCAACAAGTACGGGGTGTTTCTGCGGGTGAGCGAGGTGAAGCCCAGTTACAGAAACTCTATTACGATACCCTTCAAAGCGTGGAGCAAGTTCGGCGGCGCGTTCTGCCGCTACGCCGAGGAGATGAAGGAGATCCAGGAGCGGCACAGAGATAAAGTGTACGAGCGGAGAGCTGGAGAGGAGTCGGAGGGCGACGACATTGATGACGACTGACCCGCACAGGTGCTCCGTCGCCGGGCCAACCGCACAGAGCGAGAACCGCCGCGCAGGAGGGGGAGAAAGAATTACCGTGCATGAAACGAAGAACATTAATGCTCTATGGCGAATAAAGATGTTTGACTGAGAAACACTGTCATGTATATGTAAGAGAATCCTGTTTAAAGCAGTATAGACGATGTTTGGCTAAGTTAGATAAATGGATATTTCTGCTGGCTGCTCTATAGGTCTTGTCATTTTGAAAGTTCTCCCCTTTACAAAGAAAAACAAAAAATATCCCTTCACCCAGAGACTGAGTTACTGAGTTCACAAAAGAGTCGACAGGGACGTGTAGTGTTAGTGTATCAAGATACGATTAATATCTCTACTATAGGTGTTTTTGGTGTTGTACCATACGATGGAGAGCAAACCAGCATCATCTGAACGACGTGGTGTGAATCTCATAGTTAGCTCATTCAGGAAGTGTTCTCTGCAAATTTGTGTGTGTGTATATATACATATATATTATATATAAAAGACTCAGATCAAACCATGTAAAATTTGGAGGTTGTTAAAGAGTTCAACTTGTGGACACACAATACAGTTCAAGCAACAATGTACAAACAGTTAAAATGGTGCTATTAAACCGTGCTCCGCCGGCCCGCCATGAAGATTGAGGTTCATGCGGGCTGGTGAGTTTTATTTTGTTTTCCTCCTGTTTCTTGTCAGGATTGAACAAATTACTCTGATTGTATATGCTAAATTGGGAAGTGCGTTGGTGCTAATGCCACTAAATTTACCATTGATACTGGGTTTGATTTGGCTCTTGTAAAGGGAATGGTGAACATCAAATTAGTACGTTTTCGAATTTAATACGCAGAGAGCTTTGGTGACATAACTGGAAAAGAAAATCAAATGTAGAACAACACCCAACTGGGTTCAAATAGATTTATTTTTAAAAACAATATACAGAAATATATATATACAGAAATATATTTATATATAGACGTATAGAATCAATTATAAATGCTTCCTGAACAGGCTATTTAAACAAATAAAACTCGGATGCAATTATATATAGGGAAATATTTCTTACTGGTTTTCCATACATTTCCTATAGTCTTTATGGTTGGAAGAGCATAGAAAAACAATGACAAAATTGTCAAATACACAAACTAGACTTGAAAATGTTCTCAGTTTAGTTGGTAGTCCATTTTTCAACAACCCAAATGGCATAATATAACACTCTTTTTCTTTTTTCGTCTGCATATTAAGTTGTCACATTTCTGAGTCTTACTGCAACCTGTCCGCTTCTCTTCTCCCAGATCTGTCAAAATATGTGTGCCTGTTAGAAACGTCCCTCTGTTATCCTGATATTGAGTGGGTGTTATACATTTTTCATTTGAACGGAGATAAAAGAGTGATGTCCCTTTCCTGACCGTTTTGATTTTCAGGCCTTCTGTAACCACAAGAATTAGCCATACACACCACCTGGGAGCCATAGTGATTTTTTACTAATTTCAATATCCATATGAGTTTTGACCTCATTCTTGTCTGTACTGTGTTATGTGATAAAGGCAGCTGTTCAGTCAAGTGTGTACTGCTGTAATTCTCCACAGACTTCCTTTGAACAATAAATAGAATTTCTTTGCTGAGAACACGAGTTTGTATTATTTTTATTTATTTATTTTTGCTCTTTCACAATTCTTGAACTTCTATTAACAATAAAGTGTTTCTTCTGCATCATAGGCATCGCCATACAGATGCAAAAATCATGTTTTCAAACAGCTTTTCCAGTTTACTTCAGCTTCCTGAGAAATACTCGTTGTGGGTGTTTGAGACCTCATCCAATTGCAGTCAGTTTGTAACCTGCAGCATTTCTTACAGTCATTGTTTAATGGTTTTAGTTAACTATAATAACCCTGCTTGGCTGAACTGCAGTAGTCTTGCTATTTCATGTAATAATTATGTTTAGAGCTGAATGCAATAATGAGAGGGTGCCCTAGAAAAGCAAAATACAGTTGAGGTCAAAAGTTTACATACACCTTGCATAATTTACTAAATATTGATTATTTTAACAAAATAAGAGGGATCGTACAAAATGCATGTTATGCATTACTACTGACCTGAATAAGATATTTCACATAAAAGACGTTTACATATAATCCACAAGAGAAAATAATAGTTGAATTTATAAGACTGTGTTGTTAACTGAATGATCCACAGCTGTGTTTTTTGTTTGTTTTGTTGTTGTTGTTGTTGTTGTAAACAGTTAAATTGCCAGCTGTTCTTCAGAAAAATCCTTCAGGTCCCACAAATTCTTTGGTTTTCAGCATTTTTGTGTATTTGAACCCTTTCCAGTAATGTATAACTTTGAGAGCCATCTTCTCACACTGAGGGACTCATATGCAACTATTACAAAAGGTTCAAACGCTCACTGATGCTTCAGAAGAAAAAGAGCCAGGGGTGTACATTTTTTAACAGATTTTTTTTCTTATTTTGCCTAAATATCATAAAGGAGGTAAAAGATAGGTCTTAAAATCATACAGTCATTGTTGGAAAGTGTTCAAATACACAAAAATGCTGAAAAAACGAATAATTTTTGGGACCTAAAGGATTTTTCTGAAGAACGGAAGGCAGTTATTTGTTCAGGACAAACAAGGGACTCGTGAACAGCTACCACTAAAAAAAAATACAGCTGTGGATCATTCAGGTAACAACACAGTATTAAGAATCAAGTGTATGTAAACGTTTGAACAGGCTCATTTTTATAATTCTTTTCATTTTTTAAAAATGCATTTATTATTTTATCTTGTGGACTATATATAAATGTCTTTTATGTGAAATATCTTATTCAGGTCAGA
The DNA here is from genome assembly GCA_033026305.1 of Cirrhinus molitorella. Lineage (NCBI taxonomy): Eukaryota > Metazoa > Chordata > Actinopteri > Cypriniformes > Cyprinidae > Cirrhinus > Cirrhinus molitorella. Next base: position 8,811,679 of record CM065119.1, on the reverse strand, counting down.
ACTCAATAAAAAAAAAACATGCATTTTGTATGATCCCTCTTATTTTGGTAAAATAATTAACATTTAGCAGATTCTACAAGGTGTATGTAATTTAGTGACCTCAACTGTATCTGAATTCATGCATACTGAGGTCTGGTTTTAACAGAACTGTTCCTTCACAGAGCCTCTTATCTGTGTGAAACAGAATCTTGCAAACTCTCAGTTTGTTCCACTTTACAGACCAGTTTAGCCTCAAGGATGTTGCAAGCAATTTCTGCAGAAAGATTTTTGCTTTTGATTTTTGCTCTTATTAGTATTAGGTTCTGTCATCATTTACTCACTCTCATGTCGTTCCATATGTTTGACTTACTTTCTTCAGTAGAACACAGAGGATATTTTGAAGAATGATGACAACCAAACAGCAACCCATTGCATTTTTTGTTCATATTATGTAAATCAATGGGTACCGAAACAGTAAGTGTCATGACGAAATCCAAGTTAACAGAAATGCTGCCTCTGTGGATTTCAAGGCCCGTGGGAATAGTCAAATTAAATCTTGAGATACTGTCAGGTTGTGCAAGATGAGGAATATTATGTACTTTGGAATTTATAATCAGTTTTTTCAAAGTGAGATATTTTGGCTTCAAAGAAAAACACAGTCTTGTCTGTGACTAAAAGGAGTTTGAGCAGATGTTCAAGAAAGAAGTTGTATTTTAACCATACATTTTCCCAAGTGACTGAACAGTCCAGTCATGTACAGGGCTGGTGTTCTCAGAACTGCACAGAATATCAGACAATTTACATATTATCAATATCTAGCATGGCCAGCAGAAAAGAATAATATTTTTAACATCTCAGATTTTGAGAAATGTACCATTACATCACTTGCTCGTCAGCTGATCCTCTGCAGTGAATGGGTGCCGTCAGAATGAGAGTCCAAACAGCTGATAAAAACATCACAATAATCCACACCACTCCAATCCATCAATTAACATCTTGTAAAGTGAAAGGATTTAGACAAGATTACTTTTTGCTGCAAAAAGCAATATTATGGATGGAGCTCTCTTATTTTAGCAGGAACCAATAGTTTGATGTTTAACCATTATTTAATAATGTATTTGTTTCTTACAAACATGCAGCTTTTCACTTCTAGAGTTAACTGATAGACTGGATTCATGCAAATTACTTGTGGATTATTGTGATGTTTTTATCATTTGTTTGACCTCTCGTTCTGATGGCACCCATTCACTGCAGAGGATCCAGTGGCACCCATTCACTGCAGAGGATCCAGTGGTGAGCAAGTGATGTAATGCTACATTTCTCCAAATCTGTTCTGATGAAGAAATAAAGCTTTTTTTTTAATGTGTATTGCATTGTTAGTGTCATGTGTTAAATCTGTAAATTTAAGTCTGTGATCCTCCATTGTCCCTATTTCAAGAGGGCAAATCACTTTCCAAAAGCTTTTCAGTGAAGAAAAAAGGCTCTCAATTGCTTGGAATAGTAGGATATCTGTTACCACCATTGTAGCAACTCATGTATCTAACAGCCAAATCTGTAAAGTGATACAGCGTCTCACTTTACAGTAACAACGAACAACTATCCCTTCTCATTCTCATGCCCTATAACGTCCTATTGCATCAGTGCAGAGATAAACCCCGTGACCCTCATCTGACGTGATTTCATAATCAGTCATGGTAAGACTCAGACACACACATACGCATGCTAAGCTTCACTGATGACAGCTCAAGGGTACGCAATGGCACGCCTGGCAGAGCGTCCCTGATTCAGGAGATTATTTCACATTCTCTGTCATCCCGATGAGATGAGGATAAGATGCAAACAGCTGTCAGCCAGGCTATCGTTCATTCAGACTGTGCTGAGAGCTTCGTAGCGAACAGTCAGTCTCAATCCACTAATCCTGAGAGATCTCCAATCACCTTGCAGTGTTTCTATGCCAGGCGGCGCAGTTAACCAGTCTCTAGTTCCACTTCCCACTGACTACATTTAAGTTTCATTATTAAATAATACCTCAGAAGTTTCTTCTAAAATATGTGCCCACACTAAGTCTTGTTTATGCCTTGTTTACAAGCAGAGGAAGATGCACACTGTACATAAAACATGTCTTCGTAAACATGTCTGAAGATTTTGGCAGAGAGGATGACTTGCAATTTTTTGCCCAGCCTTACTGAAATAGATGTTCTACATCAGAACACAAATGCGTTGTGGTACTCTGATGTACGCGTGTCGAAGACTGACACAGAAGAGAGGAAATTGTTGAATAAAGTCATTATTTTAGTTTACTTTGAGCACAGAAAGTATTCTCCTAGCTTCATAAAATTAAAGCTGAACCAGTGATGGCCTATTTTGTCAATGTCTGGCCCGTTTGCACATTTCAGCTGGGTTGTCTATGCAGGGCCAGAAAGCTCTCGGATTTCATCAAAAAAATCTTTATTTGTGTTCTGAAGATCTTATGGGTTTGGAATGACATGAGGGTGAGTAAGACAGAATTTTCATTTTTGTGTGAACTAACCCTTTAACTATAATTGTCCTTATTCGCAAACGGTTTCTTATAAAAATGCTATTAATGCTTACAGCAGTACAGGGCCATGTTTCAAGAACGTTTTAAGGACATTTTTGATTATTTTTGTAAATAACAAATTTCTGTGTGGGGTCACTTATTGATTTGCAAGCATGGAAGATTTCTTTAACTGCAGGTCATTGCAATTTCAATAAGGTACCTAGGATAAAATTGTCTATCAAACTAGTAGACTAAAATTCTGGGTTAAACACAGCCCAAGTTGGGTTGTTTGGCAACCCAGCACTGAGTAAATATTGGACAGAACACATGCTGGGTTATTTTGACCCAGCTGGTTAGGTTAAATTATTAGCAATAGGTCAACTATTGTTCAGAAATAATTATATTGCTGGCATAAAATGGGCTGGGAATTAAAAATCACACTCAGTATTATAGAGGCAACAGCAATAATCAAAAGATGAATAGTTATTATTAAGCAAAAACATAAGACAAATGGGTTATTTGGGTGAATAAGGCCTACAGCACAATATTACATACATTTAAACTCGTTTAACAATCATTTTAGAAATAAAAATGTAATATTTAAAAGTAGCATTGTCATTTAAGTGTATTCAACCATTATCTGTAATCACTTTTAACCTAAATAGTGCTAATTCTCGTGCCCGTGTGGTGGCAAAACCTGAGCCGGTGATGGGCTGCTCTTCGCTGGGGGAGCTAGGAACCTCAAAACGCCACCTTGCGTTTCACGCACAGCTGAAAGGGGCCGTGACAGACTCCATAACCTGCCCATTAACAAACGGGACTAAGAGTAGAGCGCATTAGCTTAAAATTAAGTTAAATTCAGTATTATAACTAATAAAATCAGTTTATGTTATGCAAGGAAAATGGAGTTTCCATCATGTGAAACGACCGCTGCTTGTATGTTGCGTTGCCTAAAATAATATCATGTACAGCATGTATAGACGTATACAAACCTTTGTTTCACTGAAGAAGAACCGCTCTCTTCTGTAGAGGACGCAAATAGCCTCAACAGCTCTTTTTTTTTTTTACAAGCTGGGTTGTTTTACAGGTTTTACAGGCTCAACCCTCAACCCATCATCAGGTAGGTAGAAAAAAAAACAATCCAGCATTAAAAAAAGACCCAGCAGCTTAGTTACACAAACACTACCCAGCACCTGGGTAAAAAATATTAAAAACTACCCAATAAAATGACCCCAAAAAAATTTAGTGCGCCTACAAATAACTCAGAACAATATTGTGATTTGGAGTCTAGTGCTTCATCACTCTAGCACTAGAGAGAGGAGAGTGTGATAAAGAGCGTGAGCAGCAAGGCATCAGAGGGATGTGACTCATGACAGAAAAGCTCTTCTGTGTACTGCGGGCTTCCCTGCGCTATATTTAGCTTTCGTGTTGCTATGTATGTTCTCATATAAACAGTGAAAAACGCTAAAATGCGTATCTTTTTTTTTTTTTTTTTATCTTTGTAGGGTAGACCGAGTGCAGTAGAGACGTCACTACACACACAAAAAAAAACTAGATGTTGAAAATATATTACGGGCAACTTAGGCCTATATCTTTTTCACTTTCTCTGCATTGTCATTGATTCACAACAAGCCAAATATACTGGAAAATATGTTTATTTGGTAGTCATTAACAGAGAGTAATATCAGCTGAATACTATAATTCTTATACTGTCTTAAGAAAAGTTCAGATGCAAAACCAGCTAAAAGCCATCTTGGTCAAAAATAAGATAATAATAGGCTACTGGGTGAATGCTCTCGACAAATAGTATACATCCATCAAATACTTTTACTTCAAACTCGCTAAAATCCTACCCTCAGTCCAATCAGAAGTACCAGTACTTACATAGAAACCTATACATCGGAGCCTGATAAAAATGCATTTTTTAAAGAAAGATGTCAGAAAGATTTAGCTGATTTTGCATCTGAACTCTTTATATATTATGTTATTAAATGTAAATGTTGCATTATGTTGCATTATGTGTGATTACATTTTGTAAAAAATAAAAAAGACAATATATTAATAAAAAAAGAAATACATGCATATGTATTTCAGCTGTACAGCTTATACATAATATGTTTAACATATACATTTGCAGATCGCTACTAGAAAAACAATGCATATCAGATCTAGCATACGCTATACGAACTCAAGTGCAAAGCACTGTACTGTTACAATGCTGACCTCACACTCACAATCTGCCTTAGATGACGTTACATAACAGCACGTCACAGTAGTCTGCAGTTTCATTGCTTCACCAGCAGAGGTCGCGTTCGTCTAAATCTTTGTGTCTCACAAGACATACTACTGTATATATACTATGCACTTTTACAATGCGTTACGTACTTTACAGACTAGTGTGTGAATGTTCAGCAATCACAGTGAATTTGCATTATGCAGTAAAGTGCACTTCTTGTGAACAAAATACTCTCACTATTTAACAGTGAATATATTACTGGTCAACATTCTTTTTTTTAAAATAAGTCTATGCTCCTTTAGGCTCCGTTTCTTTAATAATAAAAACATTACATTTTAAAATGTAATTTTCTCATTACCCAAAACTTTTAACATGAGAAATAATTCTTGAGGGCAAAATTGGCATATTAGAATGATTTCTGAAGGATCATGTGACACCGATGCTGAAAATTCAACTTTGCATGATAAATTGATTATAATTTAAAACATTAGAAATGTAATTGTGATATTTCTGAATGGGCAGATATTTTGTTCCAGAACTGTGAACAATGACACACCTTTTTTAAAAGTAAAAGTAATGCATGTTGTTTACAGGGTATGATGCTAAAGAGTTAGGTTCCTGTGTAATGTCTTATTAAAACATTTCAAAAAGCCATGTAATTATCAAGAATAACTACAAATGCTGACAAGCTTATCAGCACCTATTGCATTTGTATAGTAATAATGCAACTGATTGTGAAACTAAAACTGCAAAAAAAAAAAAAAATGCTATTTAGTAGGTTACGCCAAAATGGCAAACATGCACATAAATGGATAATATGCCATGCCTCAAAAGACCCACAAAGGAATTGCTCCACTTGCTCCCAACATTTTCTCATCATCTTTGAGGTTCCCCTCAAAGAAAAAGAGCCTGCAGCAGATGCAGACAGATCAGAGCCCTTTTGTTGGTGAAACAAATTTACTGAAATTTCATCCTCTTGGCGTTCCTGAGAAAGATTGAAAATGAGAAAGATACCCTTTAGTTCACTGTTATTTTCTATTTTAACCTTATAAATCATATCGTATTTGTTACCCTGGACCACAAAACCAGTCATAAGGGTCAATTTTTTGACATTGAGATTCATACATCATCTGAAAGCTGAATAAAAAAAGCTTTTCATTGATGGATTGTTTGTTAGGATAGGACAATATTTGGCCAAGATACAAATATACCCATGCTACTTCAGAATGGTTTTGGGGTCCAGGGTCACATTTGATGATCTCTAAATGATCAACATGATGCTGCATGTCATCTGATTTATAATTTATACTTTTTAGCTAGCAAAATGTCTTTTAATATACCTATTTTTTTCAGGATGAACACTAAACTGAAGCAACTTTCACTTGATAATCTATTCAATTTTAAAATGCGAGTTTCAATCATGATCTATCCTTTTAAGGGAACATTTATTTACTCGTATCTCATATTGCACTACATATATATTTTGACCCCCCAAAAAAACCCTGCAGAGGTTTGATCATAAAGCTAAGCATAAATAAGCAAATATCATCTTACTAAAACACATTGTTTGGGGATATAGAGCAACAACTGATATTTCCATGCATTTTCTGTAAGTAGTCTGTTATATTGTTACAAAGATTTATTTTCAATCAGAATTTCATCTTTATCTCACAATATAAAAATCAGAAACTGCACCAATTTGGATCATTTTGAGCCTTTGAATAAAATTGAGGTGTTTTTTTTTTCATAAAGCCTGACACTTTTTTGACTAAAGGCTCAACAAGGTGTTCCATTTAAAAAAAAATAAAAATAAAAATATTCATATGTCAGGTTTTAAAGGGTTAATGTCCATGGAAGTCAGCATAAAAAAAATCAATTAAATGCAATTCAGAAGGATAATGCATAGTACTACTCACTATTTCAAGGCTTGTTTAAACACAGTATGCTCAAAAGTGTGTTTTAAAGAGGTCCAAATGCTTTTCAACTTTTTATAGCTGTGCTCTTTACAAATGTGAAGTCTGCAAATAGGAATAGTTACCTTTCAGAGCATTCACATTTGCGGCGCATTTGCCAGGTGTTTTTTTTCCATCGAGTTGTCATGTTCTCGTGGATTTTGCCTGATTTAGTGTAAGCCTGAGACCTATTTGCTGTATCTTCTTACAAAAAAAAAAAATCAGTGGATGGATGAGTACCTTGCTGTATGGATTTTACAATGTATTGTGATAAACATGCTAGAATGCAGAACATCACTTAAGTTTAACATTTGGCAAAATTACCTTTTTTCTTGTATAAGATTTTAAAACTCGGTTCCGGCTCTGTTTTGATGGTCACTTTGCCCTTTTCTTCAACAGACAAGTATTTGTTGGGTTTAGCCACTGAATTCAAACTCCTCCAGGGTCCACAACAGTCTCGCTCACCCCATTTAAATAAGAACGTTTGGTTAAAGGTTCCTGGTGTGATCGGCTTGTCTGTGGGCACATCCTGTATATGTGAGAGCGATTAAAAAAATAAGAAATTACTCAATAAAAGCACAAGAGAGTATTTGACAATGATAAGTCATTTCTTTGCAATTCAGTGTCTGAGACATTACCATGAAATCGACCTTTTCGTCTTTAACAAAAGGGAAAACAGACTTTTTACCCAGCTCAAAGCAAAAAGCCATGCATTTTGTTTTGTTGTACTCAATATGATACACCTTGACTGAAAAAGAAAACACAAAGCATATTGTTAGCATTGCATTAAGTCAGAAAAAAAGCCATTGGTACTGTGGCTGTAAGATATTAATTACTGTGACAAAGACACACTTCTCCATTACAGTCACATATAGTTGTAACATATAGTTACAGTATATAGTTTTTTTTTTCAACATGGAATAGAAAGAACTCAAACAGTCCAGTCACCAGAAATCTTCATTGAAGAGTTATTAATGAGGTCAGTTCTGGATAACCAAAGAAACATATGAAGCATTCAGTGGAAATAGCACAGGTTCAGACCTTCAGGGCCTTGTCTCTGTCGATTTACCGCAACCAGCTCATGAGACCTTTCGGGACTTTGCATGTACACATATTTTCCATTAATGGTTGACAGGTGTGCTGGTTTAACTGACACGATGTCCATTTTTTGGGAAGCTTCTTTCTGGATACTAATAGACAAAAATATTCACAGACAAACAGGTAATATAGACTGTAACAGTTGAGGACCAAAAAGGGAAATGACAAAATCTTAAAAAGCAGTAAATATCAAGTGAGTTATGTAACTAAATTGCATTTTATTGGATATCACAGGCACTATGCACAACAAACATACAAATAATCTGATGTAGCCTGTCTGCTGATCATTTATCATATTATTATCTAACTAACTGAAAACAAAACTGGCTACACTACCAGTCAAAAGTTTTGAACAGTAAGATTTTTTTTAATGCTTTCTAAAGAGGTATCTTCTGCTTACCAAGTTTGCATTTATTTGATCTAAAGTACTGCAAACATTTCTGTAACATTTTGAAATATGTTTACAAATTAAAATAACTGTTTTCTATTTTAAAATGTAATTTATTCCTGTGATTTCAAAGCTGAATTTTTAGCATCATTACTCCAGTCGATTGCTGCTCAAAAAACATTTATTACTATTATTACTATTATGTTGAAAACAGCGGAGTAACTTTTTCAGGTTTCTTTGAAGTTCAGAAGAACAGCATTTATCTGAAATAGAAAACTTTTGTAACACTATCAAAGTCTTTATCATCACTTTTGATCATTTTAAACTTCCTTGCCAAATAAAGGTATTAATTTCTATGATCTCTTTTACAAAAAAAAAAAAAAAAAAAAAAATACTGACTCCAAGGTTTTGAATGGTATAGTGTACAATGTTGCATAAGCTTTTTATTGCAGATAAATGTTGATCTTTAACATGTTTACTTTAGTTTACATCACCATAATAACAGATTACAAAAGACAAATAAATCTTAATCTAATCATGACAAACTATATATTGTTGGAAAGGTCTAAGGCTCCTAGATATTTTACCTTTTTTGTGTGTGTTTGCAAATTATTTAGGGAAAGTAATAGATTGATAGAGATGATAGGATTGCACCTCAAAAATCTACTTCATAACAGGAGTTCTGACATTTGTCATTTGACAAAAAAAAAAAAAAAAAGCTTCATGCTTTAGAAATCATAAAAAATTATATATCAGTTGAAAACTTAAAATCTCAAAATTAATCCTTTGAAAGCCATTTTAAAGTCAGACATTGCATTACAATGGAAAATGTACATCAAAATCATATGACAAAATTATACAAATTTAAGTTTGAATACTGCATTTTATGTCTATGTTAAAAAAATAGGAGTGACAGTTAAAGGGTTAAACAGCAAATCAGCATATTAGAATGATTTCTGGATCATGTGAGGACTGTGATAATGAAGCTGAAAATGCAGCTTTAATCACAGGAATAAATTACATTTTAAAATTTATTCAAATAGAAAACATTTATTTTAAATAATAAAAATATTTCTAAATTATTATTATTATTATTATTTTATTTTTATTATTATTATTTTTTTTTTTTTTTTTCTTATTACTTGCTGTAAATGCAGGCTTGGTGAGCAGAAATGACTTTTTTTAAAAAAACATTAAAAAACAGTTTAAAAACTTTTGACTGGTAGTGTACATGATGGGATAGCGATGGGAGGAAAAAGCACATTTAAATGCTTTTGCGTTCGCCTGAGAAACTTGCACTCATTCACAAAAGCGCTATTGAATATTCGTCTTATTGTTTCCATCACAAACATTCTGCGAGCGAACGTGAAGTTTCTCTCAGGGCAAGAATGCAAAAGTATTTTAACAGGCATTTTCCCACAGCATTCAACCTGTCCACTGCTCAATGGTTCTGTGAAGTACTCTGAACATCCACTGAACCTTTCAAATGCAAAAAAAAAAGGTCTTTATAGTTGAAAAAGGTTCTTAAAGAAAAAGATTTTTAAAATGTTCTTTAAAATGGTTATTTTAGGAACTGTTTACTAAAAGATTCTTTGGGGAACCAAAATGGTTCTTTTATGGCATTACTGTCTGCATCCCTTACATTACTCAAGAAGCGTCTGAAAATGTATCTCCTCCGTCAGCCCTCTACTGCATCCTTCTGAGAGAAAAAACAATCCTTTATGCTAATTCCTTAACCCCTCACGGTTTGAACTTGTCCTATTCTAAACGATGTCTGAAACTTTGTAGGTTACTTCTCGTGCTTACTGCCTTTTTATGATGAATCCCTTGTTGTATTCATCATTTTCTCAAGTCGCTTTGAAAAAAAGTCTGCCAAATAAATAAATGTAAACACCCTGTTTAAAATTTAGGTTAATTCGCAGCCGCTAGTGGCTTACTGCGTGTTCGAAACAGCAAAAAAATGACAAAGTACGCATTCAATAAATAGTTCACGTTTACTTATTTCGTAAGACCACATAGTCTATGCTAAGCAGCGAAGTAATGAACTTCACTTCAAGAATTAAGCATAGTGGAGGAGATTAAAGGAAAAAAGCACCGCAAACGCATATCTGGAGGACGCTATTGTTCTATAAAGTTATATTGGCCAGTTTGTGTTATCAACAAATCAAAGTGCAACAGTCAGTCATAAAGATTGAGTGGTAAAGTTTGACTGCCATTCAATTTTTAAAAAGTTACATTTTAAAAATGTTAATGCTGCACCCTTTATAAAAGAAATTTACAAATGATACAAAAAAAAAAAAAAAAAAACATGACTATACCTGGCTCGCGGATCAATGTAATTTTTTCGTCCTCCCGGTTCTTCGCCGATTGCTTGACCGAATGAGCGTCTGCAGTGATGTCGGGGGAATTTTTATAGCAGAAATACAAATGCAGCATTCATTCGTTCAATTGATGACGCCCCATTACCGGAACCATTAATACAGGCTGATCTGTCCCTGTATCTGCGAGAGTTTTTGGGAAGAACGATCAGAAGAATGGAACGCCTCCAATAACTCTACTGGAGGGAGTCTAAACGCCTCTAGTAGCTACTTTAACTGCAACCTGTCTCACTTGCAACATCCTATATGAACTATTCTTTAATACTTTAAGTAGAACTGAGGTGGGGGGGAAACAATCAAGGTATTACTTGCCTTGTGTAACTTGCATTGCAATTTGCTTATTGCAACTTTGACACACAAAGAGAAGAACATTATTATTGGTATAAAAAAGGTTCTGGTTAAAATATAACTAGTTTACTTTAAGAGCAAAAAAAGTGATAGAGTTCCATGTTTGTCCTGAACAGCTAAACTGCCGGCTGTTCTTCTGAAAAATCCTTCAGGTCCCACAAATTTGTTCGTTTTTCTTCTGTAATGGTTACATATGAGTCCCTTAGTGAGAGTCCCTTAGTCTCAAAATCATACAGTCATTGTTGGAAGGGGTTCAAATACACAAAAACCAAAGAATTTGTGGGACCTGAAGATTTTTTCTGTAGAACAGCGGGCAGTTTAACTGTTAAGGACTCATGAACAACTTACTAAGTAAAATAAATAAATAAATAAAAAATAAAATAAGTTGAGTCAACTTTAAATAATTTGTTACCAGGCTGCCTTAAAATTTTAAGCTCAGTCAACCCAAAAAAAGTTTAGTCAACTTGAAATGTTACGTTTACTAAGTTTAACAGACATTTTTTTTAGTTTAGTCAACTCAAATATCTAAGTTGTCAAAACTTAATATTTCAACTTGAAATAAACTTACTGGAGTTGACTGAACTATATATAAACACACAATTTATTAAACAACAATTTTTAAACCTATACATACAGTTGAAGACAAAATTAGTAGGCCCCCTGTGAAATTTTACCTTTGTTTTTATAATATTTCCCAAGTAATTTTTAACAGAGCATAAGAATGTTTTCACATTATTTCCTATTATTTTTTTCTTCTAGAGAAAGTCTGATTTTTTATAGTTGCTTGAATAAAAGAATTTAAAAATAAATAAAAAACTGCTAAGGTCAATATTATTAGCCCCCTTAAGAAATTATTAGTTTGATTAGCTATAGAACAAACCACTGTTGTCCAATGACTTGCCAAATTAATCTAATTTGCCTGATTAACCTAATTAACCTAGTTAAACCTTTAAATTGCTCTTTAAGCTGAGGATTAGTATCTTGCAAAACAACTAGTAAAATAATACGCACTGTCATCATGGCAAAGACAAAAGAAATGAGTTTGGACTTGAGAGAAAGAATTGTTAATGCTCATAAAGATGGAGAAGGATACGTGTTTATCAAAGCATTTTCAAGTGTCAAGAACTGCAGTGCGATGTATTATCAAGAAGTTTAAAGAGACCAATACAGTGGAGAACAAGATGGGCAGAGGCAGGAAGTGAAAGATTTCAAAAGAAAACTAGTGAGAGAGGTTTCTAAAGACCCAAGAACAACTGCCAAGACACCAGTGAATGACCTAGCCAAGTCTGGAATTGATGTCTTAACAAAGACAGTCACTAGAGCCCTGCACAGGAATGAACTGCGAGGTTGCCGACCAAGGAAGACTCCACTTCTGAAGAAGAGACACCTCCAAGCTAGAATGAAGTTTGCTAAGGACAACCTGGGGGAATGTGATGCATACTGGAAATGTGTCCTTTGGTCAGATGAGACAAAACTAGAGCTTTTTGGCCATAGAGATGTTGCCTGTGTTTGGAGAAAGAAGGGAGAGGCATTCAACCCCAAGAACACCGTTCCCACAGTGAAACATGGTGGTGGGAGTATAATGCTGTGGGGATGTTTCAGTGCGTTTGAAACTGGGAATCTCCTCAGGGTTGAAGGAAACATGAAAAAGGAAGTCTTATAAGAAGATTTTGAAAGACAACCTCAGACAGTCTGCAAGAAAACGTGGTTTGGGTCGACATTTTGTCTTCCAGCATGATAACGACCCAAAGCATACCTCACTTTTGGTGAAGAAATACCTCCAAATGAGCAGCGTGAGTGTACTTGACTGGCCTGCACAAAGCCCAGACTTGAATCCAATAGAAAATCTGTGGGGCACACTAAAGTCCAGAGTTTGTGACAGAAGACCAACAAATCTGGAGCAGCTTGAGAGATTTGCTAAGGAAGAATGGGCTGTCATTCCTCAGGAGACATGCTTGAAACTTGTTGAGAACTACAGCAAATGACCAAAAGCCGTTATCAAACAAAAGGGATACACTATTGACTATTAACATCAGAGGGCTAATAATTTTGACCAGTAGACTTTTTAAAATTCTTGGTTATACATTTATTTCTATTTGTATTACAAACCCTAAAAGCTTCCTGAACAAAGTATTATGTTTAAAAATGCTGTGTTGATGAAATTGTCTTTCTGTTAAACAACACTTGGGAGTTATATGAAAAATAATGAAATATTTTATAAGGGGCTAATAATTTTGTCTTCAACTGTAACTAACTTGCTGAAAGTGGTAATCTAACTTATACTATAAATAGTTGACTATACATACACATAACTTAAGACAGACTATACAAGTACGTTACATAATGTGCAGGATATTGTGTAAAAGAGGTATTTAAGGTAAGAAGCAAAAAGTGCAGTATGATTTGTGGTGCATTTACAAGTAAATATTTGTTAAGTCCTTATAAGTTCTTGTAACGTGTTCATTTAAAAAGGAAATAGTGCTTTTCTACAGGTGGTGTTTAGCCCACTCACCTGTGTGGGGAAAGGACAACACACTCAGAATTACACAAAGTTTCCTTGAAACATGCAGTTGATAAGAAAGTGTCTGCTGCATATAGAGAGAAAAGAGTGCGTTTCTACAGGTGGTTTGCTCAGCCCACTCAGAATTGCATAAACTTTCTGATGTAGGGGTTGGGAATAAGGTTTCAGGGGTGGGTGAGGTGATTGGAATTTAGGGCTCTCACAGCCTGGGGGGAAAGCTGTCAAGCAGTCTTGCAGAGCAGGTTCTGATGCTCCGGTACAGACTTTCTAATGGCAGGAGCTGGAAGAGGTCATGTGAAGGATGGGTGGGGTCCTTCAAGATACTTGTGGCTTTACTGGAGGATTGTGAAAGGATGGAGGTGAGAGGGGCACCAATGATCTTTGCAGCTGTGTTCACTGTTTGCTTGCAGTCTTGCGGTCAACAGCACCGCAGTTCCTGTACCAGACAGTGATGCAGCTGGTCAGCACACTCTCAATGGTGCCCCGTAGAATGTGGTGAGGATGGGTGGAGGGAGACTTGCTCTTTTCAGTATGCGCTAGGGGTTGCACCGACTAGTCGACTTTAATGCTCTGCCATGACACTTTAAGCTTGATGTCGACTAGTCGCTGGTTCTAAATAGAGGACGCAACAGGACAATAAAACATTTACACTCTGCTTCCAAAAAGTTAAAATGACAAATAAGACATTTGATAATAACATTTGAATGCTGGAAATTGAAAGGGAGAATGCATGTTTTGAACAGTTTAGGGGGTTCATGTTGCGTCTTTTGCGTGCTCAAGTTTGTTATTTCAAATGTAGACGTGCGGTATTCTCATAATGAAAGTGAGTCGTGACTTCGGTCGGGACTTCCAATGCGCTCTGTAGCTTTCGCTCCTGTGGCGTCTGCTGTTTCTAAACAACTATGACTTGCGCTCTCCATTAAAACGCGGAAGTTTCAGCAAAGGAAAAATGTATTTCCAGCATTAAAAACTGGACAAATCGAGGCGCCGTTCACATGTCGCACCCATAGACTAAAAAACATGGACGTAGTGTCAGTGATGTCACCCGTAGGTGTCTGAAGAGCGTTTTTGAAGCAAAAGTTGGGCGGGCCTGTCGTCGCCATTTTTGAAGCGCGTCACCGCAGGAAAATAGAAAATGGACAAAGAGGCGGGACGTGGGTGGAGTTAAGATGTCTGGTTTTTAAATTTATTAAAATAATCCTGATACAGTAACACCCTAAGAAAAAACAAATGCAAAAACATGGCTGAGATGCCAAGTTCAACTGCTGGAATAAGCAGAGGTAATATGTTCGATCCTGAGCTCAAGATTCAGGCGTATTTGTTCATCAATGATGTCATCAGCAACTAGTCAGCGTTGACTCGACTTTCATCACATAAATGTCGACTTTAAAAATTCTGAAGTCGTTCAACCCCTAGTGTGCGCAGGAAGTGGAGCTGCCGTTGTGCCTTTTTGGTGATGTAGTGTTGGCAGTGGCAGCTCGTGAGTTTTAAAATAGAGGAGGCAGGCTAATTGTATTGGTCTTGGGATCCCTGCCGATTATTAGTTTGCTTAACCACATTAAAATAGCTTTTTGGTTGCGTTTAGTCACAAAACGTAAAGAAAACGACACACATACAGCAGAATAATCTCATTTCACTTACCTGGCCTATCACTTGAAGCAAACATCCATAAAAGTCTGTGTTAAAAGAGAGCTGCCTGTGCAACTTAATTAAGCCACAACTGCTGTAAGGTTAGCCTATATCCAGCTTAGGCGCATTCTCCTTTTATGTTTAATTTACTGTTTTAATGACAGCTTGGTAAATCTTTGGTGATCAAATAGTCAAATAGCACAGCTGGAGATGTTCAAACTAATTTCACGTAACTTATGTCTCTTTGATGATTGATATACCAGAAGGGAGGCTAGCCTCCCCTGCTAGGTTTCCTTTCTCAACACTCCTCAGTGCTGAAAGTGAACACTCGATGGTGATTGGCTATTTTTTTTTACCAACGGAGGCACCAGTGCTCAGCTCTCCACAGGGCTTCCCCTCCCCTTCTCTATCGCTTAGCGGTTGTAATGACATCAGCAGATTCGCCACATTCATGATAGAAAAGCGGCGCTTTCCAACTTCAGTAACGTGTATGAAATTACAAACAAAAACATACACATTCTGAGACATGAACTTAATGGATTGTGAATTTTATTAATATTTTAAATCGTCCTCCTCTCATTTTCACTTCAAAATTTTGGGGAAGCTGTGCCTCCCCTGACGAGCCGCCACTAAGTGTTGGTGGTCCACGTGCAAGGGCGTAGGTTTGTTTTTGACATTGGTGGGGACATAACCCTACCCACCATTCCCGGAAATTTGGTGCTGCTGACAGTCAAGCTGTTGATGGTCAGTGGTTTTAGTTATGACGTCAGTTAAGACACGAAGCTACAAAAAATGCGATTAAAGCCTCAAAATTGTGCGTGTAAGTATGTATTATTTATGAGCCACATTTAAAGCAGTGTCAGAATCGCATGAAGTTCAGCAGCGGCAGCTTTTAAGGTAACAGCAGCCAAAATATCCTAATAACCAGCTGCTGTGATGTCTGTTAATCAAAGAAAAAAAAATAAAAAAGGAAATCAGTAACTTCTGTAGGTTTAAGCTTATTTTAAACTAATTTCGAATTTAGTATTTGATAACTTTATTAAATTAGGCTATATTTTCTTGCTGAAGGGCACATTTCTACATTTATTTTGTGAGGATTGTTTTAATTTCCCTCCTTATTTCTTCTAAAGTCTAATAAATGTAAAATTGATAGCTCTCGATTATACTGTAATGTTGAATAGTTTTAGTCAATGGTTAATTATTAGGAAAAAATCATAGACACATCAGTTGGTATCAGTGATACTTGCCTTCGGTCATTAAAAATATGGCATTAAACAAATATAAAGTATATACTTTATGTTCTTTCTACATTCATTTGAAGACTAAATGTGAAATTATTACGAATACAAAAGTATAAACACTTTAATGTTAGGTGGGATTAATCATGATTAATCGCAAATAAAAAAAAAATACTTTTAATCATTTGACAGCACTTTTTTTTTTTTAATTGGGGTCGTTGAAAAATTTGAATGTTAAAGTAAGGAAAAAAGGTTGGGAACCACTGCTGTAGAGTGTTTCATTGTTGTGGCTGACAAGACCCATCTCAGTTGTGTCATCACCAAACTTGAAGATGTGGTCAGAGCTGAACTCGGCAGTGCAGTCTTGGGTCAGCAGTGTGAAGAGCAACGGGCTGACTGAGCTCTTCCAGTTAGAAAGTCCAGAATCTATTTACAGAGTGAGGTGTTTAGGGCCAGGAGGTTTAGTTTGTTGAGGAGTTGTTGTGGGATTATTGAGTTGAATGCTGAGCTGAAGAGCTTTTCTAGGTGAGTAAGAGCCAAGTGGAGGGTGGAGGAAATTGTATTGTCTGTAGGGCAGTTTGGATGGTATGCAGTTGGGGAGGCTGGTTTTGATGTTGTGCATGACTAACCTTTTATCATGATTGGAGTCAGTGCTATGGGATGGTAGTCATCCAGACAGGACTTAAGTGATTTCTTTGGTACTGGTATGATTGTTGTGGATTTGAAACATGTGGGGATGACTGCATGGCTCAGCAAGGTGTTAAAGATATCTGATAGGACATCCGTTAGCTGTGCAGCACAGTCTCTCTGTACACAGCCAGGTATGTTGCATTTTGTATGATCCCACTTATTTTGGTAAAATAATTAACATTTTGCAGATTTTGCAAGGTGTATGTAAACTTTTGACCTCAACTGTACACACAAACACACACAGAACAGTGGGCAATAGTGGCAGTGCCTGGGGAGCAATTATTGGTTCAGTGCCTTGCTTGTGGGCAATGATGGTAACAAAAGTTTTTAAAATGTTTAAAACTTATTCATTGGGGCTTTCAGAAAAAAACAAAAAAGTTACTAACAAGCTCAGACTATTTAGTCATTTGAAATCCAGCCAAACTCAAAGGGACTCCAAGCAGAGAACTGAACTAATACAGAGATGAACTAAAGTCTAGAAAAAAAATTGGTTTGGACTTTGTTGCAATAGTTCATTGACGTCATTGTAAAAAAACAACACGTAGGCATGGCACCTACAGAACTGAAGCTTTGCTATAGACCAATATATAATATAATATACAACAGTTGTCCTCAGTGTGAAATAATGGATCTGAAAATCATACCGTCATTGTTGGAAAGGTTTCAAATACACAAAAATGCTGAAAAACCAAAGAATTTGTTTAGTTTAGTTGTTTACAGGGACAATGCACATTAATAGAATCAATTGTAAATGTGCTAGAATTAGCCAAAAAAAAGGCTATTTTTCATCTGTAGACCCTTTATAAAAAGTCATCCTAAAAACAAAAACAGAGCATCTTATAGAATAGAATAGAATATAATAGAATAGAATAGCATAGAATAGAATAGAATAGAATAGAATGGGGCATTTATATAGTGCTTTATTGTGTATTTCCGTACACCCAAAGCGCTTTACAATTAAGTGGGGGATCTCTCCTCAAACCACCACCAGTGTGCAGCATCCACTTGGATGATGCAACGGCAGCCACAGTTCAACGGCGCCAGTGCGCTCACCACACACCAGCTACAGGTGGAGAGGAGAGAGTGATAGAGCCAATTCAATGAATGGGGATTATCAGGAGGCCTTGATAGACAAAGGCCAGATGAGGGAATTTGGCCAGGACACCGGGGACACACCCCTACTCTTTATGAGAAGTGTCATGGGATTTTTAATGACCACAGAGTGTCAGGACCTCGGTTTACTGTCTAATCCGAAGGACGGTGCTTTTTACAGTATAGTATCCCCACCACTATACTGGGGCATTAGGACCCACATAGACCACAGGGTGACCCCCTACTGGCCTCACTAACACCTCTTCCAACAGCAACCTAGTTTTCCGCGAGTCTAGGGCTGTGGTTTTCAATCCCTGGTTCGCGACCATTGGGTGGGTCGCGGGACTTAAAAAAATAGGTCGCCAGGATGATTTCCGGAAGATGTATATATGTATATAACAAAGTTCAAGACTCGGGGAAGGATGCGGGAAACAGCAAATGTAACTTTAATAACAAAACGAAAGTAAACGGCAGCCGCCGTTATTAAAACGCGGAAATTAAAACGCGGACGCACATTCAAAAATAATTTTAATATACTGCTTTTAGAAAGCGATTACCCAATAGAGCTCGGGAAACTACGTCACTGCGCATTGCATTCTGGGAAGTCCCCGCCATGTTTTAGGACACGCCCGTCAGCAAATTAGTATAAATGTGATAAAGTGATAATAAGAAGGAAGACAGATGGACTGAACATTGATTAAGTCTAAGATTCCATATAGAGAAAAGCTTAACAAGGAAGCAAAGTCTCGGTACATAGAAAAAATCAAGATAATCAACAAACTCGATCCGTACGAACACACACAGTGGTCCGACGATCTTAATGAGCTACCGCACATAACCTTTCCTAACGTGTTTTCATACCTTGTTTGTGGTGTCAGTGCATATACATTTCAGCAGTTCAAAAACTACAAGGCCTTTGAGGCCCACCTGCAATTCACAAATGGGTGGGTTCAGGATCTTCAGATTTTTCGTGTCAATGAGCAGAAAACTGTTGTTCGCACAAAGGTATGCATCAACATTATATATAACATAACATTTTATATATGTATTTATGTAACGTTAACGTTATCTGTATGTCTGTCAATCGGTCTGTCCGTTCATATGTGAATGATCTAGGGCTGCATGATATATGGCATGTTATGAAGTTATGCAATAGTAATGCTTATCCTGGTTTATTTATTTAATACTCAGAGCCGTAGTTCACCTGTATAATCAATTCGCGTGCATAATCACAGATGGATCGTATGCGATGAACGAGCTTGCAAGTGAACTGTCTCTGTGTATTAAATGCTGCTCCATCTGAAAAATAGATTACTGATTTACTGACAAGATGAGCATGACTACAGCATGCGATATATGGTGCAACCCTACCATCATCTGTCTAACTGCCTGTCATCCATCTATCTATCTATCTATCTATCTATCTATCTATCTCTGTCTACGGAGGGCTGTTGTTATAACATTTGTACTTATCTTAGGTTTTGCACTCTTAACGCCTTAATGAACCTGTAATGCTGTTTCCAGGCAGGAAAGCTAAAAAAATCGTAAGCTATTTGAGATTTTTTTTCCCATGCCGGTCGTGAGTGCGACTATGACAGCTTATTACACAACACGCGTTCACCATCATAACGTATTTTTCTCTCTACAAAGCAAGCTAAAACGGCGATTTCTAATTCAACACAGTACAGTCTGCGGCGCCGTGTCCTAATGCTCCACAATGCATTGCGTTGCTGACGTCACGTTCCCGAGCTCTATGCGCGCAAATTGGGCTATATAACATATCTAGGCTTTCTAACTGTTGCTGTGAGTTCTTTATAGGATATAGGCTGCTTGGCGGAGGCGTCGCGGATTTGTTGCGTGTTGATTTTCCTTTCCGCGCCTATGTTAACAGATTAGAGCAGCCACACTGCCTGCGGAATACACGCGTATCAGGTGCGGTGATATAGAAGGGAAGCGGATTTTTTCCGCAGCAGTCACATAACAAACCCGCTCCACGTCTGCCACGCAGGCAGTGTGTCCCAGGCGTAAGGCTTCGGTTGAAAACGGCATGCAGCTCCGCATGCTCTGTTAGGCAGGCTAGACAGCTCACATTCCAATGAACAAAAATATTTCTTTATATTTCAAACTTTAAATTAAATCGGAACCTGGTTGCAAGCTATAGTGAAACTAGTACCTACACTCTTTTCTCCGTGGCTTGCTGACAGCTCTTCCCCCTCCCGTTCTCTAATGGGCGATTCAAGTGCTAATGAGAACTGTTTCGCGGGGGAAGTCACGTGTTGGGGAAAAAAAAAAAAAAAGAATATTCGAATCTCAGAATTGAAAATCGAATGCCAGCCCACGGAACGAATATTCGAATATTCTAGTCCAGCCCTAGGCACGAGTCCTTATTTTGCTTGTATACAGAGTTGTCACTGTAATACTTATGAGCTTTGACACATCACTGTACTTTCACTAACTACCTTTCGCAACTGTCTAGATAGTTTCGGGTGTGTAAAATCTTTGAAGCAAAAATCGTGATGCATGCTGATCTAGAGCAGGGATGGGCAACTTTGGTCCTGGGGTGCCTGCAGAGTTTAGCTCCAACCCTAAGCAAACACACCCAAACAAGCTAATCAGTGACTTCAAGATTACTACCGGCAGGTGTGACTAGTGCATTCCGGGACTGAAGTTGCCAATCCCTGGAGTGACGTAAAATTACTATATGATGCAGTTGCATTGCAAAACATCTGATTTAGTACAACACAGAAGTGAAAAGTTCAGATTTGAGCCACATTTGCCTGCAGTGTAAACATAGCCATATATCAGCTTATTCCAGTGCCAAATTGTCTGAAAATGTTCATTCCGTCTTGGGAGCAGTTGTTATGCACCTCATTCAAGCCTAGACCTGTGAATACAAATAACAATAAATACACACTTAGAGAATATGCTACTTCTTCAAGGCTGAGTGGCTCAGGCTCATAACTCCTTATCA
Source organism: Cirrhinus molitorella (assembly GCA_033026305.1). NCBI lineage: Eukaryota > Metazoa > Chordata > Actinopteri > Cypriniformes > Cyprinidae > Cirrhinus > Cirrhinus molitorella. The sequence goes on along the minus strand of CM065119.1, from coordinate 8,790,641 downwards.
TGTGCCTTCCAAAAATCCAGATAATGAGTGCAGTTTCTCAGAAAGAAAGGAAAAGAAGTCCAGACAATATTCAGCTGTGTAAAGCTGTGCGAAAATGCTAACCTTTGCACATAAAATTTAGCATAAGGAGAGAACTTTCTGAAAAACAAAGAGAGAGCACATTCCAGTAACAATGGAACTAAAAGATCACAAACTCATACCTTTAATCAACTAAAATCTAAGAGGTTAAATACTGATTAATAACTGAATTAAAAACACTCAAAAGGATTTACAGTTGAAGTCAAAAGTGTACATACACCTTGCAGAATCTGCAAAATGTTTTATTTTACCAATATAAGAGGCATCATACAAAATGCATGTTGTTTTTATTTACTACTGACCTGAATAAGATATTTCACATAAAAGACATTTACATATAGGCCACAAGAGAAAATAATAGTTGAATTAATAAAAATGACCCGGTTCAAAGGTGTACAGCTGTGTGTGTGTGGTTTTTTTTTTTTTTGGTAATATTTCAATATGACATCTTATATTTGTGACCCTGGACCACAAAATCAGTCATAAGCAGCATGGGTATATTTGTAACAATACTCAACAATACATTGTATGGGTTAAAATTTTAGATTTTTCTTTTATGCTAAAAATCATTAGGATATTAAGTAAAGATCATGATATTTTGTAAATCTCCCACAGTAAATCTAAAACTTAATTTTTGATTAGTAATATGCATTGCTAAGAACTTCATTTGCACAACTTTAAAGGCAATTTTTTTGCAATAGTTAGTTGTTTTTTTGCACCTATTTTTCAAATAGTTGTTTGTTTATTGCTTATTTATTCAGCTTTCGGATGGTGCATACATTTTGAAATGTACCCTTATGACTGGTTTTGTGGCCCAGGATCACATTTGTTGAGGAATTTTTGCTCACGTTTAAGTGTAATCTGTCTGCTAACATGAGAATGTGTTTTGAAACATTAAAAACACCTTTATTGATGTTAAATGTTGAATCAAAGCATAGCTCAGTAGCTTAGTACATGTAAGTTACAAAAATGTAGTTTCATTTGTCTGAGTACAAGGTTTATTTTTTCAATATTGCACCCATAAAATTTCCAAATGATTTCGCCCGCTTACGGAAATGAAAGGTGGAGGAAAAAAAAGGGAAGACAGTTGTAAAGTATACAAGTAAGGCTGGGTTTTATTGTATCCGCTGTGTAAAAAAGAGAGTGTGAAATAGTAAACCATTCCAGTGTTTTCATAGGGGTGTGTGAGTTGATTCATTGTCAGTGTAAGAAGAAGAAGAAGAATATCCATCTAACTAGACACCGTCACAATGCCTAACAATATTGTTGAAGTTACATGACAATTTAACACCTAAAACTACTGAAAATTTGTAAATTGTAAATTTTACATTTCTTCTTTTAAATCCGTACAAAAATTGCCCCATTTACTTTCAGTGGAAGTGTCTTACTGTAACCTAAATTGTTGCTTTTATATTATGCCACAAATATTGTTGAGTAAGTTTAACTTGTATTGAACAATACCAGTCAAAAGTGTTTGGATAGTAAGAAGAGTTTTTAATAAGTCTCTTCTGCTCTGTTTTTTAACAGTAAAATAACAGTAAAATTTGTAATTTTTAAGTATCTTCTGCTCAGCAAGCCAGCATTTATGTGATCCAAAATACAGCAAAAGCACTAATATTTACAATAAATTATTTAAAATAAGTGATTTCTATTTGAATATCTTATTATAGCAAAATGTAATTTATTCATGTGATTTCAAAGCAAAATTTTTAGCATCATTACTCCAATCTTGAGTGTAGAAATCATTCTAATATTCTGATTTGCTGCTTAAAAAACATCTATTATTATTATTATTATTAGGTTGAAAACAGCGAAATAGAATTTTTTTCTTTCTTTGATGAATAGAACATCCAGCAGAACAGCATTTAAATCCTTTTGTAACATTTTTTTATGAATTTAAATTAATTTAAGTTGATTACCCAAACCGTTCTCAAATAACACGCAAACGAATTTTACGAAAAGTGCACACAAAATGGATGTGAGGCTATATCTCCGTAACGGTTAGGCATAGTGAGACCAAACTTGGTGTGTGTTATAACAAGCATGACCTGAGGCTACCTGCAGTGATTTGGCACAGTGCCACCTAGTGGTCAGGAGATACAAAAAATTTGCTATTTTTGCTTATAACTTTTCAATGGTTTGGCCAAAAATGACAAAATGTGTCTCTTTAGATTCAGTGCACCATGCCGAGTCGAACCATACCCAATTTTCCCATGTCATCTAATTTTGTTGTAAAAGGCTATATTTTATAAACGCATTGACATATCATTACAGGCACAATGCCCTGGCAGTTCTCAAAAAGCTTGAGGGCAGCGCCACCTTGTGGTGAAAAAAGTTATAAAGAAATGTTTAAACATTAAACTTTTTAAACTTTGTTTAAATGTTAACTTTTAATAACAACTTTTGTTTACATTAGTCTATTGTAATGAAACTGGTCTTGATATACCCCTTGGGTCATGGCAAGACCATCGATACCAATTAAAATGATGCCATAATTGGATGAACTTCCTGTCTGCAGTTTTGATTTTTGTTGAAAACCTATTTCAAACTCATCCTAGACCTGACAAAAAAAATCATCAATTTTGTGTTGTTGCACCTTAGGAAACGGTTTTCGTTTTGGGCATCAACAAATTTGCTGGAAAGATGCCAAACTGCATCTGAGGCTGTATGTTTTTTATATATTTATATATATAATATTTTGATTAATATTGAAACCAACCAAATTTGACTCGGATCATCTTCAGACCATGCTGACAAAAAGTTATGGGTTTCGTGTCGATATAAGAAATGGTTTTCATTTAGCGCATCAACAAATTTGCTAGAAAGATGCCAAACTGCATCTAAGGCTGTATCTCTGCAAAGCTTTGACATATTAACACCAAATTTTATATGTGCCATTGTCACCTCACACTGACCATGCCACATCATTTTGGTAACAGTGCCACCTATTTGTAAAGAGTAGTAAACCACTCATTAACCATTAATTATGAAATTTTCAAAAATGCTAATAATTTTAGATTGCATAGGTCTATTATAATGAAACTAGATACCAATTATGCCATAGTCGGTTAAACGTCCTGTCTCCCATATTGAATTACGTTAAAACCCTAATTTTTCGAACTCCTCCTTGAACGTTGCTTTGATTTTCACCAAAATCGAGTCAGATCATCTTCAGGCTTTGCTGACAAAAAAAGTTATGGATTTTATGATAGACAAAACCGTTTTTGTACAGCGACGAAACAAATTTGAGACATGATGCTAGACATGCCTCAGTGAAGCTGTATCTCTGCAAAGCTTTCACATTTGGACACCAAACTTTGTATGTGCAATTGTCTCCTTACACTGACTACACCACATCAATTTGATAAGTGCCACCTATTCGTCAAAAGTCATATTACCAGAAGCTGTATTTATGATTTCAGTTACAATCATCTTAAACTTGCTTCAATTACTCATTGTTGCAGTTGGTCTAGTCTCAGTCTCAGACGTCATGCCCACGGAACGTTGGCTAAACGTCCGATGCATATGGCACACTTATCTGGAAACACTTCAGGAGTTTCGAAGTCATCATTGGATTGGTTAGATTTTACGGGATTTCCGGGAGACGCGTGTGTCACGTTCTTTAACGTTCCACCTGGGAAAAAAAATGCAGTGGCAGGTAGCCCCCTCACAAAAGAAGAAAGCCGTCGTGTTTACAACTGTGACGACGAGTGCCTATTAGGATCAACTAAATGCTGGATTTACAAAAGAATGTGAAAAATTTAAAGTTCGCGGCACAGAATCTTTAAAATATGTCAGAGTTTTTCATCGGTCTGTTATTGTGGCGACATTTCCACACCCCAAACACAACGCGGCACAAAACGAAATGTTATTGGTTGCTTTACCTGTCAGTCATATGGCTTAATGGGCGGGCATTGGCCATTCAAAGCGGCCAAAGTTCCCAGACCTTCCGCCGTCAGTCTGAACGTCTAGCTACGCGAGACTACAGTTGGTCTGTTGCTTAATGCCATGCTTAACTCTTGATTTTTCCTATGGTGTTCTTGGCCCTGTAATTGCTGCTTGCAGCTAAATAGACCCTTTTACACAGCCCACGTGATCAAATAATTGCGCACGCATTTTGGCAACGGAAGTGGTGTTGTTCCCCAGTGATTCTAACATGTTAGCAGCTCAGAAAGTTTATTAAAACGGTTTCCCAGCATCAAAATGTCGGGTTGTTGCGTTTACGGTTGCACTAATCGATATTCCACCAATAGGCTTAAGTTTTATAGGATTCCGAAATGATCACGGCCGTACATAGTACACGGATTTGGTAGCCGGATACCATTGATAAAGTGAGCTTTTTAAAATAACTTTTCAGTCTGTGTTGCTTAATCCGCTCGCATAGCTTGACAAGCTGCTGATTCTCGCCACACTTCTGTTGCCAAAATGTGCGCGCATACATTGCTACGTCATCATTGTGTACAAACAGTAAAAGGGTCTATTTATAATTATTATCATCATCAATTTTTCAAAAAGTTGAGCACTTTAAGATTATTTGATCAGTAACATAATAATAAATGTTTTGGAGCAGCAAATCAGAATATTTGAATGATTTCTGAAGGATCATGTGCCTGGAGTAATGATGCTCAAAATCCAGCTTTGAAATAACAGGAATAAATTACATTTTAAAATATATTGACATAGAAAACAGTTATTTTAAATAGTAAATTACTTTTGATGCATAAATGCAGAGGTGAGAAGAAGAAACTTCTTTAAAAAACTTTTGACTGGTTGTGTGTGTATGTATATGACATGTTGGCGATTCCATTACAGATGAGCTGAATGACGACATATTCAGTTTGTCAGAGGTCAAACGTTAACGTAACCTGTTTAAATGTTATGTACTGGACCAAAGAGTATTTGTCATAATGCATCACTGCAATATGACTCTCTATAGGTTGTTTTGCACATGATGTCATTGCTGTGGCACTAAATGCAGCTGGAGGGCAGGAAGGGATTTTTCTCCAAAGGAATCACTAGCAGAAATTCCAAATGCCTATGTTTTGCATTGCTTATGGATGCTCAAATCGGTCAAAGCGAGAAATCACAAGCAGCTTTTATCATGTATGAAAACTGGCTGTTCATAAGGGGGAAAGGCAAGAAAATGACTGAGAAGTGCATAGTTTGCAAACAAACTATTTTGAAAGTGATTCCCACATTTCTATGAAGGATGCAGTATATTTGTCACTCCTGAAACTACTGCTGTACAGGGTTTTTGGCTATTGGTCCTGTTTGCAAAATGTAAAGTGAAACTTTTTTCAAATTTTGAATTGATTATAGCATAGAAAGTGAGCAAATAGTCGTTAAAATAGTCACTAAAAAGCTGTCAATCACTTAAATTTATCGCAATCTCAAAGGTTGTGTCATCAGGATCACATTACGCAAACCACAATTTTTTTGTTTTTTTTGGTCATTTTCCAAGTGAGAAATTCACTGAAATCTAATAAGCGCTTCCACATTTTCAAACTTGCCACATCATGTTTTCATACTTGTACGGCCCGTTTTCTGGCCTTTCAGTATCAGCATTTCATCACTTTGAGAACTGCTCCAGGAAAATCCAAGTCCACTTCAGGTTCTTATGTTGACCAGTCTTATCTGAGAGAGCATGTTTGCAACACTATATTCATTTTAAAGACAACTTTATACATTGAAATGTGTGTTATTCATTTATTTGAACACTACAACTTTTTTAAAGAATAATTTTATTTAGCAAGGATGCAAATTCATGTAAAGTTTGAGCAAAGACATTTAAATGACTACATTATAAAAAAGGTGTTTATTTATTTATTATTTTACATTTACAAATAGGCCTAATATTTTTACAGTTTTATCTTATTTTTGATCAAATAAATGTGTTTAACTGTCTTTACAATATAAGGCAACACTGGAAAAAACAAAACAAAAAACAACAAAAAAGCTTTTTTGGCGTTCTAAAGAAGAACGTCATAGACCAGTGGTTCCCAAACTGGGGGGCGCGGAGTTATATTAAGGGGGACGCGGCAAGGCTAGTGTATGTACAGTCAGCCTAGACAGTTCTAGAGCTTTATAATTAAAGTAGCCTAATTCAAGATATAAAACTTCTTAATAGCATATAAAATGTAAATAAATAAATTATATATAAAAATAAATTATGTAAATAAATTAACACAAAATATGAATTTCATCATATTTTATTATCCCAAGAAGAGGACTCGCAGTACCCGCTGCGGCAGTCTGTTATCAGTTCTAGCGTTTGCTGTCGTAAATTAACAGACCACTAGATGGTGCAATTGATTAATGAGAAATCGGCCGTTAGCTGAGCAAAATTTGTGAATGACGCACAGAAGTTCTGCGCTAAGCATGGACAAGTTTTTAAAAAAGCAGGCACGTGCAGAGGGGAGGGCTTTGGGGGCTTGAGCCCCTGACCTTTTTCCAAAAGTAATTAAATATGCCCTCTCGCAAAATTTATCAGCAAAAATATTGTGGTCGATAAAATGCATTTGAATCATGAATAATATGAGAACGTGTATAAAATAGTAAAGAATATAACTCGAAACGAAGTTTGGATAATCCCCCTGTTGTTCAATGCAGTTAGACAGTCTGATAAGCCGTTGCCTTAACAACACGATGTAAGCATTAGCGTTGCTATTGTCATAGCATGTGCACGCCGAACTCTTTACTGTTGCTCCATTGCTTCTTGCATCCGACGGATTTTACGATCATCATCGGGAGGGCATGTGTTGGTAAATTATAACCTACTTGGAGGTCTTGATGTGGAGGTGAGTGGTGATGAACAAAATACTAAGCTATGTGCCTCGAATTTACTAATTATCCAACAAACAAAACGCAAAGCGAGTTAATTTGAGATCATATTTTTTATTTTTAAAACTCCTCATATGAGGGTCTACATAAAGTTCGACCACTTTCCAAGAATGAACGCTAGCGGAGTGAACGAGGCTTGAGAGAGTTGTAAGTGGGGGCGCGGGCGCAGCCATGTTGCCAGATCCAGTTGTTGTAAGCGTCTTTGGATTTGCCTTTTCCACTTAATTTGACAGTCTAGAAATTTAATAGAGGGAAGTTGCAGTTTTGGGATATCGATATATTTATTATTGTATTATTAGTTTAGCTAAGGCAATATTAGGCAACTTAATGGAAAACGACATCTAAATACAGTAAAATTAATAATGTCATCAGAATCTAAATATATACTTGAAACTAGTAACATAGAAAACATGAACATTGTGGCTTAGTTTTCTTTATTGTTGCTGGTTCTTTTGATAAAATTTGTGAATGCTAAAGAAGTTGGTCCCTATTTGAACTGATTATTTTGTAGACATCTGTTGAAAAAAACAAAAAACAAAAAAAACAACGTGAAACAATTTGGGTGAGTGTAATGGAATTAAAATAAATTGGTAAGTAAGTCAGAGTTATGTTAATATATTTAACATGTAGTTTAGAAAAAAAAAAAAAAAAAATAGAGTGCCCTTTTTCCACTTGAACCCCTGCCCCTCAAAATGTCTGTGCACGTCCCTGTAAAAAAGCAACAAGTGCCGGTTATAAATAAATAAATAAATGTAGAAGCTGCATACTTTTCTTTTAATGCTTCTACCCTAAAAGTAACTAGTTCCTTAGCCAGATTTTTAGTAAGTTAATTACCGTTAATTTCAAATACATCCTCCTGAAAGTGTGTATGTGTGGTATGGTGTAGGTGTGGGTGTGGGTGTGGGTGTGGGGGCTAATTTTTTTTTATTTTGCAAAAGATTTGCTCAGATTGCAGTCATCCAATCAACCATTTAAACAGAACACAATTATAGCAAGAGTGATTCAAATATGGTTTAATTATCACGCAAAATCCAACGTCTTACACGTAATACATGTATGCTATTGCTCAGACAAGCACAAGAGATTGAGTCGGTTCCATAAATTAGTCTAAAAAGTCTCTAATTAATAATACTGACATTTCTATTGTATCTTTTGCAGTATGGGTAATGTCATCATCTTATTTGTACATACAGCAGTGCTTAATGTTTGGATTCTTCATAGCAATGAAGGTTTGAACCAATTAGGTACCAGTATGGTGAAAGCCAAAGCAAAGTCTAGCAAGTAGCATATAAAATGGGCTAAATGTGTACAAAGGAGAAATGGTAAACAGAATGAAACTGATAAAAACAATTCTTTGCTTCCAGGTGGGAAATGAAGGTCACTGCATGATAATAAACATTATCATGTTTCAATCTCCTCTGGATAGACAAGTTTAACGTGAACATGGTCTCTCAGTGCTTCGTTCTCCCGGTACACGTACACGGGAGAGCTCTGGGGTCGCGTCTCACCTTTGACCTCTTCCCTACTCTCACCTGCAAGGTCACAAAGAGAGGTCACGCAGGGGTCGTGTTCCTGCAAAGCTGTCGGATAGCGTACAGCGGTTTTCTCGATCCGCACCGAACGCCGGACTGGCGTAAAGAAACGGATCTCGTGACCATCTACTTGTCCTGGTTCTGCTCCCTGCTGACTCCTTTTTCCCCTTGAAACATGCAAGAAAATACAAAGATATTAGATATTACATAATTTATTGCAGCAAAAAGAACTGACAATCATCCTAGCAGCATTTCAAATTTGTAATAGTAATTTTGACACTTTTTGTCAAGGAGTAAAAAAAAAAAAAAAAAAAAACTAATATTTTTAAAGGTTGTTTACAGTGTTAAAGAGTTGGATTCTCATGCTAAACATGGCCAAAGTTAAAAAAAATAATAATTTGGACAAATGACAGAGAATTTCTTTGCCGAAAATCTTACTTGCGGGTTGGTACAAGTTTCGACTGTTGTTTTTTCTAATCGTGGCATTAATGACGTAATCGGTGGTGGAACTCCTTATATGAGCATTTCTCCCGGAAAAGCATGCCTGCGGTGCCCGCAATCACGTCAACTAGACCGTGAGAAAGAGAGCGCACCCATCAACGTGCTTTATTCGGCTGCACTCTGCAAGGGATTCACTCGGGAAGAAAGTCTCTAAAGAAGTGTGGTTATGGTTGTAAGGCAAAGATACCTTTGCTCAGCTTCCTGAAGAACCCAGTGTTACGTGAACAGTGGATGCAGTTCCTTTTTTCCAGGGCAGCAATGGAGTTTAGCAAGTGTGTGTTTCATATACGAGGACCAGTTCGACGCTGGATTTGCACATTGTTTGATACTGAAAGACGGAGCGGTCCCAGCTATAAAAGATCCCGGTAATGACTCAGAACTGCAGATGGTAAGTGAAACTGCATCAAATAATTGTTTTATTTTATCATTCCCAGTGCAAGTGATCGCCGAACTTAGCTCCGCCCAGACGTTCGGCTTTTTCCGGAGAAAATCGGAAAGCTGTATTTTTCTAAAGATTTTTGGCGATATTAAGGATACATGACTACTCTATAGGCACTCAGGATTAACATGAGATTAGGTGAAACTGTGCATGTTATGTACCCTTTAAAAAAGTCTACTTTAAAATATACACTATGTATGTGCATGTTCCTGAAATAAAAGCTCAGAAAGATGCGATGCATTATTTTTGTTAATACGACTCATCTCTTTAAGGATATGATCAAGTATTTTCCATTATCTAGTCCAGTGGTTCCCAACCACATTCCTGGAGGTCCCCCAGCACTTCACATTTTACATCTCTCCTTTGTCTGACACACCCATTTAAGGTCTTGGAGTCTCTACTAATGAGCTGATGAACTGAATCAGGTGTGTTTGATTAAGGAGACATGGAAAACATGCAGTGTTAGGGGGCCACCAGGAAAAAAAGTCTTTAACAAAGAAAAATCACAATAAATTGTAATATTGAATCGCTTATATAAATCGCAATAGTATGGAATCTACAGTTTTTTTTTTTTTTTTTTTTTTTTTTTTTTAGAAAATTGTTTTGCTAGATGACACCCTTATTCTTCAGCCCTTTGAAGCTACACTGAAACTGCAATTTGGCCCTTCAACCCGTTGGCTCCTATTGAAGCCCACTAAAAGGAGAAAAATGCTGAAATGTTTTCCTCAAAACCCCTTGTATCTTTTTGAATGAAGAAAGACAGACATGAATATCTTGGATGACATGGGGGTCAGTAAATTACCAGGAAATCTTTATTGTATTTTCCCTTTCTTTTTTTCATAAATCATTTTAATATGCTGATGGTGCTCAATTATCAGCAATAATCATTGGTACTCAGTTATTAATAATGATTCTTCTTAATATCACTGCTGAAAATAGATTTTGCTGCTAAATATTTTTTTGAAAACCATGATGCATCTTTTTCCAGAATTCTTTGTGAAACAAAAAGTTTAAAAGAATGGGATTTATTTGAAATAGAAATCTTACTGTCACTTTTAATCAGTTGGGAGTTGGATTTTCATAACAATAAAAGATGTTTACATTAGACCCTGCTAAGCCAGTGTAGCGATTGCTGTAACAGGCTACTAGTAACATATTTCAACAACATTACATGACCAAAATCCATATTAAATTGCAATCAGAAGCTGTTACTTCACGGTTGTTTACAGGGAATTTCATGTAAAAGCGCAAATTGTAGATGTAATCGTAGCTATTATGCACCTGTAACCCTGCTGAGAGTACAATTCATGATGTATTTTCAGGGTTCCCACTCCAAGCCAAACGTCAAATTCCCTGACTTTTCCCTGACTTTCACTGACTAATAAACTGAATTTCCATGACCTATAATGAACGGATCCATCCATTTGCAAGCTTTATTTACTTTTAGTACAAAACACACTTATACACTACTTCTTTTGTTTGTTTGTTTTACGCATTAAATGAACTGTATTTTTCTGTATTATTTCTACAAAAATTAACTTATTTTAAATGTATTTTTATGCTTTCATAACCATAACAATAGGCAAAATGCATGAAATAACACAATAAAACAAAATACGGTATACAAAATATACATTTTGATAAATGTAAACAGAAGTTGAAAGCAATAAACAAAAATCCCTGATATTCCATGACTTGGACAAAATAAATATAAAATTCCCTCACATTCAATGTCTGGAATAGACTTTTTAAAATTCCATGATATTCCAGAAATTCCATGACCCGTGGGAACCCTGTATTTTGTCAAAAGAATTCACGTAGGATCATAAGAAAATGTACACCTAAAACACATTACTTATAAAAAGTGTTTGGTTCAGACAGTTGAAGGCATGTTTTGCAAGTGTGCACAAGATTAGATGGTCTGGAAAACCCCATCATCAAACATAACGTCTCAAAACCTGTAATCCAGAAAATGTTCTGCAATCCTTAATCATTCACCTGTTGTGTCTTGCCATAAATGTTAAATGTCTTGGCAAATTTTTAGAGTAAGCATAAAATTGTAGGTATTAAAAGCTAAAATATATATATTTTTTAATGGTTTCCACAACTAATAAGTATTGGACTATAAGGAGTGCATGAAGAGAGATCAATCAATCAATCTGTCTATCAGTCACTTTGCTTAAATATGAACTTAAATAACTCTTTATTTTATACACTACCAGTATTTCAACAGTAAGATTTTATATTATTTAAAGAAGTCTTTTCTGCTTACCAAACCTGCATGGATTTGATCCAAAGTACAGCAAAAACAGTAAAAATGTGAAATATTTTTACCATTTAAAATACCCGTTTTCCATTTGAATGTATTTTAAAATGTAATTTATTTCTGTATTTCAAAGCTGAATTTAGCATCATTATGAGATTCTTCAGAAAGCATTCTAATATTCTAATTTACTGCTGATTTATGATGTTGAAAACAGCTGAGTAGAATTTTTCCAGGTTTCAGAAGAACAGCATTTATTTTACAAGCGAAATTGTTTTGTAACATGATAAATGTATTTATCATCACTTTTGATCGATTTAAAGAATCCTTGTTAAATAAAAGTATTAATTTCTATAATTTCCTTCCCTCCTGCTGATCTTTGGATCTTTCTATTCATCAGAGAATCCTAAAAATGTAATCAACTCTTTAAATAGAAAACAGTTATTTTAAATAGTAAAAATATTTCAAAACTTCACTGTTTTGCTGTGAATCAAATAAATGGAGGCTCAGTGAGCAGAACCAGAAACATTAAAAATCTTACTGTTCAAAAACTTTTGAGTAGTAGTGTACGTACCTTTGCTCTGTTGTATTTATTTGTGCTGCTGTTTGTAGTTAGATTCATTTTTTGTATTTTCTTTATTGTATAGTCCTTTTTCCCTAAACATAACACATACCATCGTGACTCTAAAACCGTGATGCAAACGGAACTGAGAGTAATTTAATCCGTTACAACCCTACCATTTATCTGTCAATCTATCTATCTGGAAAAAATCCCACTTTACTTCCAAAGAACACTGCCTCTGTGTACATAGGATCTAGGTTTTTGAAGTTCAAGTTGGAATATGTAAGTGTGTGCAACTGCCGTACCCTGGGGTTGCCGTAATTTTATATTTGACGACAGACGAGTCTCCCCTCCTTCCGCATATGAGTGCACCAACAGGTTTTGGGGTGCATATGAGATCACAGCCTTCTTGTTCATCATGCACTTTAGTCTCTGCCGCTTCAGTATCTTTTTGCACTGGAGACAAACCTAAACGATTTAAAAACATAGAGATGTGTTTGTATTATTCTTCTACTTTTATGCATTTAGCTTTTATCCAAAGCTACTTATAACAGATGAACTGCTCAAGACTTGTGAAGAGAAATCATTTTAGCTCTGTGTCCAATAAAAACAAATCTTCAGAACATTCTAGACAACTTGGGTAGGGTCATTTTAAGTACAAAAAAAAGCACCCATGTGCATGAAGCCAAGTTATAAAGAAATAGTTTACTGACTGGAAGCAGAGCATGCTGATAAAGAGGCTCTTTATCAGCATGTCAGTTTTCTAAACAAGTTTAAAATGTGTCTGATTAAATTCACACAGCGGGAACTCTGAAGTGGCCATCAGTGACGCGTTTATTCGCAATTTACAAACGTCAACAATCTGTGAACAGAGTACGCCATAATCAGAACTGTTTATGTAGTGTGAAAACAGTTGTATTGTGTTTATGTTATCATTTGCAGGGTTTCTGCAGATACGAACAAGTGATATGGAAGACCTTTTAAGACTTTTTTAATACCACCTTATATAAAATTTAAGACCTAAACCTGTAATAGAAATAGTCATTATATTGCATACATATCTGTAATATTTAATGTGTTTAATGTAAAAAGAAAACAAAATTTCATCGTTGTCATAAATTATTTTTATTACTACGATAAACTGAACTTTTCAACTTTTCAGCAGACAATATTCCACACAAAATTTCCCAATAAAAGTACCACAGATTTTTGGTGGTGTAAAAAAATATTCTGAAGCAATATTTTCAGAGTTCTATCAGCTTTTACATATTAAATCTGCATCTTTTTATTTACCTTTATAAAGGCCTCATTTTGAACTTTTGAAATGTATGCATCGCCTTTCACAATTTATCAATAAATTCTTTACGGCTGTTACCAGTCAGATTAAATAACTGACATTGCAAAATTAAAACTTCAATAAACTATGTTATGAGATTAATGTTTTAAATACATTTATGAATATACAAATAAGAAATGTTGGGGGAAAATGCATATTTTTACTAAACTCAGTAGATGGCGGTAAGTCACTTAATGAGTGAGTCAATTATTTCAACTGATTCGTTCAAAAGGCTGAATCATTCATTAACAAAACACTTGGAGAATGTGCTGCTGTGTTTAAAATGTAAGCAACTAAAGTCAATGTAACATTTGCAATCTGAGAATATTCAGCAAAGCTCCGTTGGTATGTTACTGAAATATATTATGTTATAAATAAACTACACATTTAGAATTTTCTTCTTCTGAGTTTCTTTGTGTCACAAAGAGACAGGCAGCGCAATTTTGATACCAGAAATACACTATTCATTATCAAGCTCTGTTTATGTTGAATGTATTAAAATAAGATACGTTAAAATAAGTTTCGATGGTTATTATTATTATTTATTTTTTTATTATTATTTATTATTTTTAATCTTCAGTCCGTCCAATGATTATAAACAGTTATTAGGTCCGTCAGACTTAAGGTATTTTAGCGGTAATGTGACCAAAATATTTGATATTAATACCTATCAAATCTGAATTTAAATCATTTTAAGAGTTAAGGACTTTTATCTAAAAAAAGTTATTTAAGACATTTGAAGACTTTTTAAGGACCCACGGACACCCTGTCATTGGGAACGTTACATATCAATTGGAATAAATTGAATCTGATTGCAGTTCTGTTACAGGTACTCTAAACATTTTAATCTGATTCAAATATCCATTTATGTGTTTAATATACATTCCAATTAAAACTTTTGCGTACACACTCCTCTGCGTGTGATCAATCACACTTGCGGAGACAACCAGGGTTGTGACACCAATGGAGCATTCTATAATTGTGGCTACATCTCATGTCCGTGAAGTATATTTTTAATATATTTTCATCAATATAAAGCCCTGATGCTTAATTTTCTAGTACACAATTACAATTATATAAAAATGGTGTTCATATCACAAAAAACCCTGGTATTCAGCTGTCTGATTTTATAAGGTGCTCACACTACTCTGCATTTAAGCATGAAAATTACCTCAAATATAAATTACTTTCATAGTTTTGTCTTTAGTTCAGGGTTCCTGCAGGATTGTTAAGCTCAAATTTAAGACTTTTTAAGACCTTTTTTAAGACCTGCACAAATAAATTTAATACCATATGAGCAGGGTAGGGCAATGTCTGTGGTTAAATATTAAACTGTAAAATGACTGTAAACTACTGTAAAAACGGATTTACAGTTCAGATACAACTTTTCACAAAACAAAAAAGCTTTATTTAAATTATATACTTCACATTTCAGCCTTTAAAGTACCCATTTTTAAGAAAATGGATCAAAATCAAAAGTAATTAATCAAATTAATCAATTAATCAAAGTATTACTTATATAAATTTAAACAATTATTATCTATAAATTATATTAATTAAAAAACATACAAACACATTTTACTTTTTAGATTTTTATATTGAATTACCTTCTTAACGATTCACCATTTCACATTTACATCTCTGCACATTTGCAGAGTAAATTTTTTTTACGTGATTAAATCTAATAAGTGCGCATTTAGAGTGCATTCTTTCACTGCATGCTTCAGTCTATTAAAATGCTAGAATGATCACATAAATACATACATTTTCTGCCCCTATATTTTGTATTCTATCATTTTATGTAGTTAAACAATATCACATGAAGAGTGCTGTCTTTTCCTTTAAAAATCAGCATGACTACAAATGTGAAAAAAAATAATAATAATAATTGGCTTTATACAACAGTTCAATAAACAAGAAGTGAATATTAAAAGACTTATGTTTTAGACAGCATATTTCCTGTTTTTGCTCAATTTCACCAACAAAAATCATTCCAAACACTGCCACAGTACTGTTTTGCATCTCTGAGCAACATGAAGGTGCTTCGTTTCTGAATGAATCAACCTTTGAAATGATTCGGTTCAATCTCAATGACTCATTAACAGCGACTTACTGACACCTGCTGGCGGTTTTAATATCACATTCATAGTATCTTTTTTATGATTTTAAATATAATTTTCATGTGTAAATGCATCTAAATGCCACTTTATATGCAACTTCTGCAAAGATGAGTTTTATTGATACTAATTTAATTTATTTAGTAACAGCCTTTAATGTACTATTATTATAATTGACTGATTAAATGTAAGAAGTAGACTCAAAAGATGATTTTAGAAAAAATGGCTTTATAAAGGTAAAAATGTCTATAAAAGTTAAAAATAATTTTAAACTTTTAGGAAAAAAATCATTTTTATCACTGCTGTGAACTGACTACACAGAATATGACAAATATCAAAAACTTTAGTCACTGTAGTCCTTAAGAACACACACAGCAAAATATCGTCTAATTATCGTAATGAATAAAATCCCAGAAAACATTGAGATCATATTTTTTGTCAGTATCGCACCCCCCTTCTACATATTTCCTTAAAAAATATCCTGAATTGAATAGCAAGTGCTATAAATAGTATGAGCTGTTAATACATACAAAAATAAAACAATAACAAAATAAATAAATAAAAAATACTATGGGATGATAGAAATGCGGTCCTGAAACTACAGACTTCCTGTATTGCAGGGATACCCTACTCAAAACAACAGGCTTATTGAAAATGCCCACTAGAGGGCGCATTCGAATCTGTAGAAATACGTTTCCCGGGTAACGCAGTAAACAAAGCAGCGCAGCACCAGGCTTTCAACTTGCAGCGCTCATGTTGAATTAAATCATACCCTTTTGAAGTTTAATCATTAACTAAGCTATAATCGCAAATCTGATCTTCACAAACAAAATTTAATACCCTCTTAATCATAATTAAGACTTTTTAAGACCTTTTAAAGCCTTAAATTTGATAAACTAAATTTAAGACTTTTTAAGACTTTTTAAGGACCCGCGGGAACCCTGTTAGTTAGATTAGGTTATCACATTTGGGTGTGTGCTTTAAAAATAATAAGTGTTTATTTTGATATAACTTGTTTTATTTGTATCCGAAAAACCATTGTCAACTAACTTACCCACTAGAAAACCCCCAGTTCAAGACAGAGACAGAAAGCGCATTCTATTGTTTAAAAAAAACCTGATATTGTGAGTGCACCCAAATAAACATAGACCCTTCACAGTCCCGAATGATGCATTATTCTTACCTTCATGACTAAATTTTTCTATTTTAAGTTGTTTCCACTATTATAAGAAAAAAACTAAAAAAAAGTTCCAGACATATTTCTAAATTAGCGCTTTAAGAAAAAGTCAAACAGAGATGATGCAGTACAGCTGAATCACTAATGCTGTTTTCACATGGCTTATTTGATTTGAGCCTGTGTGGATTTATTTACTCATCTAACCTACATGCTATAATGAATAAATGACAGCAGGAATTTCCCTTTTAAAAAGTTGAAAACTGCGGGAATGAGTAATAGGGCCTACTCCTGTGCTTTGCGCAATCCCGCAACGAAATTCAGAACCTGATTAAACATAATAGCTATTATACTGAGATTTGTGAAACAGATTTCCATTACTTTCCGACACTTTCTAGGTTTATTTATTTTTCCAAAACTTGTTTTTTGTAATTTATTTCTGTGATGGGACAGCTGAATTTTCAGCAGCCATTCCTCTTCAGAAATCATTCTAATATGCTGATTTGACACTTGAAGAAACACTTCTGAGATGTTTCTTGAGCATCAAATAAGTATTTTAGAATGATTTCTGAAGGATCGTGTAGACTAGAGTAATGCTGAAAATTCAGCTTTGCATGACAGTTTTTCCTTTTATAGAACAGTGGCCAGGTCACTATGTGATTCTGGTGAATCTGATTGCAGTTCTGTTACAGGTACTCTAAATATTTTAATCTGATTCAAATATCCATTTATATCTAAACGTTTCTGACTCGCTCCTCCAAAACATCCCAAAGTGCCTCAATAATATTCAGATCTGGTGACTGTGCAGGCCATGGGAGATGTTCACCTTTACTTTCATGTTCTTCAAACCTCTCTGTCACCAGTCTTGCTGTGTGTATTAGTGCATTATCATCCTTATACATGGCACCACCTTTAGGGTACAATGTCTGAACCATTGGGTGCACATAGTCAACCTTCACACTTTGCTCTTACTGGTGGAATGTGCAATAAGTGAAGATTGCCCACTACGCTGTGCAAATATAGCCAGGAAACCTCCAACACTATATTGGCCAGTGTTTCAGTTTCATTGTCCAATCCCTGTACATACATACACACACACTACCAATCAATTTGGAAACACCCTCTCATTTAATGTTTTTTTTAAAGAAGTTTCTTATGCTTACCAAGGCTGTTTTCACTTGATCAAAAATACAGGAAAAAAAATAATATTGTGAAATATTACTATGATGTCAATCAATGTTTTTCTACATTAATATACATTAAAATTTAATTTGTATCTGTAATTAAAGTGGAACATCCAGAATCATTACTCCAGTCTTCAGTGTCACATCATTCTAATATGCTAATTTATTATCAGTGCTGGAAACAGTTGCGCTGCTTAATATTTTTTTTTTTTTTTTTGGAACCTGTGATACTTTTTTCAGGATTCTTTGAACATTAAAAAGTAAAAAAAAAAAACAGCATTTATTTAAAATAGAAAGGTTTTTTACAATATACACTACTGTTCAAAAGTTTGGGGTCAGTAAATTTTAATTTTTTTATCTTTCTTTTTAAAAGAAATTAATGCTTTTATTCACCAAGGATGTGTTAAACTAATAAAAAGTGATAGCATAGATTTACATTGTTAGAAAAGATTTCTATTTTAAATAAATGCTGTTCTTTTTTAACTTGTTATTCAAAGAATCCTGAAAAAAGAATAACAGGTTGCAAAAAAATATTTAGCAGCACAACTGTTACCAGCATTGATAATGCTAATAATGAATCAGCATATTAAGAATGATTTCTGAAGGATCACGTGACACTTAAGACTTGAGTAACAGCTGATGAAAATTCAGCTTGGCATCACAGGAATAAGTTATATTGTAAAGTATATTAAAATAAAAAAAAAACATTATTTTATGTTGTAATAACATTTTGCAATGGATTGGTCATCCACCCACTTTACCTTGAATCTGTCTCTTTTTAAGGATCTCAAAAACCACAGATCGTAGCTCATCCACTGGCTGTTAGGAAACATAAAACATTGGTTACTCATAGACAGTTTAACATTTGGATTTCTTTCAAACATGCACCCAAGTTTATAATCTCCTGTTACTGTAAGCTCTTGCCTAAGTGGAACTGGAAATTGCTTACATCCTACGGAGAAAAACAAAACAAAAAACAAAACACTATTTAATTTAATAGAATATGTAGAGCCAAATTAAAATGAATAAAATTATTATATATATATATATATATATATATATATATATATACACACACACACACTTTATTTTTGTTATTTATTATTTATACGATTTATTATTAGACGATAGTGTGTTACTGTGCTGACATATTGTCTTAAGGACTACTGACTCAAAGTTTTTAATATTCTTCATATTCTCTGTGGTCAGTTCACAGCAGTGATAGAGATTAATCTTTTCCAATACATTTAAATAGATTTTTACATTTTTGGGGCATTTTTACCTTTATAAAGCCATCATTTTTTCTACAAATGTTTATCATCCTTTGAATCAAATTCTAAAATTTAATCAGTTAATTATAATAATAAATTTAGGCTGTTATGGTTATATTTGTTTTGCTATTTTAACTAATAACGTTGAATAGCCCTACTGATATTTGAAATTATTTTAAAAATGAAAAGATGGGCTACTTAACTTGATTAATTAAACGATGATTAATCATTGGACAGTTGATTCATTCAGGAACTAAATATCATCATATTGCTCAGAGACGCAAAACAGTGCTGTCACTGTGGCTGTATCTGGAATGATTTTTGTTGCCGAAATAGAGCAAAAACAGCCAACACAGTGTCTAAAACGTAAGTCTCTTGATATTAACTTATTGCTTACTGTAGGTGCACTCTGTAGGTGTGTTTTGTTTGGTTTTTGCAATATACCTGATAATGTCATTATGTGTCAAAAGTTCAGTATTTGCGCTAAACCTGCACAGATTTGGCTTGCATGAACTTCCCCAAGAAATTAATGAGTGAACATATTATACAAAAAGTGATTTGACAGCATTACAGCTGATTTTTTGCGCGGGTTGGTGGGTGTTAATTTTAAACCCTGGATCTCACGATAAGGTACAATATTATTGCAATATGTAGAAAAAAAAAACACTTTTTTTTAATTAAATTATTCTCCCTACTGCACTTTGGGAGTTCAAAATTAAGAGCTTCAACCCATGTTCTTAACTAAGAAAACCTGAACTTTAAAGGGGACTCAACCTTTTTTTATTTGTACTTAATGTTTAAATTACATTCACACTGGTGTTTTAGGAAATTAGAATAGAATGAAATAATTTTATATTTGTGTTATTCATGTGACAGTATTAGCCATATATTGTAAAACAATTGCACTGTAAATTTTGCTTTACACTACAGTAGGGAAATTACAATACATCTTTCCTAATTTCTACACATAAAAGATATTTTGAATTTAGACTGCAGTAGGGCTGCAACAAACAATTATTTTAATAAACTATTAATCTAACGATTATTAGAACGATTAATAGACTAACCGTCGACTGTTTCACTGATTAATCAGTAGACTTTGAAAAATTTCAGCTTTTGCAATTAGCAAAAATATTATGTTATACATAATCTAACATAAAGGTCACTTTAGCTTTAGAAATGCATACTACGTAATAATTATTATACAATTAATTGGTAATACTGTACAATAAGGTTCATTACTTAACATTAGTTAATATACAAAGAATGAACAAAACTTTTACAGCATTTATTAATCTTGGTTAATGTTAATTTCAGCATTTACTAATGCATTTATAAAAATCACAAGTTGTGTTTTTTAACATTTGGTAAATGCACTGTGAACTAACATGAACAGCTGAATTTTTATTAACCAACATTACCAAAGATTAATACATAAATGTAATAAATGTATTGTTCATTCATGTTAATTAATACATTAGCTAATGTTAACAAATGATACCTTAGTGTAAAGTGTGACTAATTCATTATACAAACAGATGTATTTGGCACACAAAATGAGATGACAGACAGAGAAACTGTCTCATACACATCATTCTGCCTAACATCTCCTTTTGTAAGGCATACAGATAAGAAACAAAATAAAGGTAAGAGATAAGAGGCTCTATTTTTGGATAAACTATTTTATTCAAAACAATGTCTTAAAATACTTTATAGGGTTATGATAAACAAAACAGTCCTGAGCTAGATCAAGTTTTGATTTCTGTAAACCAAACTATCACTTTAATAAAATAATTTTTTTCCCACTAATAAAAATATTTTCTCATTAGCCAGCGCCACACTGGAAAGCTGCTTTATAACAGGAAATCAAGTTGTAATTCTAACTCAACTTACATGTTAAATACCGTAAAGCTGTTTGATTTAAGCCTATAAATGTTTCACATTTGTGAATGATGCTGCTATCATAGCGGGGACCCGACAGGCTTAAATGTGAGCGGACATTACTGGAGTAAGTTAACATTACTGAACTGCAGAGCTTGTGCAAACATCCACATCATTGTAATCAGATGCATTTTTAACTGCCGCTTTCACACTGCTGTCAGTTTATTTCGTTACTGAGAGGAAAATATATTTTTACATATTCATCCAAATGGCGCTTAGATTCAGCTGCATTTGCTCTGAAGAGCTGTGTCTTTTTCTCTTGAATTGCATCCAGGAGGGCTGGATTAAAGTCTTTCGCTACAGCGCCACACTGGTCAAACCGCATTAGGCTCTTACAACAAAAATATTTGTCGACAATCTTTTATTGTTGACATTGTCGATAATGTCGACTAATCGTTTCAGCCCTAGACTGCTGTGACATTACCCATTTAAATCGATAGCTCTCAGCAATTCATACTGCACTTTTAAGCTTTTATTTAGACGGAAACATGGTAGAGATTATATTTTGGGGAAAATACAACTGTAAAGACCTTTTGTGATACCGATAATACCGTTACATCCCTAATCATAATATTTAATTTAATTAGCAATACTTTAAAAAAAAAAGGTCTAATAACACCACTTTTGAGGATTTTTTTTTAGGTTTCCAAAACAAACAAACAAAAAAAAAAAAAAAATCACAAGCAAATAAGGAAACAACATCAAGAAAATGATGCATGCGTGAGAGATAAAGAGAGACTGACTTCTCTCACTACACGAATGGCCTCCTGAAACATTGGCAGCACCTCCAGGTTTCCTTCTCTTTCCATTAGTCTGGCCTGACAGATCCAGTATTTAGCAAACTTCTGTGCCATTGGCACCCGAGACAGCACATCTTTGACCTGTTCCACTGGGAAACCCTGTCACATAAGTGAAAAAACAGCTTCTGATCAGTAACCAGTTTGCTTGTGAGCATCCAGAAGAAAACATAATCTAAACCGACTCATATGTGACCCTGGACCACAAAACCAGACTTAAGTGGCATGGGTATATTTGCAGCAATAGCCAACAATACATTGTATAAGTCAAAATGATTGATTTTTCTTTTATGCCAAAAATCATTAGAATATTAAGTAAAGATCATGTTCCAATGAAGATATTTTGTACATTTCCTACCATAAATAAATCAAAACTTAATTTTTGATTAGTAATATACATTGCTAAGAACTTAATATGGACCACTTTAAAGGTAATTTTCTCAATATTTGATTTTATTTTTGCATCCTCAGATTACAGATTTTCAAACAGTTGTATCTCGGCTAAATATTGTCCCATCCTAACAAACCATACATGACCCATATGACTGGTTTTGTGGTCCAGAGTCACATATTCATATTTATTAAAAAAAATGTTCTGCAATATACTAGGCTGCCCAGAACACTGCATCATAAATAGGGATAGTTCACCCAAAAATGAAAGCTGTCATCATTTATTCAGCCTCAAGTTGTTCCAAACTATAAATTTCTTTCAGCTGCTTAACAAAAAAGATGATATTTTGAATAATGTTAGAAAAACAGTTTTTTGTTTCATTTGCTATTGAAGTCAATCAACCATTTGGTTACCCACATTCTATCATAAACTCAGAGTTGTGAGACTGGTGGAAAAGAATGGTAAACATCATGGTCAATTAAGGCTAGAAAACATCAAAAACCTGAGATTTGCTCAACAAAAACTGGATAAGGAAACATTGCGATCAGGGATAAGGAAGCAATCCAGACAAATGCTGACTGCTGGCTTGAGAACACCTTGTCAAAAAGAATTACACTGAAATTGCCTGAAAATGTTGAAAAGTGATTTTTGCTCTGGAATTCTTACAGAATTATAAGAATATAGTTTTGATATGATTTTCTATGCCCCTTTGTTTTTCCATTAACATCTGTCTCCAATTGTCTCCACCAAGTTCTAAATCAAAAACACATTATCTACATTCACACACAATATGAAATGAACACACAATGTCGTGACCAGGAAAATGACTAATGATGGTCAGTTAGTCAGAACACGATTTGTATCAACTTTGTGAACCGTGATGAACTAGTTTTTGAACTAGTCTGATTTTAAACTGCTGACGGGTTCAGGCAGAAACTCAGATTTCCATGGAAGCACCTGCATTTTATTATTGTTGCATTATCTCTTTTTTAGGAACATTCAGATAATAAGAATACCTGCTGTAATAACTTAATGCAGTCATCTAGTGATCGGTCCACAGCAAAGACAATGTCTTGAACCTCGTCTTCATTCTCCATAGAAGTCCAGTAGGGCTGAGGAATAGTAGAGACCGTCTTCCTCCTCAACATCCGGACAGGCATGGGGGGACGTTTATATGTGATGCCCCTCGACTCTCTCCACTCCTGGAGCTTTTGCCTGCACACACACATAATTTCTGTCACCTCCTGACCCATACAGACTATCCTAGTTTGCCCAAAAAATAAATTAATTACTCACCCTCACATTGTACCAAACCTGGAAGAACTTTGTTCATCTTCAGAACACAAATGATGGTGTAGACAGCAAAGCAACTACCACGTTCAAGGCCCAGAAAGGTAGTAAGGACATAAAACAGTCCAGGTGACATCAGTGGTTTAAACGTAATTTTATGAATCTACAAGAATACTTTTAGTGTGCAGAAGCCAGCATTCTGACAGAGAACCTGGATGTGCTGCACCTTGTTTACAAGCAGAGGAAAAAGCATGCTGTACATGAAAAGATTTGAGAGGATGACTTGCAGTTTTTTGCCCAGCCTTACTTATTTGAACCAGAATGAACAGACAATGAACTAAGAGAGATGGATGTTAAATGTCAGAATGTCAACTCCTGCTTCATCAACACCACGCATTTGCACCGTGGTACTCTTGTGAATGACTGACATGGAAGAAAATAAATTGTTGATTAAAGTTTTCTTTGCACACAAAAAAGGATTCTCATAGCTTCATAGAATTATAGTTGGACCACTGATGTCACATGGACTATTTTAACTATGTCCTTTCTACCTTTCTAAGCCTTAAACATGGCAGTTGCATTGCTGTCTATACAAGGTCAGAAAGCTATCATATTGCATTAAAATTATCTTAACTTGTGTTGTGAAGATGAACAAAGCTCTTACGGGCTTGGAACGACATGAGGGTGAGTAACTAATAACAGAATTTTCATTTTTAGGTGAAGCCTTTAATGCTAACATGAAATTACAATGAACAATACAGCACTACCAGTATTGATTACCATTACTCATCTTGATAAATAATTTCTATAATACAAGGAATGGTTCACCCAAAAACAAGAATTTTCTAAAAATTCTAAAAACCAATACAAGACGTAGATGAGAACAAATTTGGAGAAATGTAGAATTACATCACTTGTCATGTGGATTACTTGTGATGTTTTTAGCAGCTATTTGGACTTTCATACTGATGGTACCCATTCATTGCAGAAGATCCAATGGTTAGCAAGATATGTAAGGCTAAATAAAAAAAAAAGTCATCTACACCTTGAATGGCCTGTGGGTGAGTACATTTTCAGAACTATTTTTTTAATTTCTTAGACATTTTTAACATTTTAAGTTATAAACTAATCTTAATGTTAATTTCATTATTAAAATCACAAGTTTAGACAGGGTTGCAGCAGGATTGTTAAGCTCAAATTCAAGACTTAAGACCTTTTTTAAGACCTGCACGAATACATTTAATAACATATGAGCAGGGTAGGGCAATGTCTGTGGTTAAATATTAAACTGTAAAATGACTGTAAACTACTGTAAAAACTGATTTACAGTTCAGATTCAACTTTTCACAAAACAAAAAAGCTTTATTTAAATTATATACACTTCACATTTCAGCCTTTAAAGTACCCATTTTTAAGAAAATGGATCAAAATCAAAAGTAATTAATTAATCAAATTATTACTTATATAAATTTAAACAATTATTATCTATTAATTATATTAATTTAAAAAAACATACAAACACATTTTACTTTAGATTTTTATAATGAATTACCTTCTTAACGATTCACCATTTCACATTTACATCTGCACATTTGCAGAGTACATTTTTTTTTAAGTGATTAAATCTAATAAGTGCACATTTAGAGTGCATTCTTTCACTGCATGCTTCAGTCTATTAAAATGCTAGAATGATCACGTAAATACATACATTTTCTGCCCCTATATTTTATGCATTTTATGTAGTTAAACAATATCACATGAAGAGTGCTGTCTTTTCCTTCAAAAATCAGCATGACTACAAATATGATATTGGCTTTACACAACAGCTCAATAAACAAGAATTGAATATAAGACTTATGTTTTAGACAGCATATTTCCTGTTTTTGCTCAATTTCACCAACAAAAATCATTCCAAACACAGCCACAGTGCTGTTTTGCATCTCTGAGCAACATGAAGGTGCGTCGTTTCTGAATGAATCAACCGTTGAAATGATTTGGTTCAATCTCAATGACTGACTTATTAACAGCGACTTACTGACACCTGCTGGCGGTTTTAATATCACATTCGTAGTATCTTTTTATAATTTTAAATATAACTGAATTTTCATGTGTATATGCATCTAAATGCCACTTTATATGCAACTTCTGCAAAGATGAGTTTTATTGATACTAATTTAATTTGTTTAGTAACAGCCTAAATGTACTATTATTATAATTGACTGATTAAATGTAAGACTCAAAAGTAAAAGTAGACTCAAAAGATGATTTTAGAAAAAATGGCTTTATAAAGGTAAAAATGTCTATAAAAGTTAAAAATCATTTTAAACTTTTAGGAAAAAAATCAATTTTTATCACTGCTGTGAACTGACCACACAGAATATGACAAATATCAAAAACTTTAGTCACTGTAGTCCTTAAGAACACACACAGCAAAATATCGTCTAATTATCATAATGAATAAAATCCCAGAAAATATTGAGATCATATTTTTTGTCAATCTCGCACCCCCCTTCTACATATTTCCGTAAAAAATATCCTGAATTGAATAGCAAGTGCTATAAATAGTATACATTTTCACATTCATTAAAAAAAATGTTCTGCAATATTGAATAATGTTAGAAAACAGTTTGTTTCATTTGCTATTGAAGTCAATCAACCATTTGGTTATCCACATTCTAAAATAAACTATCATGAGACTGGTGGAAAAGAATGGTAAACATCATGGTCAATTAATGCTAAAAAAAAAAAACATCAAAAACCTGAGATTTGCTCAACAAAAACTGGATAAGGAAGCATTGCGATCAGGGATAAGGAAACAATCCAGACAAATGCTGACTGTTGGCTTGAGAACACCCTGTCAGAAAGAATTACACTGAAATTGCCTGAAAATGTTGAAAAGTGATTTTTGCTCTGGAATTCTTACAGATATTGTCTGAGAAAAACACATATTTGACAGATTCGGACAGGACTAAAATTGCAAAGTACATATGTGAAACACCAATTTCTCTAATGACCACCTGGAAAACTAGTCCCGTATAAATAGGGCTTATCGCATGTGTTTTATAAATCCCTAATTACACCCAATGTATTTTTGGCTATTGGTACAACTATACCTGTGCTACTTAAAAAATGGTTTTGTGGTCCAGGGTCACATATTACAAATTAATCTGGATCAAACAGATGAGAACCTGGCTTAAGCTCTAAAAAACATGTAAGTTCATGAGGCTCACAAGGTTCATTGTCCCAGACAGTTTAGCTCCAACTTAAAACAAACACACACCCGAACAATCCAATTAAGATCTTCTGGAATACTTAAAGCAGGGGTCTCCAAGCTCAGTCCTGGAGGGCCAGTGCCCTGCAGAGTTTGGCTCCAACTTGCATCAATACACCTGTCTGAAAGCCCAGTAAGACCCTGATTAGCTGGTTCAGGTTAGGGCTGTACCGATTTTCAGACGCGATATCATGCGCATCTCGTCAGTAATGCCGGTTCTCTGATTAGTCGTAAATCTCATTCACCTGTTCATTCATGCAGCCGCGTTTACTACACAGAGCCGTAGTTCACTGACAAGCTACGCAAGTATCGCCTTCAGTATCGCAGGCGATACATATCGATTCTGCACGTGAAACTGCGTAGCTTGTCAGCGAACTACTGCTCTGTGTAGTAAACGCGGCTGCATGAATGAACACGTGAATAAGATTTACGGCTAATCAGAGAACCGGCATTACTGACGAGATACGCATTATAATTCGCGTCCGAATATCGGCACAGCCCTAGTTCAGGTGTGTTTAATTTTCAGGCCCCACCATAGCACAGATAGTAGACTTGTTAGAAACACTGATGACTTGCTTCTTCTGTCACACCAAGGCTGCATCTCATTGCTAGTGTTGCGTTCGACACTATAGATCACAACATACTCATAGATAGATGACAAAACTATACAGGTATTCAAGGGCAGGCTTTAAGATGGTTTAGATCCTACCCGTCCAATCACTACCACTTTGTGTATTTAAACGGGGAGTCATCTTATTTATCGCCAGTAAAGTTTGGCATGCCACAAGTATCTGTCATAAATCCTCTGTTATTTTCAATATACATGATGCCCCTTGTTTCCATTATTATGCTGATGATACTCAACTATATCTCTCAAAAAGACCAGATTAAACTTCTAAATGATCCAAGCTAACAGAGTGTGTTAAAAGTATAAAAAATTGAATGACCAATAATTTTCTCCTGTTAAATTAGGATATGACCAAAAAACAGTACACAGAATCTATTGGATTAGCTTCTATTTGCATCGAGATGGATATATTGATACTTCCTCTACAGTGATGCGCGGGTCAATGTATAAACAACCCGCACCCGACCGACGTTTTCAACTAACCCGCCCGCAACTCGGACCGCAAAAAAAAAAAAAAAAGAAAATATTGTACCCGTCCCGCATTTTTTAAAAGTAGTAAATGCTCATCGTAGCTTCATTGGGCCATAGACAGGAACTAGGGGTGCGGGAGGGTGCAAGTTATATATATATATATATATAGGGCTGGTAATTTAACGCGTTAATTAGATTAATTAATTACGGTAAAAAATAACGCGTTAAAATTATTAACGCATTTAACGCACTGGCCCCGCCCCAAACCTATGTGGGTCATCTGACATTTCATACAGTTGATTGATGACAAATATGAGGCAGTGCAACAACTCACTGCTTGATGGAGCTTAGAGAACGTAGTTAGAATGTCCTTAAAATTTAAGCAAAAAAGTTGTCTCATACTTAGGCTACATCATATAGTTAAGCAATATCACACAAGCAATAGGCTAAGTGCAATCGACTACAACACGAGTGCAAATGTGAGCAGAACTGTTCGTCTCCAAGCAACACACAGACAGTGTATGAAATCAAAGTACCACAAAAGCTATTTCAAAAGCATTAAGAGGCTTTCATTTTAAATTTTGAGCGCGGGTGTGTGGCTTATGCGCCAGTTCGCTCCGATGCGCGTGCGTTTTGGTCGACGCAGCAACCAACTGTCCTCGTGCCGCGCAAGCCATTGGAATGAATGAGTATCATAGCGCAGCGCGAGGACTGTTGGTTGCTGCGTTGACCAAAGCGCACGCGCATCGGAGCGAACCACTGATGCGCAAGTCGCGCTTAGAGTTCAAGGTTTGCTTTGTATATGAAGGGCTACACTGAACGCAGCGGCCAGCGTTTGGTGTTAAAGCCACTCTCTATAGCTATTGCAGTACTTTGATGTTACACTCCGATCGATCTAATGCTGATGATGAATCAGCCATTTGAATGAATCAAATGAATTTACCACCACCAACTGGCAGTTTTATTTTATTATTAGAGTATCATTTCATTAAGAAATAATTTCATATTTCCAAAGTAATATTAATAAAATTCATGAAATACATTATTAATAGTTCACCCACCCAAAATGACAACTGTCATCATTTACCCTCATGGTACGGTACAAAAGAGCATACATTTTATAAACTAAATATTTACTTTTTGTAATGTCTGTTTGACGCTTTACACAACAATGACTTTAAATTATGTTTTGGGAGTATTTTTTCAATGTGATGTGCGATTAATTTGCGATTAATTAGATTAATTAATCGCCACATCATGTAATTAATTAGATTAAAAATTTTAATCGCTTAACAGCCCTAATAAATAAATAAATATATATATATATATATATATATATATATATCAATCATCATGGTTTTGTTAAGGATGCTGTTATATATATATAGTTTTGTCGTTGTCAATCAAAAGAGGCCGAAATGCCACTAAATCAAAAGTGAAAGTAAAATACGATTTGATGCATTTAATCGATTTAAAAGCGAGGAAAATAGGGAAACACTCTAACGAACTCACCATTCCATCCTGTTAAACATTATATTTCACACACTTTAAGCTCCTTTATTTTTCAAATGTAGCCTATATGATTAGTCCAAAGAATTCTTTGGTTTGTACTGCATAGAGAGAAAAAAAAAAAAAAGATTAAACCTCGCACCGAACAGTTCAATACGAAAAAGTGTAGGCTATAAAAACTAATTAAACATAAGAGGGGGCTAGGGGTTTTTCCTTTAAATAATCTTCTATAAAAGACAGAAGATGTATAGCATGTTCCTTTTCATCAATGTGAGAACTTTTGTAGGCTATAAGAAACAGGCTAAACTCATAATAAAATGCACAAAACGTTGGTTTCATTTTGAAGTGCTTATTGTGTAGCCTACATAAAATGTTCACAGCAGAATGTTGTTAACACTGAAATATTTTTTGTTAATGATTTTGTGTCCGGGAAGGACGTTAGATCACAATATATCAGCGTGATCTTGCATTATTTCATTATCACTTCTCGTGTGCATTGAGTTTGCGGACCACATGGCATTGTCAGTGATTCTTCCTAAAGGTCATGCAGTGTGTAAACTCCTGTCGCCATCTCATTTCAAACGACCTGACCGACCGCGACCAGAATATCATTGAAAATATTTTTGGATGACTCGTAACCGCAGGCACCCGCTCATTTTGGATCAACCCGCGCATCACTGTTCCTCTACAGTCACAAATTTGGGTGTTATATTAGACAGCAACTTTTGAAAATCATATTTCCTATGTTACAAAAACAGCATCCTTCCATCTTAGAAACAATGCCAAGCTACGGAACATGTTACCAGTTTCTGATGCAGAAAAATTAGTTCATGTATTCATGACCTCTAGACTGGACTACTGTAATGCACTGCTAGGTGGTTGTCATGCATCTTCATTAAAAAAGCTACAGGTAGTCCAAAATGCAGCTGTAGAGTCCTTACCAGGTCAAGAAAATATGATCATATTACCCCAATTTTACAGTCTCTGCACTGTTCCATATAAGTTACAAAATATTACTAATTACTTATATGACCCTTAATAATATAGCTCCTGCATACCTATGTGGAACTACAAATTGAAGAATCTGTTTAAGATGCAAACATCCTACATCCTGATGCAACATCATATGAAAAACTAAGGTGATCTACATCTACATTGTATTAGGCATTTAATGTGAACATAGTTCTAGTGAGGGTTTATTTCTGCTGGTCTCTGATCTTTCTACTGAAAGTCAACTGGATGCAAGTTTCCCACCTTTTTAGTTCTCGTAGCCAAGTGCAGCTTAAACCATTTGGGAATTGTTATCTTTGGGAAGCAAGTTTGCTGAAAAACAGTCTGGGTTGATTTCCCGTGTTGACGTTAGATGTTTTGATTAAGTGGTCACTTCTGAGGCTATGTAAGGTCAACACTTTTAAAGACTGCTCACTGAATGCCTATATAAACTACAATGCAGATATAAACTGCTATATAAACTACAGATTGCTTAGTAAAACTTGGATGACTACAGCGATGCACAGCGAGTTCTCAATAAAGAGTAAGTTCTGCTTGAAAGATATCCCAATGTCTCCTGGTCTCTGCTTCAAGGAGGAAAAAGTTTACTACACCTAACTAGTCCTCTATCACGCTACCATCCATCAAGCTCACTTTTGGTTGTACCTAGGATAGCAAAGTTCACTAAAGGAGGTAGAGCTTTTTTACATTTGGCTCCTAAACTCTGGAATCTGGTCTTTCAGATAACGTTAGGGGTTCAGACAGCCTACACTAATTTCTTCTCTATCGGCTTCTTTGTTTCTGGGAATTACACAAGCTTCAGTCTGGATCCAACTCTTACGAAGATCTAAGACAACCGAACACCTGGAAGGAGATGATGCAAACCCCTCAGAGGACCTCAGAAGTTATAAGTTTGACTGCAACATATAAACATTGCTGTCCTAAATTTTACATGAAGCTGCTTTGCAATGATTTGCATCGTGAAAAGCGTTATACAAATACACTTGAGTAGTTTAATTAGGGTTGGAGCTAAACTCTGCAAAACACCGACCCTCCAGAACCAAGTTTGGAGACCCCTGACTCATCTAAAAGTTACATTCAGGTGAGTTTGATCAGGGTTGGAGTCTGAGGGCCAGAGTTGAGAAACCCTGCTTCAGACAGTAGTATACTCACAGTCTCTCCTCCTGAGCTACAGTCGGCTTCTTCATTCCATCTACCGGGGCTGTTCGGACACCTTGAGTACTGGGACAGATTCTGGATTTAGGAGTCTGGAATTGCACCGCAGGCTTGGCTTGGCTGGGCCTCTTAGTGGGCTGATGAAGCTCTTGGGACACAGTTGTCGTCTGAGGCAATACGCAACTCTTGGTGCTTCGACCGAGCAGTTTGGTAGAAGCAGTGGCATTAGTTGCTTTAACAGCAGCAGGCTGTTTATTTTTCGATTTGATGATTGCTGATCCTTTTCTACTGGCAGGTTTAGAGAGAGCTGAAGAGGCATCTGTTCTTGTTCCAGTGCTATTTGATTTAGTTTTCTTGGGATCAACTTTCGTGACAATGCACAAAATATCTTTTCTATGTTTAACACCTGATCTGTTTGTTGCTGAATTAGATTTCTGGTTTATGGGTTTATTGCTCTGAGAACTGCAGTTGTGCGTCCCAAGCTTTGGTAGAGCACTTTGACTTCTAGGTTGCTGTGCAGGTTTCACCTGGGTTTTACAAACACTGTTTGTCTGCATTTTTGTCTCGGTTGTGTTCATTGGTCTTCGACTCTTCAAACTGGCAGCTGAGGTTGTTTTGATACTTGGTTCTGTTAATTTCTTAGCCAAAGGCCTTGTTGACTGAACGTCCGTCTTAGTATGGCTCTGATCTGTGCGCCTTTGGGCCGAGATAACAGACTGTGAAGGGCCACAGACAGAAGCAGGACCTGATTTTCTTGACATTTGAGTTTTATTTGCAGCATGGGAAGCTGGCCGACCTTGACAGGCTTTGGATTGAACATTCTGAAGGCTTTGTGAATTAATGCTCTTAGCTGTACTGAATGACACAGCTGTTTTCTCAGCCTGGTGGGGTTTCCTTGGATTCTGAAGAAAAGCTGTTCTATTGTTCTGTGTCCGGCAAGTATTACGGGCATTACCGGAAGAAACTCTTTGGGTTTTGGCAAGTGAATTGATGCCAAGTCCTTTTTTTGACGATGTGTTTCTAGCAACCTCTGCCAGTGTCTTCCCTCTCTTCCCTTCTTTTATATTTGTGGCATTGATGTCACAGTTCTCCTTTCCATCAGCTGTCTGAGAGAAACAAAGAGACATCATTTCAATAGTGTACACTTTCAACACTGAATAGTGCAAAACTTCAAGAAATTTATTTAACTTACAATTTTGGACTTCTGATTATTTTCAGCATGCGTCTTTGTAATAGGCTTCTCCTTGAGATATGGTCTTTGAAAGAAAAAAAACAAAGCAAAACAGTTGATTCAGAACATAAACACAAATACTGAAAAAAAATGTATATTTTATTTTTAAATGGTAAAAGTATAAGTTCAACAATTCTACTTTGGATTAGGTGCTTTCAGTCTTCCTTTTGCCGCAAGATATTCAGCCAATTTCAGCTTGCGTAGCTCTGAAAATAAAAGAGGAAAAAAAATCCTAAAATTGCATGCATTTAATAAACATTACAGATGTGCTCGATTTGTGTCTCACATATGTACACTACCAGTCAAAAGATTTTTAATGTTTTCAAAGAAGTCTCTTCTGCTGATCCAAAGCACAGCAAGTCACATTTTGAAATATTTTTACCATTTAAAAAGAACTGTTTTCTATTTGAATATATGTATATATTTATTATACTAACTTTAAAGCTTTTGAAAGGTATAGTGTATGATGTTACAAAAGCTTTCTCAGATAAATGCCTATTCATCATAGAATCCTGAAAAAAATATACTCAACTGTTTTAAATATTGATAAAAATAATAATAAAAAATGTTTCTTGAACAGCAAATCAGCATATTAGGATGATTTCTGAAGGATCATGTGACACTTAAGGGTGGTATAATGATGCTGAAAATTCAGCTTTGAAATCAGGTATGTGTTACACTTTAAAATATATTCAAATAGAAATGGGTTCTTTTAAATGGGAAAAATACTTCACAATATTACTGCTCAAACACAGGCTTGGTCAGCAGAAGAGACTTCTTTAAAAAACAAAAAAATCTTACTGTTCAAAAACTTTTGACTGGTAGTGTATGTTTTGTCATGTAAATGTCTTCACACGTAATATAGAATCAAACCAATATTTCCTATCCTGTGATTTTTTATAAACAGCAGTGTAATATGATTGATAAGTGTCCTGAAAAGTAGTTTTTGCAGTAGTTGTCATTTGACAGTCACACCTACAACTGTTTTAAACACTAGCATTTAACATTAGCATAACCATTTACATGAAATTGTAACGTTAAATGTGAGACGGGACATTATTACAGCACTTGTGGTATTTTTCACACGGTTGTACCTTTATAAAGCAGTTTCCATGAGGAAAACACGGGAAGACACCACAATTAACTACATACAATACCTTTATAAAACAAAAACATAACATACGCCTCTCATACACAGAGACTCGCGGTGATAGGCGCGCAAATACATAATATACGTATCGGTGTCATATTGCAGTGTTTTGAATAACAACTCATTGATTCCTAAAATAAAATCATAACACGACTTATTGTAATTGACTGTATAAAAACAACACAATAGCTAACAGGGTAACTTACATGACACGCAGGACTAGCCTGGTGTAACGTTAAACTTAAAAGGGAGCGCTTTACCTATCTTTGATTGTTTAGATACGTCTTCATCAGTCACTGTTTCCATCGCTTTATCCAATCATCCACATAAACGATTTAATCGAAATAAATATAGGATTTATTTATAACTTCATACACGGGTCTATTGGCACATACTGTTGCTAACGAAACGTCCACATTCTCCAAACAACAGTCGCTTGAATCTTGCGGGGATACGCCCGTCTCTATTCCTATTGGTTCGTTCAAAACTTTAGAGCCCGACTATTGGCTGGCAGTTTTTATGATTCATATAATTTGGCGAGTCGTTATAAGTGTCATTTCGGTACTTCTGCTGTCATAGGACTCTTATATACCAGAATGAAATAAAATAAATTAACATATATTATTAATATTATTATTATTTTAATACAATTACAGGGAAAAAGTAGCATTGTTATTTTTTTTTACCTCCCGGTTTCTTAAATCATTGTAGTATGTGATCCTGGACCACAAAACCGGTCATAAGAGTCAATTGTTTATAAATTTTGAGATTTATACATACTCCTCATCATCATCATTTATGCATACATCTGACTGATGTATGGTTTGTTAGAATAGTACAGTATTTGGCCGAGACACAATATTTGAAAACCTGGAATCTGAGGGTGTAAAAAAATCAAAATAGTGAGAAAATCGCCTTTAAAGTTGTCCAAATGAAGTTCTTAGCAATGCATATTACTAATCAAAAATTAAGTTTTGATATATTTACGGTAAGAAATTTACAAAATACCTTATTTGAACATGATCTTCTTAATATCCTAATGATTTTTGGCATAAAATAAAAAAATCGATAATTATGACTTATACAATGTATTGCTGGCTATTGTTACAAATATACCTGTGCTACTCAAGACTGGATTTGTGGTCCAGGGTCACATATGAGATTATTATATTATTACAACAAGAATAATAGGATAAAGTTAGGAAACAATAAATGTAGCACTGTATAGGTAACTCACTGACCTGAACTCCTTTTCACAAAAGGTCAGATATTAATGTCAATATTTCAGTGCAAGTTGTTATAAAGATTATAATAGAATGAAATAAATATTATGAATATAATTAACACGTATTATTAATATTATTATTATTATTTTAATACAATTAGAGGGGGGAAAAGTATCATTCGTGTTTTTTTTTGTTTTGTTTTTAACCTCCGGCTCCGGGTTTCTTATCTCCAGCACTTCATCATATTGCAGCATTTCCAGTATTTAAAAACCTAAAAACATCTGGCTAACTTGTGCAAGAAGTGTGAACATCCTGCAAGAATAAACATAATTGTAAGATTTTTCCTGTGAACGTCAATGTCTGTTGACCCTTCTGATGGTTTAATTAAGAACATCTGCATTCTCAAAGATGATGAGTTGAGATCCTTTCCTATTTATACACCTGCTCGAGCTGAGGGTTATCACAAAAACATTACCGACAATAAATACGGAACATATTACACTGATTAAATAAATAATTTAATAGCCAAACTCAGATCATCTAAAAGAAGACCTCTCCCAAACCACGAAATAACTTGGAAAAATACAGTATAAAAAGAATGAAGAAAAAAAAAAAAAACCTCTGCAGTTTTCATTAAAGGAAAAAACAAAACAAAACAATGTGTCATAATTCATTTCATTTGAGAAGAACATAATTAGATTAACAGTTTGAACGAACAGGGAGTGTCTCTTTAAAAACTGAAGAGCTGTCAACAGCCAAAAATACACAGTGCAGTTCTTGCTCCCCTTTTTATCATATTCAAGAAATGCTACAGAATAAAAGCGGCTTTTGTCTGTCCATTTGACTAGGCATGGGATATAATCTTCCTAAAGTTTCACTTTGATTGTTCTCATCCGTTTCAAACATATTTGGTATGAAAGCAAAAGATGCACACAGTGGAAAAAAAGGCAAACAAACAAAACATTTCATGAAGTCACCTTCTATACCCGCCATTTCTTAGTTATAGGCATCTACAATTTGTAGTCTGTACCATGTCAACCTGCTTAGAAAACGCACAGCACAAAAACGAAGAAATAAAATCACTTAAAAAATATACAACCTCAATTTTAGGCTAAATAAATACAGCAAAGAGTTAAATTCTTTTGGTGAGATTACCTCTGGTCCAATGGGCGCAACAGATACAGTTCAAGAGCTCTAATCACAAATAGCTTGTGCAGAAAAGTGACTCTGTTTACAGTTGTACTACAAATGAACGACAAACGCTTGTTCTCTTTGGAGTAAAAAAAAAAGCATTAAAAGGACAATTTTACACGTATACAAACACTAAATCACATGAACACCGCCACAGACGACCAGCAGAATTATCTTACATAAAAACGACAAGTGGATGCCATGTGTATCTTAGTATTTGGTGCATCTGACGACAGCATGCTTCACTTTTTTGATCACTTGTCGCATGGGTTCACGTAAATGAACGGGGAATTACTGAACATGCAGTTAGTATGTGAAGCTCAGCGTCTCTGTCTCCCTGAGTTGTTGCTTGGGCTGCAACGGCCAAATTGGACTCATGCGTTGTCGTATGTACAAACACACTGGCATGTATATCTATATCATAAACTCATTCTTCACTCATACACGCACGCACACACAGATAGAATTTGGTACAATGATGAATTAGCTATGAACTAACATAAAATAAAAAGGCATCTGTAGTTTCCCTCGTTCGCATTTCTGTAATCAACCTCAATAGAAAAAATGACAAAATAAACATCTTTATCAATAGAAACGTCTCTATTCGCAGTCTATAAAACACACCCAGAGTGTCTGTCTGAAACTTGGGCCTTTCTCAGTCCAAATGCACTTTGGCTTCTCCGTGATCATCTTGCACAATGTGTTACACAACACCATCATCGGATGTCTCAGCAAACTATTGCTTTTCATACACCCACACTTTTATACTGGGGGCTGTAATAATTGGCGCTAAAAGGGCTCTGATTAAAAGTTCTGGGAAAAGTGCTTCATGTCCAGAGGAAGTGTGGGATATAGATAAATTATGTGTGAGTGTGTCAAATGGCACTGTCGTTATGCGTGCTGTGGTTGGCCTGCCGTGCAGGTTGGCTGTTCTGTTCGTTGAGGAGCGAGGTCGTCTCGTCGGGGGCGTCTGTGAGTGTGAGAATGGTTTCTGAAGACGGATGAGGAGCAGATGATGTGCTGTTATCAACATGGCCGTGTCCGCTGTCTGGAGACTGCGGTGAGCTGTCCAGCCGAGACGCCACCAGACCGTTTTGATACTGAGAGCGTGTGATCTGGAAAAAGAAAGATGGGATCACCATGTGAGCTATTTGATATTTTTAGATGAATGAAAGAATAAACCATATTTGTGATGCACTGAAATTATTACATTTTCCATTTCAAAGTTCCATACTTTTCCAGACTCAAATTTCCAAACCTCTTGGTAGATTTTCAGGCCAACATTTTGTCATTAATCTCTTATCCCCATGTCGTTCCAAACCAAACCAAACATCTGCCATTAGTAATTCAACCTTACTTTTACAGAGCTACAAGAATACCTTTTGTATGCAAAGAAAGCAAAAATAACAACTTTAACATTTCTCTCCTCTGCGTCAATATATTGCCATTTTGGAGAGAATCCACTGGACACAAACAGCATACACTGTTCTCTCTCAGCTGCAGCACATGGATACATTTTCCACGTTTATTTACACTTTGATTTGAACGAAAACAGCGTATCGTGTACTTGGCACTCAATGGGACAGCCACAAAGCTCCCGATTGTCATCCAAAATATCTCAAATTGTGTTCCGAAGACGAAAAAAGCTTTTACGGGTTTGGAACGATAATGACAAAATTTTCATGTTGAGGTGGAGTAACCCTTTAATGCAGCATTATTTTCAGCTTTATATTCACACTTAGGACAACTGAGGGACTCAACGGAGGGTTTAAACACTCACTGATTTTCCAGAAGGAAAAACTATGCATTAACAGTTTTGGGGGTGAAAACATTTGGACATTTTTCTTATTTTGCCTAAATGTCATATTTTGCCTAAATGCCACTGCCCTTCAGTGGCTACTGAAGATATTTACATGTTTCCCAGAAGAAAATATAAGGTAAATTTACCCTGATGTTTAAATTCAAAAAGCTTTCACCCCCAGGTGCATGGTTTTTCCTTCTGGAGCATCAGCGAGCATTTAAAACCTTCTGTAAAAGTTGAGTCCCTCAGTTGTCCTCAGTGTGAAAAGCTGGATCTTAAAATCAATGCTGGAAAGGTTTCAAATACATTAAATGCTGGAAAACCAAAGAATTTATGGGACCTGAATGATTTTTCTGAAGAACAGTTTAAATTGCTAATATGGATTTTTTACCTTTTATGGGCAATTTTACCATTATAAAACCTTTTTTTTCTAAAAGTGTGCATTATCTTTTGAAAACTGGCAGTAGGTGGCAGTAAGTCCCTCTTAAGTGAATCATTGCAATTGATCTGAATCATTTAAACAGCTCATTCATTCAGGAACGAAATATCGTCATGTTGCCCAGAGACACAAAACAATGCTGTGCCCGAGTTTGGAATGATTTTTATTGGTGAAATAAATCAAAAACTGCCAATACGGTGTCTGAAACATAAGGCTCTTGATACTAATTTGATGAATTGTTTATTGTTTATTCAACTGCTATATGAAATCTATATCACATTTGTAACCATGCTGATTTTTAAGAGAAAAAAAAACGGCACTCTTCGTGTGATATTGATTAACGATATGAAATGATATAAATATATACATTTCATGCCCCCATTATCTTGAATTATGTGATCATTCTTAATGCATATTAATAGACCCAATCATGCAGTGAAAGAGTGCACTCTAAACGCGTATGCGCACTAAGTTAGTCTAACCAGACTTCACGTATTTGCGAATGCCTTCACTCTGCATGTTAAGTATTAACTACTAGTTAAGTATTTGCACTAAACCTGCACAGATTTGGCTTGCATGAACTTCCCTAAGAAGTTAATGAGTGAACATAACTTACGAAAAGTAACCCGCCAAATTGGCTAGTGATTTGATAGCGTCACCCGCCACAGCGGTTTTGTTTTTTACCCGCATTTGACGGGCTGGTGGGTGTTAATTTCAAACCCTGAATTTAACTATTATTTTCTTTTGTGGACTACATTTAAACGTATTTTATGTGAAATATATGGTTTAGGTCAGTAATAAACAAAAAATAACATGCATTTTGTATGAACCCTTATATTTTGGTAAAATAATTAACATTTTGCAGATTCTGAAAGGGGGATGTAAATGTTTGACTTCAACTGTAACCTATTTCCTTTGTGCATCACTGCCATTCCTCTACGAATAAAACAATAGCATGGATGTACATTAACAGAAATCTACTTGCTCAAAATTTTCTCTGAGGCAGTGGATAAGCCATGACTCAAATCATGTCATGGGCTGATGACATATTATAGCTGTGTGCATTGTGCTATTTGCCAATTTTAAGGGTCTATAAAAAAAAAACGGTACTGTAAAAATGTGTTAAAGATTTGGCTTTCATTAAGGCAGTATGTCCTACTTCAAGGCATTAGGTCTCTTCAGCGTATACTTCGTGGTGGCCAAGAAACCACACCGGTGGCTCAGTGTGCATCATCCTATGCTATGTACAATGGTTTCTCATGCGCAAATAAAAGTCTGTATATATATTTTATTTTTTTTGCAAAGGTTCTAGAGGCTATGTAATATGGATGCAAGAATATAGGTAGCCTATGATTCAATACATACCACGTTTTTTGGTTCAGTTCAGTTCTGATGGTTTGGCACAGTGTTTTTTGCTATTTAAAATGCGATTTTTAAAAGAAATTAACAACAACAACAAAAACTTCTGTACACTTTGGTACACTGGAGAAAAGCATGGATTATCATGTCTACTTCAAATTTCTTTTGAGAGAACTATTATTTTTCTAGCCAAAATGTAATGGATTGGTCATTATTGAGCACTATAAGCACATGTAACTGTCTGTTTCTTACATACTGGAAGCCTGAGGGCGCCCTCGCGCAGAAACTTCACATACAGTGCCTTGCGAAAGTATTCGTGCCTTGCGAAAGTATTCATACCCCTTCATTTTTTTTCACATTTTGTTGTTGCAGCCTTATGTTAAAGTGCTTTAAATTACTTTTCCCCCCATAGCAATCGACACTCTATTCTCCATAATGGCAAAGCAAAAAACTAAATTCAACATCTTTGTAAATTAAAAAAAATAAATAAAAAAAATAAAAAACCTTAATAATTCCATTGTGTAAGTATTCATACCCTTATCTGGGACAGTTAAATTTTCACTCAGAAGTATTAATTTTGCTTGTAGAAATGATACTACACTTTGAGTGGAGTTAATCTGTGGCAAATTCAATGGAATGGGTATGATTTAGAAAAGCACAATGAAGGGTCTTCATAAAGGGTCTAACAGCTGAAAGTGCATATCAGGGCAAAAACCAAGGACTCTTCCTAGAGCTGGCCTCCTGGCCAAAATGGGCAATTTATGGAGAAGGACCTTGGCTAGAGTGGTGACAAAGAACCTGATGGACACTCTAGTTGAGCTCCATGATCATATATGCAGATGGGAAAAACTTACAGAAGGAAAAACATCACTGCAACACTTTACTGATCTGGGCTTTATGGTGGTGTGGCAAGACTCAATTCTCTCCCCAATAAAGACACACGAAACCCACTTGGAATTTGCAAAAAAAAGGACCCTCAGACTGTGAGGAACAAGATTCTCTGGTCTGATGAAACTTAATTCCAAGCATCATGTTTGAAGAGAACCAGGAACTGCTCATCACCTGCAGAGTACCATCCCAAAAGTAAAGTGTGGGGGTAGCAGCCTCATGCTGTGGGGCTGTTTTTCAGTGGCAGGGACTGAGGGACTCATCAGAGTAGAAGAAGAGCTCAATGTACCAAAATATTTAGATAGCCTTACTGAAAAACCAGTCCAGAACATTCAGAACCTCTGGGCAAAAGGTTCACCTTCCAACAGAGCAATGACCCTAAGCACACAGCAAGAGTGGCTTATAGACAATTCTGTGAATGTCCTTCATTACAAAATGTAAAAAAAAAAATAAGGCATATGAATACTTTCGCAAGGTACTGCATGATTCACAGAAGTAGTAGAACCTTTGGAGAAACTTAGCACTCATCAATGGATCCTCTGTACACAGCTTTCTACTTCTCAAGGCATTAATAATTTTGACAGCACCCATTCACCCCTACTGGTCAGCAAGTAATGCTAATTTTCTCCAAATCTGTTCTGATGAAGAAACAAACTCATCTACGTATTGAATGGTCTAAAGGTGAGTTAATTTTCAGCTAATTTTCATTTATGTGCCAAATATTCGGTCAATGCAGTGACAGCCCTCCAAAATCGAAAATTAATTTGTCAAAATATTTTCAGTACATCACTTAATCTTCACCTTCACAAACTGTAGGTCTGCCAGAGCCCGGACGTTGAAGTCTGGTGTGTACTGCGGCAATGGAGCGCTGCTGAGCTGTGTGTTGCTGCCGCTGACCGACTGAGGTTCAGGGCGATCCGTGTAGCTCAGAGATGCTGATCGGTTGAGGCCACCGATATGAGACGGCGAGCGGAACTCTGAAAAAAATGCACGGAAAAAGTGTAGG
The DNA here is from genome assembly GCA_033026305.1 of Cirrhinus molitorella. Lineage (NCBI taxonomy): Eukaryota > Metazoa > Chordata > Actinopteri > Cypriniformes > Cyprinidae > Cirrhinus > Cirrhinus molitorella. The sequence goes on along the minus strand of CM065119.1, from coordinate 8,748,589 downwards.
AGAGAAGGGTGAGTACATGATGACATGTTTATCTGTGGGATGACAAATTCAATGGATTCATGTTTTTTCTTTAAGAAATTACCTTCAGCAAGGATGCATTAATATTGAAAAATCATGTGGCACTGGAGTAATAGCTGCTGAAAATTCAGCTTAGCGGTTCAAAACATATTCAAATAGAAAATAGTTCTTTTAAATTGTCAACAATCTTTCACAATATTAGTGCTTTTACTGCATTTTTGCAGTAATAAATACCTTGGTGAGCATAAAAGCCATTACAAAACTTTTGCATAGTTTTGTAGAAATTAATAAATACCACTTTTGCTAAATTATGAGTAAAGCTGCCTAAAATTAATAATAAAATAAAATAAAATGCAGCCAAGTAATGCAGTCAATAAAGCAGTAAAGTTTATCCCAAAATATTTAATCTTTTTTTCTGTTTCCCTTGATTATAATCAGATTCTACAGAATCCTGCTGTTGATTTCGTAGAACTGCTTAATAGACAGAGAGACATGGTAAATGAAGTCAGTCTAAACCGAAATATCACACTAAATCTTGCCCTTTTAGTTTCTGAATGTCTCTCATTTTGAGCAAGTGAAATAATCCAGAAAAAAAATCTAATACAATGATGCAGTGTTCTCATATGCTGACAGTTTTGCATTTGGAAAAGTGTTAAAAAAAAAGTGCTACTGGCAATAAGAGGTTAACCATGTTAAAAAATGTGTTCCCTCATTTTTTATTCTGCACATATTTCTTAAGTGAAAGAGCATACAAATTTGAGTCTGGTCTGTTTCAAGATCACATTCCTCTCTCTATCTTACTCTTTTTATTTTCCAGTCAAGGCAATCCACAAGCTATCAGAAGCCTATAAAAGTGTAACATCTGCAGTTCATTAATGGCCACCAGACTGATAAAACACACTCATCATGCAAAACACACTTATAATCACTACAAGATTTCATTTGTAGTAGAGAGGTTCAAAGGTAGTAGTTAAAGGTAGTTCACCCAAAAATGAATGCAGAGCCTGTAAAATATAAGATAGTAGGGCTGCACGATTTAGAGAAAAAATCTAATTGCAATTTTTCTAATCAAAATTGCGATTTGCAATTTTACTACTTCTTAAAAGTGCTACAGGTTTGATGTGGTTTGATTAAAGTTGCTACATCAGGTGGCAATACAACAAATTTATATCAAAACAAAACAAAGCATAATTACAGATGTGTTCGTGAGCCTCACGCCATAAGTTTTTGTTTAGACATAAGGAAATCAAATTGTAGAATGCAAATGAAGTTGAGCCGCTGCTCCCGCTCATCTTTTCCAAATGGCATTAACGTTATTTGCTCGTTCAGTCAGTACATGCAGTGTTAAAATGCCCCCCTACTTAGGGGGGCATTTAGTTAAACTCGCATCAAACATAATATACGCAAGAAGACGTAATATGCACATGAAGCAAACTGTCAGAAACGACGTATATGCTTGTTACCATATCTATAGTCAATCTAAATAATCGCAGCTCTTGCGATTTGAAAATCGCACCCTTTCAAATCACGATTTCGGTTTACAAACGATTAATCGTGCAGGCCTATAAGATAGGATTTATATTGGCCACTTTTATGCCTTCACAGCCTGTTATCGTTCTATTTTTTTTTTTTTTTTTTAAAAAGGAGCCGGGATATCCCTTTGTGATTCATAGTAGAATGTAATTTATATGGGCATGGAACACAATGAGCAAATTATGATAGAATGTTAATTTTATGTAAACAATCTTTTAAAGGCATTGCTAAACACATTGACATAGACAAATATTCTGTGAATGATTGATTGCATAAAACAATGTAGAGGCAATGCAGGTGCAGCAGCAGCAAAACACACATTACTGTTTAATTGTTTGGAGTCAGAAAGATTTTTTTGTTTGTTTTTTTCAGCGAGCATGAATTTAATTGATCAAAAGTGACAGTAAAGACCTTTATAATAATGCAAAAGATTTCTATTCATCAAAGAATTCTGAAAAAACATTAAAGCACAGCTGTTTTCCACATTGATAACAAGAAATGTTTCTTGAGCACTGAATCAACATATTAGAATCTTTTCTGAAGAATCATGTGTAACATGTAGAGAAACAGCTGCTAAAAATTCAGCTTTGCCATCAATGAATAAATTACATTGCAAGTGATGGCGCTGGCGCCTGCATGCCTTTAGCTTCCACTCTCCGCACAAACGAATGGATAATCGCCTAGATATTTAACGTTTAAACCAACATTGTTTTATGCTTTAACTGTTTTATATCTATAGACTTTATTTTAGTCATTAGTTCGTGATGATTTGAGAAGGCAAAATGATCAAACAAACAGTCTTCTGCTGGCAGCTGTTCGTTACTTAAAAAAAAAAACATTTATATTTGACAAAAAATCCTCCCAACAACATTCCAACTTAACTTAATAAAAACAGAAACAAAATCACTTTGCCATACATACACAACGGAACAGTTTTAATAGCTGAAACAATATCTAAACGTTATGTTTTGTTATGTTCTGTCTCTAAATGCATACAGAACAGCACAAATTATCTTCCGTGCTTTTAAAAACAGACATCAAATAAACATTAGGCTAATAAATCAAGCAGGTCACCGTCACAACAGCCTTTGTTTCCGCACGGAAGTATTTCGGAACATTTCGACTTTATTCTCGGAATATTTCGACTTTATTCTCGGAATATTTCGACTTTAATCTCGGAACATTTCGACTTTAATCTCGGAACATTTCGACTTTAATCTCGGAACATTTCGACTTTAATCTCGGAGTTTCGACTTTAATCTTGGAATCTTAGATTTTTTTTTTTTTTTTTTTACATGGCACTAAAACGCCGTCGTACTATGTAACATGGCATAGATGCAGATGTGAAAAATCAACAGACAGAAGGATAAAGAAGTGCTGGATATCACACAAATAAAGACATGCTCCACTCAAATATCGCCACCAACCGGCACATTCTTTACGCAGCAGCCCATTTAAAAGAATGTCAAGTCCCAAAAAGACAAAAGCACCATTACAGCAGTCTATATTTCTTATGCATTACATTGTCTTCTGAAGCCATATGATAACTTTATGTGAGGAATAGATCCCAATTTAACCCATTATTTGTTGAAAATACACCATAGCTCCGACATACGTTTCATTCTTGCAAGTACAGACTATTTTTATTGTGCTTTTTGTGGCTTGACAGAGTCTACTTTTACATTCCTATAAAAGAGCAGCTTTTCTTAAAGTATAAATCCAGTCATATAGGTTTGCCAGGACATGAGGATGAGTAAATGTTAACAAAGTTTTCAATTTTTGGTGAAGTATTTCTCAAAGGGGTCATTGGATTTCCATGTTCCACAAGTTGATATGATTCTTTAGGGTCTTAATGACAAGTCTATAACATACTTTGTATCACGTTTCTCAATGGTAGTGTAAGACAACACCCTTTTTACCTTTTCAAAAACAGCTCTGTTCACAGTGAGTCGTTTCAGTGCATGTCCCTTTAAATGCTAATGAGCTCTGCTCACTCCTCCCCTCTCTTCCGTGGGGTGACGAACAGTGCTATGAGAGACTGTAAACTTCAGCCGCGAAACTTGCTAACTAGCACATTATTAGGAAAGGCGATTTGTAAAGATTCATAAAAAATCGTTGTGAAGGAATGATTTGTGCGAACAGACACATTTTAGGAAGATCCGGGGGCACATTCCCTTTAAAAACGAAAGTAATCCACTGCGTCTACACCGGCTCAGATGTCGGGATCAGTGTTGGGGTTAACGCATTACAAGTAAAGCGAGTTACATAATCAGATTACTTTTTTCCAAATAACTAGTAAAGGAACGCATTAATTTTTCATTTACAAGAAAATACCGCCGGTACTTTTTGCTTCGTTTGTCTCTTTAATCCCATTTTATTAACATTTAATCCCATTTTATTGTTTTTGCTGCTGACCTTTGTTGATCCAATTCAACATTACTAATAAGCAGTGTTGGGGAAGTTACTTTGAAAAGTAATGCATTACAATATTGCATTACACCCTAAAAATTAACTAATTACTAGGGCTGTACTAGAATAGTCGAATATTCGTTCGGTGGGTTGGCATTCAATTTTCAATTCTGAGATTCGAATATTCTTTTTTTTTTTTTTTTCCAACATGTGACTTCCCCCGCGAACAGTTCTCATTCGCACTTGAATGGCCCATTAGTGAACAGGAGGGGGAGAGCTGTCAGCAAGCCACGGAGAAAAGAGTGTACCAGTGTCACTATAGCTTGCAACCTGGTTGTGATTTATTTTAAAGTTTGAAATATAAAGAAATATTTTTGTTCATTGAAATGTGAGCTGTTTATAGCCTAACAGAGCACGTGAGTGGAGATGCATGCCGTTTTCAACCGAAGCCTCTGAGACACACTGCCTGCGTGGCGGACGTGGAGCAGGTTTATTACATGACTGCTGCCGAAAAAATCTGCTTCACTTCTATTCTGTCACGGTTGCGGTGTGGTTGGACCGCACCTGATATAAGCGCGTATTCCGCAGACAGTGTGGCTGCTCTAATCTGTTAACATAGGCGCAGAAAGAAAAATCAACACGCGACGTGTCCGCCACGCAGCCTATATCCTATAAAGAACTCACAGCAACAGCTTATAAAGCCTAGATATGTTATATAGCCTAGAATCGCTCTATAGTATTAAACTTGCTTTTGAATGCGTGTGCGCGTTTTAATTTCGGTTTCGTTTTAACAATCGCGTAAAACTCTTGGCATCTACAGGCTTTGTTATAATGAGAGGAATAATTAGCTTGCAGAACTCAGGACTGAACAAAAAATCCGGCGTTTTGAGCGGTGAGTGGATTCTGACTGATCAACTCAAACACAGATGGAGTCTGGCGTGAGGCGGCTGCTGCTTACTTTTCGTTTTGTTAATGTTTATTTTAATATTAAAGTACGTTTGTAGTTTCCCGCATCCTTCCTAAAGTCTTGAACTTCGTTACATACATATATACATCTTCTGGAAATCATCCTGGCAACCTATTTTTAAGTCCCTCGACCCACCCGATGGTCGCGACCCTAGACTCGTTTTGTGAGCATATTGGAGCGGAATTCCCTTGGGTCTGCAGCAACACATTCGTGAAGCGTGAAGTCGTTTGGATGAACGATTCCCGACATAATGCAAACAGACAACACAGAGATTTCTGCCTTTATTATATGCTTAGCCCCTCCCACTGAAGCTTCGAATATTTGATATTGATTACCAACGAAACTTCGAAGCGCAAAAAATGGTATTCGAACCAGCCCTACTAATTACCTTATGTTACTTTTTATGGAAAGTAATGCGTTACATTACTTTTGTTTTACTTTTTAAATCTGAGCAGGGCTTGCTTGTTTGTTTTTGAAAATTTTTAGCGAAGATTTTTAGCAACTGTAGAAGCTTTTTCACTCCAAAAAGCAAAATGCTAAAGGAAAAGTAAATTCACATCTGTACAAACACAGGACTTTAGGAGAAGACTCTTCAGCAATGAGAAAAATGAAGCACAAATGTGACCATGGACTACAAAACCAGTCATAAGTGTCAGTTAGAAATTGAGATTTATACAAAATTACACTTTCCATTCATGTATGGGTTGTTAGGATAGGACAATATTTGGCCGAGATACACCTATTTGAAAATTTGGAATCTGAGGGTGCAAAAAAAAATGTAATAATACTGAGAAAAATCAAATTTATAGTTGTCGAAATTAAGTTCTTAGAAAGCATATTAATCAAAAATTAAATTTTGATATATTTATTTTAGGAAATGTACAAAATATCTTAATGGAACACAGTCTTTACTTAATATCCTAATAATTTTGGCACAAAAGAAAAATAATATGTAATTTTAACCCATTCAATGTATTTTTGGCTATTGCTACAAATATGACCGTGCTGCTTAAGTCTGGTTTTGTGGTCCAGGGTCACAAATGTTAGTTAATCTAAAGTAAGTTTTGTATATTAGTATAGTTGAATTGGATCAACAAAGGTCGGCAGCAAAGACACTAGTTAATAAAATGGGATTAAATACATAAAAGAAACAAAAAGCAACTGACTTACTTTTTTGAAAAAGTAACTCAGATATTTCCTTGTAAATGAAAAAGTATTGTGTTACTTTACTAGTTACATCAAAAAAGTAATTAATTATGTAACTCGTGTTACTTGTAATGCGTTACCCCCAACACTGCTAATAAGCAAAACTTTAATTAACTAACATTTGTGCTTCATTTTTCTCATTGCTGAAGTGTGTTGAACCTCTTTCTCGTACAGTTCTGCTGTACAGACGTGAATTTACTTTTCCTTCAACCTTAGGCTTATTTATTTCACTTTTTGGTGTGAAAGGGCTTTTACATTTCCTAAAAATCAAACTTTTTATATTAAAAACAAACAAGCAACCCTGACCAGATTTAAAAAGTAACGCAAAAGTAATGTAAAACACTTTTCATAAAAAGTAACTAAGTAACGTAATTAGTTACTTTTTTAGGGAGTAACACAATATTGTAATGCATTACTTTTGAAAGTAACTTTCTACAACACTGGTCAGGAGTAAATGACAACTGCTATGTGCATTATTACATCAAACAACAAAACACCTCAACTGCTTAGGAGACATTCTTGTCTACTCCTGCTCCAGCGTCGAAACAATGGCGGACCATTTACAGCTCACTCAGGACGGGTCTACACTAAAACGCCAGTGTCATTAAAAAACTGTGGGAGGGGCCTTGGTCGGTGTGATGTCACACAGACAAGAATCTGAGAATGGCTTGATTTGAGAAAGGGGTTATGATTTATAGGGATTACAAAATTCATAAATTATCATTATAGGGTTGCATGTACACACACTGCCAACACACATTTATGTTCAAACAACATGTAAAAGTAAATTTTGCATCCGATGACCCCTTTAACGTGTGTTTAATTGTTAAGGCTCTGGAGGACAGCAGGTGCATAAGAGGAGTTTTTCAACTCCAGGTCTGTTAAAATACACAAAATTTTGTTTCATTATTTACACCTGTATACTAAAATCTAATCTAGTTTAGTGTAAGAGGAGAAGGAGCCCCTTAAATAGCACTTGAGGGTTATTTCTATGAAAACTATCTCTGTTAATCAGTCTGACCCTTCCCAGTGAGTGGTTAGAGAGCCCCGACATGCCGGCAGTTACCTGGGAAACGAGAGAAGAGAGAGCGTCTCTTAAGAGACAGGTGACGAGGACGAGACACACTCACTGAGAGCGAGAGAGAAAGACAGAGAATGATGGGATATGTAAGACAGGGTTGAGGGAAGAGGGAAGCACAGGTACAGGAAAAAACACAAGGTATAAGACATACACTACTGTTTAAATGTTTAGGGTCAATAGGCTTTTTTTTTTTCACTTTTATGTATCAAGGATGCGTTAAAATTGATCAACTGTGACAGTAAAACACTTACAAAATATTGCTATTTCAAATATATGTTCTTTTGAACATTCTATTCACCAAAGAATCCTGAAAATGTGTATAAAGGGTACAATGATTTTCACAAAAATATTTGAAACAGTTTTCAGCACTGAAAATAATAAGAAATGTTTGTTTTTTGCATTAAATCATAATGAAGACACTGAAGACTAGAGTAATGATGCAGAAAAAATAGCTTTGCATCACTGGACTAATGTCATTTTAAAATGTATTCAAATAGAAAAGAGTTATATTAAATAAATTATAATAATAAATCACAATGTTACTGCTTTACTGTATTTTTTATCATACAACTGCAGCCTTGGACAGCATGAGAAATAATATGAATATTAAAAATATAAATCTTACCAACCCCAAATCTTTGAATGGTAGTAAAAGATTTTTAATGTTTTTTAAAGAAGTCTCTTATGCTTAACAGTTCCATTTATTTGATCAAAAAAATACAGGGGGAAAAAAGTAAAATTATGAAATATCACTGCAGTTTAAAAAACAGTTTTCTATCGTAATATACTTTAAATTATAATTCTGTGATGCAAAGCTGAATTTTCATCAGCCATTACTCCAGTCTTCAGTGTCACATGATTCTTTTAGAAATCATTCTAATATACTGATTTTCTTATCAATGTTGGAAACAGTTGTGCTGCTTAATATTTTTTTTGGAACCTGTGATACTTTTTTTCAGAATTCTACAAGGAACAAAAAATAGCATTTATTTAAAAATAGAAATCCTTTCTAACAATAGCCCCTTTCACACAAACAGACTTTACTGGTAAATTACCAGAAAATTGCAGTTAGGAGATCATGCCACCTTTTAAAAAACACCGGTAAATTTGTTCTGTAAGGGTAATTGTAACATTACCAGTAAATTGCCGTAATGCTGCTATGTGTGAACGTGGAATGAAGATTACCGGCATGAGCACTTAGAACTTCTGACGAATAAAATCTGCTTTGGTCCAAATTGGCCAATAATAACGTTCTTTTGGAGATTACTTTATTACTCTGAGCTGTTTCCAAAGCTCTGCTGCTTGTTTAAATTAGTTTTCCTATGTAAAAATGCGCTTGATGGATATCTTTACCACTGTGCCTCGTCTCGGAGGCTCTGTAAAGTGTTGCGCTCGAGACCCGGCCTTCTTTCTCATTCAATTTCTGTTATCTCAGAAAATTTCTGTATTTACCGGTAAAGTCATACTGGTAATTTTCTGGCAAATTACTGGGATTGCTGTGTGAAAGGGTTCCAGGCAACCCTTTACCCGTGTTTTTCCAGCCTTCTACCGGTGAAAGTGCACTGGAATGGCAATCAACCCAGTCAGTGACTTCCCACCCGTGAACTCGTACTAGATCGATGTACTCCCAGTTCCGAGCTCTGACATCACATAGCCCGCGAACCAACTATGGCAGCCCCTACGGATGTATTTCCAAATATACAAATAACGTAAATAAAAGGTACAGCTGCTTCTCTTGTCTTATGCTCCGTTTTCCTTATCCGTTTCCCTCAAATAAGCAAGAAATAAGGACCTTTGGCTATAAAAATTTGTAAATGGGCTTAAGCCCAGTGCTCGAATTGAAGGGGGGTTGGGGGATCTGGGCCCCCCATAAGGCATTAGGGACCCCCCATAAGAAGTAAAAAAATAGATTTAGGGGGGTCCCCCCAGTTATTTTATATTAGTATCAACAACAAATACAAATCCAGAAAAAAAAAACTCATGAAGTTGGAATAGTAAATGAGATGAAGGGCCAAAGTCTAATGAGTGAATTTCAAGGGGGCAGCGTTTCACTTCCAACTGCTCTGAGACTTCACTTTAGCCAGTAGAGAGCCTCATTAATTAAACTGGAAATTAGTGAGATTGCGATTAACTAAGATTAGTGGTAGTTTTTGCAAATGTGAAATTGAATAGTTTTATTAATTTTGGATTTTATACAAAAGTTAACATAAGGACTTGCATTTCAGTAACACTGTTGTCTGATTGTGGTGTATTTTTTTAACGAAAATATTTTCAAAGTCATTCACAGCTGATTCGCTGCGTTCTCCAAGCAAACACAATTTTGTTTAGTTTTTGAATGAATCTTCCGTTTTGAACAGCCGTTGGAATGAATCGATTACATAAATGATTCAGTGACAACACAATGACTGCTGCCATCTACTGGCAGTTTGTTTCATTTTTAAGGAGCCTATAAATTGAGTCATTTAAATCGTTTAATATTTCTATATTCAAAACTTTATATTTAAAACATTGTAATTATGAAATGCATTAATGCCCCTGCTGATTTTTGTCAAAAAGTCTGTAAATAGTCCTTAATGCAACAAGAGTTGTGTGCATGCAAAGATGAATTGATGATGCTGACTTCATTTGACTGGAAACTTACAGTTCTTATGGATGAATTGAATTCATTGTTTAGTTAAATTTTTTTTGATAAAAGTTTATAATTCTAAATTAATAAAATAAATTCTTTATTTTAAAACATTTTTAAATGTAACTAAAACTAAATGTTTTGAGGGCTTAGCTAATCAGGCCAATTAGAGACAATTAGCCTACTAATCATTCACATATTTTACTAAATAATTCATTAATTTCACTAATGAATCTTTTTATTTTATTTTATATTTGTTTTATTAAACACAAGGAGTCATTAATGACGCTTACATTATAGCATGTGCAAATTCAGTGTGGACCCCCCATAAGACTTGATTCAATTCGAGCACTGCTTAAGTCTGAAACACTACAAAGTCGTGAGTCATGGTTCGAAGCCGTGACTTACGAGCTCCTGCTCCTGGAATGCAGCCTTAGTCTTTACTATCACTTTTATCATTTTAACTCATCCTTATAAATAAAAGTATTAATCTCTATCAAGAAAGAAAAAATATACTGACCCCAAACTTTGAACGATAGTAATATAACAGAACAATACTGAAATATATCACAGGTTCCAAAAAAATATTAAGTAGCCCACGTTTCCAATATTGATAATAAATCGGCATATTAGAAAGATATTCCGGCATATTCCAAAGGATCATGTGACACTGAAGAAAGGAGTAATGATGATGAAAATGAGCTTTGCATCACAGGAGAAATTACATTTTAAAGTACTATTTTACCACTATTTTAAATTGCAATAATATTTCACAATATTACTGTTTTTTCTGTATTTTTTTATCAAATAAATGCAGCCTTGATGAGCAGAAAAGTCTTCTTTAAAAAAACATTAAAAAGCTTACTGATCCCAAACTTTTGAACAGCAGTGTACATGAGCACAGACAGACAAACATAACATTTTTCAATAAAGGGATAATGGACCCAAAAATGAATATTTGCTTGCTTACTGATGATTTTCCAAACCGGCATGACTTTCCCTTATTCCGTGGATTACGAAAACAGGCGTTCATGCTGCTCTTGTCAAAACAAGTCAGTTTGTGTGAGGATAAGTCAGAGATTTAATCATTAAACCCTGGAAATCTTCCACTCCATCAGCTTTTAAATCTTATTCTCATCTCATTCATCACATCAGGATTCACATCTATAATGCCAGTTACAACTGGTTGTAAAAAAAAAAAAAAAAAAACATGGAAAACTCAAATATTCAAATAGTCAGAATGAGATAGAGCTACAGCACAGTAGTTTTCACACAAAGCTATGGTATGGCTTCAAAACAATGCAATATTGCATTTTCTGGAGATCCCATTTACTTATATTCTCCCTACAATCTCCTTTTCTACACCACTGAAAGTCATACAGGTTTGGAAAGACATGAGGGTGAGCAAATGACAATTTTCATTTATGGGTGAACAGAGGACAATGGCACACTCTAGTAGACGGCCACTAGAGGGCGGTAAGCTACTGCTTTTCCAAAGCCCAACAAGGTTAGATGGGTGGCCTGGAAAGGTCCCAGTAACCCACGTGAGATAATTATAATGATGAGTGATTAGCGCTTTAAAGTGTTTTCCCATCTGTTGTTGAAGCCTTTAATAATGTGGTATTTACCATAATGCACACACAGACTATCAAACAAGACCACCTACTGCTCGTCCACATACACAAATCCGAAAGGATAGTGTAGGATATGATCTTTAAATAGGCTATCCTGACGTCAAGTCACTTAATATATGAACACACAGCTTTGAAGGGGATGGCAACACAATATGTAGCATGTATGTGACTCTGAACCTGAATGTGTGTCAGTTTTTTGAAATTGAGATTTATACATCAACTGAAAGCTAAATAAATTATCTTCCCATTGATGTATGATAGGATGCATTTGGCTGAGATGCAACTATTTAAAAAAAAATCTAAAATCCGAGGGTGCAAAAAAATTAAATACTGAGAAAAATCACCTTTAAAGTTGTCCAAATGAAGTCCTTAGCAATACATATTACTAATAAAAAAATTAAGTGTATATATATTTATGGTAGGAAATATACAAAATATCTTCATGGCACATGATCTTTACTTAATATCCTCATGATTTTTGGCATAAAAGAAAAATCAATAATTTTGACCCATACAATGTATTTTTGGCAATTGCTACAAACATACCACTGCTACTTAAGACTGTTTTTGTGGTCCAGGGTCACATATGTATGTGTATGTGTGCATTAGACTTTAATATTGAATCCTACTGTGAGTTTTTAAATCAAGCAGGATGAAAGAGCACATGTATTTGTTATTTGTGATGCACATTGTATTTTGCGTGTGTTTGTCTCACCTATTGTTGGAGCGCTGAGAGCCATGACTCCATAGAAAGAGAAAGGTCCGGTCTCAAACTTCATATTTTCATTTCCAGCCTCCACCTCCACACGGCCCTGTGTACAAAAAACAAGATGATTCTGGGTGGATTTTAACAAATAACCACAAGCCAAAAAAAAAGAAAAACAAGCAGCATAAAATGAATAAAAATTTTTATATAAATTAACATTTTTTTCTTTGATGGAACTGGATTTTCAGTCTCCAGTGTCACATGATCCTTTAGAAATCATTCTAATATGCTGATTTGATGGATTTCTTATTATTATTGTTGAAAATCAAGTATTTGTATGATCAAAAATACAGTAGAAACAGTAATATTGTAAATTTTTAAAGAACTGTTTTTATTTGAATATTTTTTTAAAATGTAATTTATTCCTGTGATGCAAAGCTGAACTTTCAGCATCATTACTCCAGTTTTCAGTGTCACATAATCCTTAAAATCATTCTAATATGATGATTTGGTGCAAAAAAACATTATTTATCATCATCAATTTTGAAAAAATATTTTTTGTGGAAACCATGATACACCTTTTTTCATGTTTCTTTGATTAAAGAATGAACACTTTTTTTGAAATCAAACTCATTTGAAATACTTCTTTACTGTCACTGTCTGATCAGTTAGAAAGAATCCATGATTTACTCATATTATTCCAAATATATATGGCATTTTTTTCTTTAAAGAACAATTTCACTTCCAGAATTAACATTTCCTGATAATTGACTCACCCGCATGTCATCCAAGATGTTCATGTCTTTCTTTCTTTCTTTAGTCACAAAGAAATTAAGTTTTTTGAGGAAAACATTCCAGGATTTCTTTCCATATAGTGGACTTCAATGGGGATCAGTGGGTTGAAGGTCCAAATTGTTTCAATGCAACTTCAAAGGGTTCTACACAATCCCAGCCGAGGAGTAATGGTCTTATCTAGCAAAATGATCATCCATTTTCTAAAAAAACATACAAATTTCATATACACTTGTATTTTTCTTAGAAAATGACAGATTGTTTTACTAGATAAGAACCTTCCTCGGCTGGGACTGTCTAGAGCACTTTGAAGCGGCATTGAAACTACAATTTGGACCTTCAACCCGGTGGCCACCATTGAAGTACACTATATGAAAAACCTTAATTTCTTTGCGACTGAAGCCACATGATGGCTTAATGTAAAAAACAGTCCAATCTACGTCACTATTGACTGAAAATTGATACTTTCTTGTCACTGCATGTTTTCAAGTTTTCGTATTGAAATTAGCAGCTTGAACATTTCTCAAAACATCTCTCTTTCTGTTTTTTTATGGAAAATAAAGTTTGAATAAATGATGGCAATTTCTCATTTTTGACTGAACTAATCCTTTAAATGAACTACACTGTCTGCAAAAAAATGAATTTCTTGCGTAGAGTTTTTGTCGTGTTTCCAGCCAAAATATCTAACAATTCTTAAATCAACACCACTTATTTCAAACTGAAAACAAAATTATTTTGCTCACCCCACTGGCAGATTATTTAGCTTGCTTCGAGCAAAAACTCACTTAATTTTGACTTGTTTTTTCTGAAAAAAAAAAATAATAATGATTTTTATTTGTAAAGGAAATCCTTCTTGATTTAAGAATTTTAAGATATTTTGACTGGAAACAAGACAAAAATTCTAAGTAAAAAAAGCATTTTTTGCAATGCAGGCCTGCAGGGACATAGCCACTACCTTTTGAATTCCTGAATAGTAAGCATACCACACGACTAATTTCCCCAAACACAAGGAAAATGAGAGTAAATTTTCTGGAAGGTGAACAGACATAAATGAACAAAGGCAAAACAACTAGCTGTCAAATAGACCGAGAAGGCTCTGGGTGAATTAAAACGGTAGGAGTGTTTGAAAGTGAGCTCTGGTCAAGAAGAATGTGAGAACTGTAGCACAGTAAATCCACCGAGAGAACAACAACACACACATACAGGCTCTATGAGAGGGGGCCAAATACCACCAAGTGACTGATGTCCACACAATGAGGTGCACAATGCAGCATGATCACACCAGTGATACACAAACACACACACACACACACACACACAGACACACACACACAGACAGTTGCCTATGTGAGAATCAAGAGAGTGAGATTGTTTGCAGGGAGGGGCAACTGCTTGCGTGAATCCTGTTTTTCTGGAAGATCAGATCAATCATGTTTTACAGATATACAAACTGACCTTACAGCGAAAGACCTCCAGGACAAAAAGCATACACACACACACAAACATAAGAAACACAGAGAAGAGATCTTTAAATAGACCATTCTGACCGCCACTTAATATACTAATTCATAGCCGTGAGGGGGGCAGCGTGTATATATATGCGTGTTGGCAAAGGGAAAAGTTCAAAGCTGCTTTTTTTGAATAAAAATGAATAAAAATATAAAAACACTGAGTTTTGCATTTTAGTGATAAAAATAATAATGATGACAATATTAATAATAATAATAATAATAATAAATGTAAAAACATTAACTTCGATTGATTTGTGTTGTAAAAAATAATAATATTAAATCAAAATAAAAAATATTGACCAATAATTTTTTTGGCATTTTAATAATAACAACAACAATATAATAATAATAATGCATTTTTTTTTTCAATGACTGCATTATTATTATTATTATTATTATTATTATTATTATTATTATTATTGGAACACTTCATAATAAGGTATTGTGTTGTAATAAATAATAATCAAAATAAAAAATACTGACTTCAATAATCTTTTTTTTTTTGCATTTTAATATTATTATTATAATATTATTAATAATAATAATGCAAAAACTATTTCTTATTACATTAACACTTTACAATTGATTAAAATCAATTTCTAAATATATTTAAATACATTCTAAGAATAAGCAATATTGAAAGAAAGAAAGAAAGAAAGAAAGAAAGAAAGAAAGAAAGAAAGAGAAAAAGAAAGAGAAAGAGAAAAAGAAAAAGAAAAAGACTTTCTTTAAAAAGTCTTTAAAAAATAAATAAATAAAAAATAAGTAACTCATGGACATCCAGAACAAGTTGTCAGATTTCGCCAACTCTGTGGTCAATTTGTCTCATCCACACAGTGAGCCAGCAATGCAAGCAGATGGGTTGTATAATAATGGAGGTGTTTAAAAGAGATCATGTTTGTTTATGCGTGTGTGTGTGTGTGTGTGTGTGTGTGTGTGTGCGCGTGCATGCATGCATGCGTACGTGCAGTAGGCCTCGCTAAGTTGCATCACTCAGTAACCTCTTCTCAGCGACAGCACTGTCAATCATTCACAAACAAATATCGTGGGTGGCCAAACACACACAGTAAAATTACTATGAGTATGTTTAAGAGGCCTCTGTTGGCGTAACAACAGTGCTCATGTGCAGCGAGGACAAGCAAACATCTTCAAATATTTGTGTACATAAGAAACAATCACAGCTTCTCTTCCTGCACTGATGTAATTCTCTCTCTCACTAAGCTGAGGTAGAAACAGGGATGACCACTCACTTAAACGATCAGTCACTCTTGAATATGTTGTTCAGGGCTTGACATTAAGCTTTGACATGTGCTTGTCCTTCGGAACATAAAAAATGTCCTCGCCTTTTTTTCTTTGGCGTAAATGTAATCCATTCTAAAGCAATAGTCTCGTCACTACTCTATGAAGTCTTTCTTTAATCAGCATATTTTTGATATTTGCCTTAAATTGATTTTCAGGACACTTTTTAACTTATTTAAATATTTTCCTAACCGTACTAAATGTACCTGTCATAATTTACGTCAAATTCTTACATTTTATCAATACACTTAGTTATAATAATTAGACTCTGTATGGTTGTTACCATTCAAATCAAATCAGTATCAACAAACTCCCTCTTTCCACTGCAGAGGAAAAACCAAACCTGAATTGAAAGTGCCATTTAAATGTATTTACTCAGACTGTTTATGAAGATAAGAGGTTCCAAAAATGCATTTACAGATTAGTCAGATATGGCTGCACGAGCCTCAAATGATGCAACCTTGATACTGTCCGTTTTCAGTCACCGTTTACACTGTAAGTATTACAATCAGAATCATTCTCACCAAAGTTTCGGTGCTGCGCTAGCTATTGTTGGCTATTGATGTTTTTATGGGGTTACTTGTCCAGTCGGGCAAGTAAA
This sequence comes from Cirrhinus molitorella, assembly GCA_033026305.1. Classification (NCBI taxonomy): domain Eukaryota; kingdom Metazoa; phylum Chordata; class Actinopteri; order Cypriniformes; family Cyprinidae; genus Cirrhinus; species Cirrhinus molitorella. The sequence goes on along the minus strand of CM065119.1, from coordinate 8,732,206 downwards.
ATTCTCTTTCACTTGCACTTTCACAAAAGTGCCCCGGACAAGCGTTAATGTTGAGCCCCGATTATGATGGCACTTCACTAGACGCATTGTTTTGGGGATATCCACCTTTTTGTTTCTGAAAGAGCGGGTGCGGCCATTTGTAAATTTTATGGGTCTGGCTTTTGGTCTCATCCGCATCCAACTATCTTTTGCTGTGCAAAACAGCTCATTGTGCTGCTTGATATTGCAAATTGGTGTGTCTTACCATATTATTTTAATATTTTATCTAAACTATGAGCACACTGGGTTGTAGTGCAAACAGTTTTACTGTTTAATGCACATTGTTATTCTTCTCATTATTTCTCTATAGCGGATAAAGAACCAGAAGTCTTGCCCATAGGCTTACTTCCACATTGAAGAATAAGGTGAATATGGGTGTTAAGCAAGCACAGCCCTTCAGTACAGATAATTTTTCAGAAATAACTAAAAGCTTTTTTCTTGCATAAAATGATGACCACAATGCTCACAAAAAAGGACCTATGATTTACAAATAATGCCAAGAGTGTAAATCATAGCAGTTAAAAAAATCCAAAAGTAAGTTATCTAAAAGTCTCACCAAGAAGTTGTAACTCCAAAAAAATATTTTCAAAGCACTGCTGCTAAAAAAAAAAAAAAAAAAAAAAAAAAAAAAAGCTAAAACTCTAGTTTTGGACCCCACTGGCTAGCCATTATCTCTAATAAACAATCTCTAATAAACATTTATTTATTTGTTTTTTAAAAGCTAAATTTGTAATATACCTTACATATTTCTTGAATTAAATTCAGTTGTAGAATAAAAAAAAAAAAATCAAAAACAAAATAAATCTTGTTTAGCTTTAAGTTGTTTACAGATTTTTAGAGAGAAAAAACTAATTGTGTAGATTTTTTGAAAAACAAAAATCTAAAAGCCAAAAGCCTTATCCTATATTTGCTAAATTAAATGTTGTTGTAGAATAAAACATCAAAAGGTTTATCTTATCTTTATATTAGAAAATGATTTGATGAAATTTAGGTTAAAAAAAAAATTGGGATAAAAAAAAGTTTGGGATCAGTAAGACTGAAAACTGAATGTTTTTAAAAGAAGTATCTAATGCTCATCAAGGCTTTTTTATTTATTAATTTATTTGCTCAAAAAATGCAGAAAAACAGTACTATTGCAAACTGTTATTACAATATAAAATATTTTTATTTTAATATACTATAAGATATCATTTATTCCTGTGATGCAAAGCTTAATTTTCATTAGCTGTTACTCCAGTCTTAAGTGTCATGTGATCCTTTTTTAGAACCTGTGATTCTTTTTTTTTTTTTTCCAGGATTCTTTGAACAATAACAAGTTAAAATCTTTTCTAACAATGTACATTTATGCTATCACTTTTTATTAATTGAACACATTCTTGGATAATAAAAGTATTCATTTCTTTCAAAAAAAGAAAGAATAAAAATGTACTGATCCCAAACTTAAACAGTAGTGTATATTGTTAGAAAACCTTTCTTTTTAAAATAAATGCTGCTCTTTTTAACCTTTTATTGATCAAAGAATCCTGAAAAAAAGTATCACAGGTTACAAAAAAATATTAAAAACCGGTTTCAAGTACTGATAATAAATCAGCATTTTAGAATTATTTTTGAAGGACCATGTGACACTTAAGACTGGAATGAATCTGAAAATTCAACTTTAAATACAGAGATAAATTAAATGTATGTATATTAATATAGAAAAACATTGTTTTACGTCGTATTTCTGTATTTTTGATCAAATGAACACAGCCTTAATGGACAATAAAACCTTATGTAGTAGTGTAAATACACAGAAATGTTTGTATGTCTGGTCCTAAAAAAGTTAAGTAAAAATAAACAAATCACTTTTAAAACACCATGAAAACTCAACCTGATTTCATGATGAAAACATACCTGCAGGAACTTTTTTGCACGTTTCGTGACATATTTTACCCAGAACAGATGAACATACATATGGTATGTTTTATGTGACATTGGTTTTGTACATGTACATGTACACTGACTTGAAATGTCCACTGAGTGCTGCTATAATGTATTTTTAATGTGACGTTTTAAAATACCGTACCATCTGCACTACACCTAAACCTACCTGATAGTATGAACAAAAGCGAATGTGAGTCGCAAAGCATGCCATTTTAGCTTGATTTTCGATCTCTCAAGTCCAATTCCGTGTTACTGAGCAAGCTTGTTACATCCAGAAAGCAAAATATGAAACTGTAATCATAACTGTGTACAAAAAGTGCTTGTTGTTTTATCGCCTCTATTCATGTTCATTTCTGTTGGAAACTGCAAATATGTACTTATATAAACTGATATGTACTTATTTCACGCCTTGTGAAAATGAGATCAGGAGGCGAAAACTCCATCATCACTTGTTTATCATCTTTTGTTTCAAAAGATGCAACCTGGAAAATCTACAGACGCTGTTTTTCTCACAAGCTCCAAGTGGTTTTAGCACATACGCACAGGAGTGCAGCAGAAGAAGTGCTGTAGGTCTTTAGCACAAAGCCTGACACCTCAGAGAAAGCAGCATTAATCTTTGATGAAGGTCACTCGGCTGCTCTCAGCTTGAGGCCCGGCTGGAGGCCGTCTTCAACCGGTGCCAGGAAAGAAAGGTCTCCACGTTGGGAAGTTGACTTGCAAGCGCACTCAATGTATTAAATAATAATCATCGTAATAAAGCATATCCTGCTTCCACAAACACATCATTGAGCCGCTTTAAATAATAAATAACAGAAGGCACACAAACAGATGCACGACATACTTAACTGCCTCAAACTGCTGCGAGTGTGCACTTCATCATCTATTAATGAATCCCCTTCTCACTGTGAATAATCTACACTGGTGTACTGACTTCAGACATTTTAACCGGACCGCTTGAACTTGACAAGTTAAATCCATCACAGTTCAAAGAAACAAAGATCAGTGTTGTGAAGTGAAAGAACCACAAACTACAAACTTTTTAAAAGAAGTTGCATATGTGTATCAAGGCTGTATTTTTTAATCAAAAAAGCAGAAAAAAACTGTAATATTGTGAAATACTACTTCAATTTAAAATAAGACTTTCTATTTTAATATACTTTAAAATTGAATTTATTTCTGTGATGTAAAGCTATATTTTCAGCATCATTACTTCAGACTTCAGCTGTACTACCAATTTTTTACTACAAAACTATAAATATGAATAAGAACAGCATTTATTTAAAATGGAAATCTTAGAAAAGATTTATATTTTTAATAAATACTTTCTATTTAACTTTTTATTCAAAGAATCCTGAAAAAAAAAAGTATCACAGGTTTTAAAAAATAAAGCCCAAACTTTTGAACTGCAGTGTATATCATTTCTGCAGGCCTTAAATAGTCTTAATCTGTCTTTTCACAAATTAAGGCCTTAAAAAGGTCTTAAATCTGAGCAGAAAGTATTAAATTCATAAAGTCATAGCATGAAGTGTTGCATTCACTGCAAAAATAAAAATATTATATTTGTCTTATTTTCCAATACAAATGATATCTAAACATCCTTAAATCAAGATACATTTACTTGTTAGACAAAATGGAGAATTGTTTACTTTGAAACTGAAAACTAAATCTTAAAAGATTAAACATTTTATTTGACTTTTAAATGTACTTTAACTGAAATAAAACTTAATTCAGTTACCAAATCAACATTCCTCCTTTTCACTTAGTTTAAAAGGATGCAATAAAGCATAAAATAAATCATAAATAAATAGGACACAAAGGACAAAAAAATACGTGCTTTAACTATAAACAACTGAAAAGTGAAAATGTAAAAATAAAAAATAAATAAATAAAATAAAATAATAGAAGCTCAATGACACTAAAATGCATTGTTGTGTACATTGTCATTTAGACAACGCATTGATGTATTGTGTTTCCTTTCATTTATTCTCTATTTTTTTTTTTTTTTTCATTTTAAAAATGTCTTATAACAATAGTTTACCCAAAAATGAAAATCATCATTTGCCATTAGAAGATATTTGGTTACCAAACACAACATGAGAACAACACGAGGGTCAGTAAATGATGACAAAATTAAAATTTTTGGGTGAACTATACCTTTAAGTGCTAAATTCACCTTCTTAAAACCTGCAGAAACCATGATTTTTGTGATATTATTATGTGGTTTCCCCCCCCCCCCCCATTTTTTTTTTTTTTTAGGATTATTGTGGTTTCAAACATCCATTATAGAAGAAACAATGTGTGGGGTCTGTAATTCACTGAATCACTGAAAGGCTGAGGTGGGCATGTGATGTTTAACCACCATCTCTAGCTGAATGGACTAATGATTGTTTAGAGGCCAATAATAACAACAACAAACCCCAGAGTGAGACTCAGAGAATGAATGAAGGAATAAGTGATGGATGATGGAACCACTGTGGGAAAAAGTACAACTACATATCTACTCTAAAGAAAATCATATGGATATCTGCATGTCAAAAGCTCACAAGATGAGCTTCATCCAGGCGCTACAAATTTAACACAGTGGCGTATCTTAAACAAATGTTTCAAACAACCAAGCTAATGGATGGGAAAGGGTGTGCAGACATATATTTGGTAGTTAAACCCGCTTTATTGCCAATAACTTCCATCACATGCTTTTTATTGCTACTTTAATGCAGTTGTGCAACAGCTACAAGGTATTTTGGCCCAATTTCTTTGTACGAAACAGCTGTAGTTCAGACATAGTTTTGGGATGCACTTCTTGAGAGGTTTTTATGAGAGGTCAATAATGTTATAAACAGCCTCTTTTATTGCAGTTCATCTGTGTTTTGAATTCTTTCTGATGTAAATGGTAAATGTGTCAAAAATAAGGACACAAAGATCCACACCGAGGCGGTTGAAAATGGATACAAATACAGTCATGGCCAAAAATATTGGCACCCTTTCAATTCTGTCAGAAAATGCAATCCATCCAATTGCACATGTTTTGGTATTTACTTGCTCATTTGTTTTTGTCTGCACTGGAACAACACACACACAAAAATAAAAAACAGAAAAAGAAATGAGGCCTTCAAAGAAAAGACCACTGTCCCTACAGTCAAATATGGTGGAGGTTAAAAGATGTTTTGGGGTTGCTTTGCTACTTCTGGCACTGGATGCCTTGACTGTGTGAGAGGTATCATAAAATCTGATGATTACCAAAGAATTTTGGGGCACAACTATTTTTTGACAACGTAAAAAATAAATAAATATGTGATTACCAAAACATTTGCAACTGCAACAATTTTCTGAGAGAAGGGTTACATTTTCTAACAGAACTGCAAGGGTGCCAATATTTTTGCCCATGACTGTATGTGATGATTCAAATCAATTGTGATATTAATCTAATCCCGGTATTTCTAAAATAGTTTGATGCCATCACCAGTTTTACTTAATACAGACATTTAGCCCTTATAAACTAGTGACAGGAAGTCTCATTTATACTCTTCAAATGAGTCAAGTCTTCAGTTTTAGCATGTGGCAACAGAAGGCAATGCCACGCTCTTGCTGTGAGCCAAAGTCTGTTGAACTAAACTACTTAAAACACCTTGTCTGTCTAATTGGCTTTAAAATCCCTCCGAGCTATGACCCCGCTAAGGATCAGGTACAGTAATTGGCGTCAGTTTGTGGCGTTACCTGCAGTATGAGGATAAAGTAGTCCACGGGTTTGCCGCGCAGGTAAAGGTAGTGGTGCGCCGATTTCTTCTCGTTCTCATTGAATTTGATCTCCTGGATCACGTCAGGGTGTTTAAGGATACGCAGGAGGATTTTCTCCGAGATCTGAGACGGACTGAACAAATTGACCTCTGTGGAGACACAGAAACAGACAAGACATGTTCAAATTAAAGCATGTTTGAAATATCAAATGCATATCCTTCTTTTTGACAAATCGGTAGCACTTTAAATATGTTGAATATGTGCAAATATGTTAGTTTGTTTAATTTGTTAGATTAGTCAATGATAAAGAGTTTGCTTGTTGGTTTGAACACAAAGCCAAGGCCATTTTCATGGCGAAAAAACAGGCAAAAACATTAGAACAAAAAAGTTAAAATGTTCATTTCTGCATATACAAACGCATTTTTAACATTTTAAGTTGTACAGTTAACATGAGTTTAAATTGCCGTTCAAAAGTTTGGGATCAGTAAGGTTTTTAGTGTTTTTTTTAAAGAAGCGTCTTATGCTCATCGAAGCTCCATTTATTTGATTAAAAATACAAGAAAAAAGTTGTATTATGAAATGAAAAGAACAGTTTTCTATTACTCTTTAGAAATCATTCTAATATGCTGATTTATTATCAATGTTGGAAACTGTTGTGCTGTTTTGGAACGTGATATTTTTTCAGGATTCTTTGATGAATAAAAAGTTAAAACGAACAGGATTTATACAAAATAGAAATCTTTTCTAACAATTCGTCTTTAATATCACTTTTTATCAATTTAACACATTGAATAAAAGCAGTAATTTTTTTCCAAAAAAAAAAGTAAGAAAAAAATTTAGACCCCAAACTAAACGGTAGTGTATATTGTTACAAAAGATTTCTATTTTAAATAAATTTTGTTCTTTTTAATGTTTTATTCATAAACTATTAAAACATGCTTCCAACATCAATAATAAATCAGAATATTAGAATGATTTCTGAAGGATCATGTGGCACTGAAGAATGGAGTAATGATGCTGAAAATTCAGCTTTGCATCACAGGAATAAATCATATTTTAAAGTATATTAAAAGAGAAAAGAATTTTAAATTGCAAAAATATATATATATATAAAAAAAAAACATTAAAAATCTTGCTGATCCCAAACTTTTGAATGGCAGTGTATGTATTTTAAACAAACATGAATTAACAAATAGCACCATCTATAAATTAAACATTAACCTGGTTTAACAAATACTGCTCATTGTTAAACTCAATGCGTTAGCTAAAGCTGGTGATAGCATCAAAACACTGAGAAAAATGGAAGTTTAGTGAATAAAAGGGCCAAAAAAGGTTCAAAATGTGTCTATAGTGCTGGAGTCTCTGATGGATTTATGCATTAATGCATCATGTCTAATACAAATATAATACAATACTTCAGATTAAATACAGTTTACATGCTTTCAATGGGTTTCTAGACTGTGACCGGGTAAACGTAAGTGTATTAAATTGATACACGGGTACTTTGGCCTTCGTAAGTTGAATTTGCATTGATGACTTTACTGAAATCACACATTTGCAGCACACATTTTGATGTTTTGAGTGGATATTTTCTGTTTCAGTGGACATGTGTCTATAAAGCGAGTCTGACTGATTGTTTACCTGTTGCAAGGAAGCGGTGAGCAGCGAGCAGCAGCTGAGGAGAGATCTTGACTTTAGATTCACTCTCATGTTTGAAGGCAGAGAAGTCACGCTTGTTCTTATTGTGTGCCACTTTTTTTCTGTTTCGGTTATCAGCTGTAAAGAGAAAAATGCGTAGAAGATGTGAATTCATGTGAAATTGAGATGAGCAGAATTGGAGCAGAACACAGAGGATTTCGTCTAAAAGTTTTTATTCCTCCAAAACATTCACACGAAACATCATGATGTGTGCTTTTCTCAGAAAACGCTGAGTGCATGTGTCTGTGATTTCACAAGCAGTGTGTCAGTGTGAAACCATATGTGAAATGGTTTACGATGCAGTATGGCAAGAGGAAGTCAAAAGTGCACTGGAAATTTTTAGTTGTGTGAGTGCTGTAACGCAAACACAAACAAGACAAAAACACATTCGCTTAGATGCTGTCCACTCACTGTAGAGGTCAGACTCGTCCAGGATTTCTGATTTGATGATCTCTTCTATGACATCTTCCAGGGTGACCAATCCCAGCACCTCATAGAACGGATCTCCCTCGCCCTCATTGTTAACTTTCTGAACAATCGCCAAGTGTGATTTACCTGCAGGAGAAAATATCCATTAATCAGATCAGTTTGGTAAACTTCGAATCAATCAAATCAGTTATGACTGAACAAAAACGCAGCCATTTAACTGAAAATAACAATATACATTAATAAGAGTATTTGTGTTACTCTTTCAGTAAACAGCTGTTAATAATAATAATAATAATAATAATAATAATAATGCAGTTAAATAACACTCCTCAATGACCTTTAGTATTAAAGCAGAAAATGTATTATATAAATAAGAATCCAGCAACAATGGTTGGGTAGACCTTGGCATAAAGATAACATACATATTGTAATATTACGTAAGTGTATATTTTATAATAATGTAAAATAATTTAATTATGTTAATATTATTAATATAAATGTAATATATAAGTAACAAATAAATATATTATTATTATTATTATTATTATTATTATTATTATTGTTGTGAAGTCACATGGTTTGGTGGACCTTTGTATAAAGATAAACATACATTCTAATATCACACAATTTGTATATTACAGAATTGAATTATTAATTATATGTTATATTAATTATTATATTATATAGCTATTATATATTATATTATACATTAAAAATGTATTTATAAATGCTTATTAATAATAATAATAATAATAATAATAATAATAATAATAATAATAATAATAATATTTAAATAACCAAATAACCAATTTGTTATTATTATTATTATTATTATTATTATTATTATTATTATTATTATTATTATTATCATTATCATTATTATTATCATTATCATCATTATTGTGCGTCAAATAACACTCCTCAAAACTATTTAGTATTAAACAGAAAATATATTCATAAGAATCAAGCAATAATGGTTTGGTAGACCTTTGCATAAAGATAATATTATATATTCTAATATTACATTATATTAATATTTAATTAATTATTCATTATATTATTTATTATATCATATCATTATTATAATTACTATATATGAATTTATTTGTAAATAATATGAATAAATGTATAAATAACATCAATATATTATTATTATTAACATTACTATAATAAAAAAAAAAAACCTCAAAACTCTTTAGTACTAAAAAGAAAATATATTCATAAATGTAAATCAAACAATAATGGTTTAGTAGAACTTTACATAGAGATAATAGTATACAGTTGTATATTTCACAATTTAATATAATTATTAATTAGATCATAAATTACACTATATCATTAATTTATTAATATTTCTCATAATATGCTTAGACGACACTTCTAAAGTGAATTATTCCCCCAAAAAAATCTAAGACTATGGTCTTACGGCAAAAAACATTGCTTGGGGGCGGGGTTATGAGTTTGACTGACCAATGACAGCGTTTGGAAAACTGATTTGAAAACATTCATCATTTTTTGGTGACACGAATGTTGCAGAAATCACACAATTTTGAACCAGATATTGAAGATACACTGACATTTTAAGCAATTAACAGAGTACAAAGAGTACTATAGTGGTACTATGGTAAAGTGATGAATATCATGGTACTGAATGATGTGTTTCAACCATATACCAAAGTGTTTACATGTAAATTTCCATGAAACCCCTGCGTTCTTACATATAGTGTACTTTTTTGCTCCATTTAGTTACGGTAAAGAATAAACACTGTAGTGCTTATTATATATTCCTTCTTTATAAACTGTCAAGGACAAACAGAAAGAGCTAAGGGTTAACAAAGTTTATAGGAAGGTCTATTGTGGCCATGCAGCACACAAAGAGCCAGGAAATCCTAAAGCATTTGCTCATCAAAACAAAAAGCCTCGATCCAGAGGTTAGGTGTAGACATAACAAACTGTTGCACTGACATAAGGAGCCAAAACAGTGAATTGCAAAACATAATTTAGCATCTTGGGTTAAAAAATATTTCAACATGACTGTCGTGTCCAAAACCTCAAAAACACTTCCTATCTTCTACCGCAGACGTTTGACTGCAATCGTTTAGACCGTCTAACAATCACAAGATTTCACTCCAATGTGGCATGATACTAAAATGCATGCGAAATTATATTTATGCTGTATTTTAAAAAAATTGCAATGATATTAATTTGAAAGAAATTCAACAAGGATGCATTCAATTGATCGAAAGTGACAGAAAAGACATTTATAAAGTTACAAAACTACAGTTATAAATGAATGCAATTTTTACAAACTTTCTATTCATTCAACAATTCACTTTATTACATTTAGACAAAACCTGGTAATTAGGGGTGTGCAATATGACGACATGAAAAAATATGCCTCCATCTTAATATACTTTACAACATGACATACTTTCACTCATGGGACACTGCACTTATTAGCAACATCTGAGACTGGATTCACGAGAACGAGACGAGACGAGATTTTTAAAACTTTTTAAAATAAATCCTTAACAATTAATTATATAGGGAAAATAGTATTTTATTCAACTGAAAAACACAAAATATAGGTGAATTTTGATATGATCTTGTAATTTATGAAATTAAACTTCTATTTTAATTAATTATGTGCAGTAATAAACATGTAAACTTATTCGACATGATTCTGGATAAATTCAAATACACCATTTTTAAAAAAAATGGAGATCACGATACTCTCATGATTCTGAAGAAAAAAAGATTAGATTAGAAATCTAAACAAAATAACAATTTACTAGTGATTCTGACACAACATTCACTGAATTCAACATTCAGGTCTTTTTAAAAAAATATATTCTATCAAATTAATTAAAGACTTAATTTACTATTGGAATCTCCTGAATGAATGATTCATTGCTAAATGCGTTTTTAAACATGCAGTTGTCACCACCTCCTGGTGGAAGAGGATAAACATTACAGTACATACACGTTAAAGGGTTATTACACCATAGCGCATTTTGGAAAGTATCCACTGGACATAAACAACGTACGCTGTTCTGTAACAGCCACAACACACGGATACGTTTTCTACGTGTATGTACGCTATTATTCAAACGAAAACAGTGCATCCTTGTGTTGTGGCTGACACAGAACAGTGTACGTTGTTTACGTCCAGTGGATACTTTCCAAAATGGTGCTACGGTGACAGAGGAGACGAATTGTTGACTAAAGTCATCATTTTTGTTTTGTTTGCATACAAAAAGTATTCTTGTAGCTTCTTAAAACTGTGGTTGAACCACAGATGGCAGATGGACTATTTTGACAACGTATTTCATATGTTTCTGGGCCTTGACAGTGTAATGTACTTGACAGTCAATGGGACAGTCAAAAAGCTACCGGATTTCATCCAAAATATCTTAAATTGCGTTCCGAAGACGATCAAACCTTTTTCGGTTTTGGAAACGCCATGATTAATGACAAAATTTTCACTTTTGGGTAAACTATCCCTTTAAGATGCTTTCGTTTTGATCGGTATTATAGACATTGTTTATCCCCAATCAGAGTAGGTGTACAATAATTATATATTGTGTATATAGTGTTTTATTTTTATATTTGTTCATTCAATTTCTTGAATGCTACTGAAAAATACACCTACTGTACCTGAAAATTAAAGCACAAATTTTATTTGTATAGTATGTGTATTTGTAACATGTAGCCTATCTTTGTTCTTATTTTTTAAAAACAAAGATAAAATAATGAAAGATTTTTATCTTTGCCCTCTTTGGCCTAAACATCTGCCTTTCTTTTTATTTTATATGTTGCTACCTTCTAAGGCTTTGGTTTTAAAATAGGAAAATTAGTTTGGCTGTACTGCTCAGACAATAGTAACACCAACATGACAAGAATCGTGATATTTCTGGAAAAAAAAAACTGTGATAATATATTTTTGCCATATCGCCCACCCCTACTGGCAATAATACCATGGGGTACTTTCATTTAGCAGACAGAGAATGAAGAGTTAAAACTCGCTGCTTATCTCTCATCTCAGTGTTTGTAATGTGACAGGATGTAGCTAATAAAGGCTGTGCGGCCCATGCAGACTAAACAGCCTGTACTCGAGTGATGCATTAGATTCTGTAGTTCAGAGCAAGTGTCTTTGCTTGAGATGAGCGTACAGTCAGTTCAGGACGTTTTTGGAACACAGATCTCCGATAGCAGATGTCTCAGCGGGCCCGCATTATGCTGCAGAGGAACAAATGAGCCAAAAATCACGATGACAACAAGAGAAACTATTCACGTACCATACTGAGGGATGTTCTGAAAAGCTTCAAGTGTTTAATGTACAACAGCTACAAAGATAAACACTATCTACTGCCAAAACAACAACACACAATATCATATTTTTATAGTTAGCTTTATGCATAGTTCACCCAAAAATACAAATTTGCTGAAAACTTAATCATGCACAAACCATCCAAGATGAAGATGAGTTTGTTTCTTCATCAGAACAGATTTGGAGAAATTCCACTTGATCAATTTACATCTTGAAGCAAAAAGCTGTGTTTGTAAGAAGCAATTCCATCATTAAAGTGAAAGTTAACTCAAAAATTCATTTACACAGCCTTAAGTTGTTCATGGTTGTGAATTTCTCACTTCTGTTGAACACAAAAGAAGATATTCTGAGAAAAGTTCAAATAGTTACTGGTAGCCAATTACATTTTTTCTACAATATAAAAGTCAATAGCTACCAGCAACAATTTAGTTACAAACATTCTTCAAAATATTTTCTTTTAAGCTGAACAGAAGAAAGAAACTCATACAGGTTTGGAACAGCTTGAGGATGAGTAAATGACAGAATTGTTTTTTTTTTTTTAATATTATTATAAATAAATAAATATATTTTTTTATACACTTTATAGACCAATTTGGTGTTTGCAAACAGTGAAGATGGGGAGCTTATCTGGTGACAGAAAATGACAGTTTTCAAGTAGCAGTCTATGGAAGCCATGGAATAAAAAATAATTCTGACTTTGTAAACTTTAATTTGCAGAGAAAAAAAATGTCAGAATTGTAAGGTAAAATAAGTAAAAGTTACGTAAACTGTTACAGGCTTAAATAGTATTTCATGTTGTTACTGTAATACAATATGTCCCCTATGAACTGCATATGTGAATATTATGTAGAGCAGACAAATTGTTTAATTTAAATTTATGCTTTAAAAGTGGAGTAATCATAGCAGGATCCATAACTGTGACATCTACTTCAAATAGCTCTATAGATCTATTATACTGTCCATGGGCAACTGATAAACCTAGAAACTGAATGCAAATTATAAAATGTAACATTAAGCTTCAACCATAGTAAGCCATTATAAAGACAAGGTTTAGCATGGTCTAACATAATTTAAAAAAAACATTTTCTTATTGCTTTTCTATGGGGAAAAGATTAACTTTTAAATCCAGACTCAACTTGAACTTCAAATTAGTCAAGAGTGAAGTATCTTCTCAGAATATTGTGACATTGTTGAGGTAAAAGATACGGTTCCTGTTGATTGGCATTGACATAATTTTTTTTACAGTAAAATATTCTGCAAATATAAGGAATCAATAAAATTAACATTTACAAATGATCTTGACACTTGAGCTGACTTGGCCTTGACAGACTTGTGAACATGGCTGCCACACACAGGTTTATGAAAGTCAGACAAAGGCACTAGGGATGGCTCGATACCATAATTTTGGCTTTGGTACGATACCTGAATGTAATACCCCGGTATCGATACGACAAATAACCTGCCTCAAAAGATTAGTGAATTAAAAACAATTTATTAATTAATGTTAACGTACTAAACATGTATTAGTTCATTTATCATTTTTTAACTAATTATTGACCTAGATTAGCGCTGTAATACTGTTAGGTCAGCTTACCTAAAGAACTTTAACAAAGACTGCTTTACTGTAAAGTGTCATTCTAACAGTCAAAGTATTCAAAATCATGTTATCTCTCTCTCTCCGACTATTTTCAGATTTCAGACTTAGCCACAGTGTTAATTTTGACAACTAATTTTGATTTAGTTTTAGTCATAGTCTTTTGACTAAAATGCCATTTAGTTTTAGTCTTATTTTAGTCATCTGAATTGTTTTTAGTTTCAGTCCACTAAGTATCATAATCTACAATAAATTTAGTCGTCTAAAACTCAATGGTTTACAGTGCAATGCATTTATTAAGAATTTCTCTAAAATTTCCAAACTCATTATATAGATTTGATATTAAGGTTTTATCATGAACACACAATTTAACATGCCTTAATATTAAAATGAAATATTCCTGAAAATGAACATAATCCCTTTAAAAACGAATGCAATGGATGCAATGTACTGATACACTTTCTTCCTGATGTTTAGGTTCATTTAAGACATAATCGGCTGTGTTTACGTGAGTACTCGTCAAAACGGACAATTCGAGATCATTTTCTCTGTATTTCTCAGTGCAACACGAAAGAGAATGAATCTCCAAATCGTCTCTCCCCAACATTTTCGTCTCGTTTTTATTCATTGACGAAAATGCCAGTAGATTTTTGTCATTCAAGAAGAATTTTAGTTGGTTATCGTTTCGTTTTCGTCTGTGAAAAAATGTCGTTGACGAAGTTAATGACGAAAATTATTCGTCAACGAAATTAACACTGCTTAGCCAAAGAGCATTAAATATACATTTCTCTCTCGGTTGCTTCTCATCTCTTCATATCTCATCGCTCTTGCTTCATTTAAATTCACTTCTTATTTGATTGTTTGAAACGCAAGTGCAAATAGTATGTGACTAAAGCTAAACTGATTAGCTTTCATGTTTACTCTGTATCACATCTTAGGTATGTGCGTTGGTCAGTTGTGAATAAAAATTAATCAAATCTGAATTTATGAATGATGCACTTACCTGTTGATCTCTAAATTCGTGTCAAAGTTCAGGATGAGCAAGTGACAAATGCTTGGCAAGATTTAATGTGTTGCCTCCTGTGGCAACACATTATTTATAGCAGTGCTTGAATACAGGTGCAGTAAGGTCAGCTCGTTCACCTTTATCTATTTTGAATGCAAAATAATGCCATATTTCACTTCTGCTGTTGCCTTTATTTACTAGTTTAGAGCGCGTTGCTCTGCTGTCACGTTTACCTGTTTCGCAGCAATTTGGGAAGCACTGCCGCCTACAGGTCAACTTCGGAACAGCAGCGTCTAAAACACCGAATTATCGAACAGTTTGAAATAAAATATATACTGGTATTTTTCCAGTACCGGTATACCACGCATCCCTAAAAGACACACATAAATACTTCAGTTCAAATCTTATTTAAAAGTATAGTTCATCCTAAAATGAAACTTCTGGCATTAATTAGTGACCCTCATGTCCTTCTAAACTGATAAGACCTTCGTTCATCTTTGAAAAACAAATTAAGCGTGAGCGTTCTGACCCATAGACAGCAACGTAACTGACACGTTCATGGCGCAAAAAAACAAGAAATTGTTAAATAAATCATTATTTTTGTTTTCTTTGCACATAAAAAGTATTCTTGTAGCTTTATAACATTATAGTTGAACCACTGATGTCTAATGTCCTTACTACCTTTCTGGCCTTGAATGTGGTAGTTACGTTGTTGTCTATGCAGGGTCAGAAAGCTCTCTGATTTAATCAAAAATATCTTAATTTGTGTCCTAAAGATGAACTAAGGTCTTACGGGTTTGGAACGACATGAAGGTGAGTAATTAATCACAGAATTTTCATTTTTGGGTAAACTATTTGTTTAATTTCCAATACAAATCAGAACTATGCATATCCCCTGTACTTCCTGCATTTCACAAGGCAATTGCGTCTCGCTGAGTCATCAGTCCCTGCGGCTAAAACAATGCTTGTCTGTCTGTCTTTCTCTCTCTGCATCACTGAACAGGCTCACCCACTGACACACTCTGTACCCTGCACTCCACCACGCTCTGATTACAAATCCTTGCCAGCTATTTCAAACACTACACCCTACTCATTTTACTCACCATTTCTCTCACAGCATCTCTTGAAAGCCATCAAAGATTCATTCATATAGAGCAGCACAGGATCTTTCGAACACACTTGATCATTTGTATTTTTTTTTTACACATTTCAGAATAATAAAAAAGTTTCCACAATAATATTAAGCAGCCAAAATGTCTCTTGAGTAGCAAATCAGAATGATTTCTGAAGGATCATGTGACACTGAAGACTGGAGTAATGATTCTGAAAATGTAGCTTTGCCATCGAATGAATAAATTATATTTTAAAACAAATATTTGTTTCATATTGTAATGATATTTCACAATGTTACTGTTTTTTCTATTAAAATAGCAGTCGTAACAAGACTTCAAATAACGTTAAAGATGACAAAAGTTGGTGTCATTTAATACAGTAGATAGACAAACCTGTTTCTCAGAATGTGGTTAATACGTCACTTGAAGTTACTTTAGAAAAACTTTTGCTATAGAAATTACTTTACAAATTAATCGACTTCACATATTATTAACTACTAGATCAGAACATTAGTGTTTACATGGGCACGTTGTTGCTTGTCAAACACATAAAGGTGATTGCTGTTGATTTAAACCTGTTGGGTCACATTAGATTGAGTCCGTCACACCTTTAATGATGTATGTAATACCTCACTATTGTCCAAAAGATATTTATAAGGAGACAATATTTATAAGGTTTTTTTGTGAGACAAATAATATCAATTCATATTTAATTTGCAAGAAAATATATCCAGTATAACAGCACATTCCAAATGTCCTTACACTGAAGACCAAACATTCATTAGTGTAAATTCACAGTGTTGCGTTTTAGAGAAATTACTTTCTGAAGACACTTTACTGATCTCATCACAATGACTCATTCGGCTAATCTGAGTCATATGGAATTTAAGGCGCCGATGCTTCTTTATTCTGGGGATGGGTAAAAGAAGCAACTACAGCTGTAATTGCACACGGCATCTTTAGTTGCATACGTGGTTTGTCATCTGAAGTTTCACTGACGGTCAGTTTCAGAAACTCATCACTATTACATCACTGCAGTACTATGCAAATTGAACATCTGCCTGCAGCCTGCATTGTGGATATGTGTGTGGATGTGCAATTGTTAAAGATCTGCAGGTTTACTTTTTTTTTAGCTACTAGTTATAAATAGTTCTCATTACTGCATCTTTTCCTCATTACGACAACTCCAGTATCATTTTTGGAACACACAGATATCTTGTCAATAGGTTTACATACACTTAAAAAACAATAGGTTTTACTTAGTACTGACCTGAATAAGATATTTCACATAAAATATGTTTACATATAGTCCACAAGAGAAAATAATAGATTTCTAAAAATGACCCTGTTCAAAAGTTTACATACCCTTCTTAGTATTCTTAATACTGTGTTGTTACCTGAATGATCCACAGCTGTGTTTTGTTGTTGTTGTTTAGCGATAGTTGTTCATGAGTCCCTTGTTAGTCCTGAACAGTTCAACTGTTTGCTGTTCTTCTCCTTCAGGTCCCACAAATTCTCTTTTGTGTATATGATGCTTCAGAATACATTAAGAGCCAGGGGTGTAAACTTGTTTCTTGTTTCTCTAATTTTTTTTTCCTAAATATCATAAGAAGCTACAGAAGATACTTACATGTTCCCCTGAAGACAAAAGAAGTTAAATTTACCCCAATCTTCAAATTGGCTCTTTAATGTGTTGTATTTCTTTTTGAATCATCAGTGAGCATTTGAACCTTCTGTAATAGTTGCAGATGAGTTCCTCAGTTGTCCTCAGTATGAAAAGATGGATCTCAAAATCATAGAGTCACTGTTGGAAAGGCCTCAAATACACAAAAAAGCTGAAAAACCTAAGAATTTGTGGGATCTGAAAGACTTTTCAAAGAACAGCAGACAGTTTAGCTGTTTAGAACAAACAAGGGACTCATAAACAACTATCACTAAACAAAAAACACAGCTGTGAATCATTCAGGTAACAACACAGTATTAAGAATCAAGTGTATGTAAACTTATGAACGGGGTAATTTTTATAAATTCAACTATTATTTTCTCTTGTGGACAATATGTAAAATGTATTTTATGTGAAACATCTTATTCAGGTCAGTACTAAATAAACAATAACATGCATTTTGTATGATCCCTCTTATTTTGCTAAAGAGTTATTCTGCAAGGTGTATGTAAACTTTTGACTTTTTTAGATTTTTGCCTGTGTTTCTTTATTGGAGAAATGAGAAACACTCAAATATCTCTTGACAATCGTGTTTAAAATTGTTAAACCACTTGACTTTAAATATTTGATAAATACATTTACGTTCTCATGTTCAAAAATCAAATAAAGTCTAATCAAATACATTTTTCTAGAATATCCCATGTTTGTGTAGTTCAGTGTAAATGGAAAGGGAGGCACTGACATTAGACCTAGAACATCCAAATCACCTTCATCAGCAGAGCCTTTCCTCCTTCTTGGGTTCTAAAACATGCACAATTGCACAGCATATGCTTGCTCAGCACTTCTAATCATCAAATGACATGACAGGAAGTAAAAGACAGGAAGAGAGAAGTATTTGTGACACTGTAGCATGAACGCATGCACAGAGAAACACTGAGATCGTGATCCTATTAGAATACGGAGAGGCTTATGACATGACGATACCGTCAGAGAGCTCGCCAAATCCACTTAGCACAACTAAACACTGACCAAAACAACAAAAACTGTAGCTTTCTCTGAATGTCCAAGACTTCTGATTGATTAGCCACCTGCTATGAGTATTATTACAACTACAAGTGTGTTGTGTTTATGATTATGCTAATTAACTGAAATAATATGATGATAAATAGTACCAATATAAAGCAGCTTATTACATGGCTCACTGGAATAGTTGATTCTGATTGGTCGGCTGCAACATTCTGAGTCGTGTTATTCCCCAAAAACAAACGTCATTATTAGCAACGCCGAATAAGACACTGCTCATCCAGATCATTTATTAACAGCTGGATGCACATTATCCCTTACATAACAGACTGTTTATGTATAGGTAAAGTAACTGGAAGCAAATGACACCTTGCACATTCCAGCTCCAAATAGCAACGACTGCCGTTTCGTTAAAAATAAGGTCGATATGGGGCCAAAAATCTAGTGGGGTCAACCAGGAGAAAAGACAGCCATTCAGCCATTGAGAATTATTCATGGTGGTTACTGCCCTGTTCTTCCTCCTTACTCATTCATGCAACACATAACCAAAGCCAGCCACCACAGTACCACGTGGTAAAAGTCTAACCCAAAAACTGGGCACCGGTGGCGGGACGGGACAAGTGGATGAGGAAAGGAATACAATGGTTTGGGTTTGTATCATGGATGGGAAGTGAAGTAAGAATATACTTCTGCATAAACTAGAGGAAGTGCTTCTCATGAGCTAAACAAACTGAATGCAAGCCAATACCTTGTTTTAATTTAAAATGCCAAGTCATGCAACACAGCAGTGAATTGCTTCATAAATGATTCTAGGTGAAGAGGGAACAGATTTACTTAAAGGGATACTCCACCCCAAAATGAAAATTTAGTCATTAATCACTTACCCCCATGTTGTTCCAAACCCGTAAAAGGTTCAATCGTCTTCGGAACACAATTTAAGATATTCTGGATGAAATCCGGTAGCTTTTTGACTGTCCCATTGACTGGAAAGTAAATAAAGCTGTCAAGGCACAGAAACGTATGAAAGACGTTGTCAAAATAGTCCATCTGCCATCAGTGATTCAACCATAATTTTATGAAGCTACGAGAATACTTTTTGTACGCAAAGAAAACAAAAATAACGACTTTAGTCAACAATTCGTCACCTCTATGTCACCGCCATTTTGGAAAGTATCCACTGGACGTAAACAACGTACGCTGTTCTGTATTAGCCACAACACACGGATACGTTTTCTATGTGTATTTACGTTATTACGATTCGAACGAAAACAGCGCATCCGTGTGTTGTGGCCGATACAGAACAGAACTTTCCAAAATGGCGCTACGGTGACATAGAGGTGACGAATTGTTGACTAAAGTCGTTATTTTTGTTTTCTTTGCATACAAAAAGTATTCTCGTAGCTTCGTAAAATTATGGTTGAACCACTGATGGCGGATGGACTATTTTGACAACGTCTTTCATATGTTTCTGGGCCTTGGCATTTTAATTTACTTGGCAGTCAATGGGACAGTCAAAAAGCTACCGGATTTCATCCAAAATATCTTAAATTGTGTTCCGAAGACGATCGATTTACAGGATTGGAATGACGTCATTAATGACAACATTTTAATTTTGGGGTGGAGTAACCCTTGAAGTACTTTAACTTTAAGTCAATGACAATGAACAAAAAGCACCATTATTGTAGCCCAGATAACTCTAGATTGACAAAACAATCTGTTCCCTCTTGAAATGTAACGCACTTACAGAGTGTTTTCACGACACATTATCAATCGGCCATATTGGCGGCACTGAATGTAAACAATGCCACTGAACCGAACAAAACTATTGCTGCTGAAAAATGTCAATCATTTTCATGTTTTGGGCTGTACTAATCAGTTGGACTGGGAAAAACACTTGGAGTACTATAGACTGCCAAAAGTTATAACAAATCAAGGAGAAGAGTGCAAAAAACTGAGGAAGAAAAGGCATTTGTGGTTGGCCAAACTGATCCAGGATTTCCAGAACAAGAACCTTTGCAACATTCATGTTTGTTCTCATCATTTTTTGGTCAGGTAGGTGAAATATTAGGCTAATATCCTAATTAATACTGCTTGTACGTATCTTTACCATCTCTTAACTTCAGTTTGTCAAAATATTGCACCCTTTCCTGCTTACTAAGTCCTTCTCTAAATGATTTAAGAGCTTCCATGTGGTTTTTTTCAGTGGTTTAGAGAACATAAATTAGCAGAACCACATATTCAGTAGTACATTAACCGGGCAATCCAGGCTGTTGTTTACATCCGATAATTTCCAATATGGTCACATATCCGGGTAAATAACCAAAACGTGATGTAAGCGTAAACCCTCTATATTATATCCTTTTTAGTATGACAATGGTTCAATATCAACTGCAATAATAAACATCACTTTGTAAATTCATTGTTTGATTAAGGTTTTATTTTACTTAATTATTTACATTAAGGTTTCATTTGTTGACATTGCTAACCAAATTATTTCTTCAGCATTTATTATAATCTTAATGTTAATTTAAATATTTACAAAGTCATTTTTAAAACAAAAAGTTATATCAGTTAACAGTTACTGCACAATGAATAAACAATAAATAATTTTATATCTGTTAACTAACTTTAACATGTTTTTTTTTTTAATTGTAAAACTGTAAATAAAACAAATTATTGGAGTATATTTAATCTATCTATCTGAGTAAAAATTGTTTTTCTATTTTCTACTATTTTACACTATTTTCTTTCAATGTATCCCCCTTTTTCTTTGACGCTGAAGTAAGCTTATGGGTAAGACTTCCAGTTCATTGGGAACGGAAAACAACGAGAATTAAGATAATACATTAAAATAATATTGTAAGACACCAATTTGCAATATCAAGCAGAAAAACAAGCCGTTTTGCACAGCTAAAAATAGCTGACCAAACCGATAAAATGTACAAATGGCTGCGCCCGCTCTCACATGAAGAAAAAGGTGGATATTGTTCACTGTTAGTTTATGTTAGCTAATGCAGTAACTAATACTATCAAACAATTTTTGTAATGTGTTAACATTATCATTACTATTAAAAATGCAAAAAAAAAAAAAAAAAAAAAAAACTATATATAATTAGAGGAGATAACTGTAGGGCAATGTAACAAAAATTTAGCATACCACTAGAAATGCTTTTAGCTACATTCTGAGTATGGTTTGGGATGCTATTAAAAATAGTAGGCAATGTACTGTGCAATACACTTTGTGTATTCTGAATATGTATAGAAGTGATACAGACCTCCTCAATGTGAAAACAGTTAACCAGTTATGCAACTCAAGATACAAATGTGGCAATTCATGATTTCTTCATACACCACCAAACAAACTCATTTACAGCCCGATGTAATGATTCAGAGTCACCCACTGACAACAGGTCATTCAAAATCACATACGCATACAAGTGGCTAAACAGTTTATAGCCAGTAGCCACTATTGATTGCTAAGTAATGTCCAAGTCCAAAGTACAGTACAATAGCATACATTTCGGGGCGTGACTACCTTTCTGCTCTCCAGTTAAATGTATAGTTTACTCAAAAATGAAATTCTCTCATTATTTATTCACCCTCATATTGTTTTAAACCTGTATGCGTTTTGTTCGTCTGTTCAACACAAACAAAGATAATTTAAAGAATATTGGAAACCAACAGTTTCTGGTAGCCATTACCTTCCATAGCATTTGTTCATACACTATGCAAGTCAATGTCTACCAACTGTTTGGTTACCAACATTCTTCAAAACTTCATGAAGGCGAAGAAAAATATATATTTTTCATTTTTGGGTGAAATATTCCTTTAAGGTGCAAGTCATGACATCAACAGATTCATAAGTCTGTGGTACCATAATATCAGATAACCATAATGTTAGCACAATAACTATAAATCCCAAACTTGAGGATTATACTAGACCAGGCGTGGCCAAACTCTGTCCTGGAGATCAAGTGCCCTGCAGAGTTTGGCTTCAACCCCAATTAGACAAACCTAAATTAACTAATCAAGCTCTAGGCATACTAGAAACTTCCAGGCAGGTGTGTTGAGGTAAGTTGGAGCTAAACTCTGCAGGATATCAGCCCTTCAGGACAGAGTTTGGGCACCAATGTACTAGACAGGTTTGACTGTTTAATTGGATGCCAAGTATACAAGTATATACACACATCTTCATTATTTCTGCAACATAGCGGTTCAAGTTCTGGAAATGTAGCTCAAGTGCCAAGTCAAAGCCTGCTGACAGTAAATTTGTGCAAGCAGTGATAAGATAACAGGTTTTGCCCCATTATTAGTGTCATGGCTATTGTGATGACAACAAACATGTGTGATTAGTCAAACAGCTCTGCAATGTTAAATACCAGCTCAGTATTTATACAAGGCTTTAAAAGCTAATTACAAATGTCTGCTTAAACAATTCCCAGCGGGCCTTTAGTAAAACCATGGTACAATGGTTAAAGGAGTAGTTCATTTCCAGACCAAAAATTACAAATAATTTACTCACCCCCTCGTCAACCAAGATGTTCATGTCTTTCTTTTTTTCAGTCGTAAAGAAATTATATTTTTTGAGGAAAACATGTCAGGATTTCTCTCCATATAACAGACTTCTATGGTGCCTGCGAATTAACTTCCAAAATGCAGTTTAAATGCAGCTTCAAAGGCCTCTAAATGATCCCAGCTGAGGAAGAAGGGTCTTATCTAGCGAAACAATTGTTTATTTTCTAAACAAATTTGACAATTTAT
The DNA here is from genome assembly GCA_033026305.1 of Cirrhinus molitorella. NCBI lineage: Eukaryota > Metazoa > Chordata > Actinopteri > Cypriniformes > Cyprinidae > Cirrhinus > Cirrhinus molitorella. The sequence goes on along the minus strand of CM065119.1, from coordinate 8,708,893 downwards.
ATACTTTTTCACCTCTAGTGGTAAAACAGCAATGTAGGACGATTTTAAAGTTGGAGGGGAAAATTAGTTTTTCCCTAAAAGTATTTAAATTATATATTTTTTTTACTGATCGTTTCGCTAGTTCCTCCTTCTTTTTAGAGCCTTTTGAACCTGCATTTACACTGCATTTTGGAATGTTTTCCTCAAACATAATTTATTTACAACTGAAGAAAGAAAGACATGAACATCTTGGATGACAAGAGGGTGAGTAAATTATCTGCAAATTTTTGTTCTGGAAATGAACTTCTCCTTTAATTTGATAATTCTGTCATTAATTACTCACCCTCACGTAATTCCAAACCTGCAACTGTCTTTGTGCACAAAAAGCATTCTTGTAACTTCATAAATTTTAGGTTGAACCACTGATGTCACATGGACTAGTTTATTGATGTCCTTACTACCTTTCTGGGCCTTGAGCATTTCAGTTGCATTATTGTCTATGCAGAATCAGAAAGCTCTCGGATTTCATCAAAAATATCTTAATTTGTGTTCTGAAGATGAACAAAACTCTTACAGGTTTGGAACGACATGAGGGAAAGTAATTATTAATAGCAATTTTGGGTGATGTTTATTACAATAACCTCATCGCTGTCTATTGATGACATTACAATTACTGATTATAGGTGGATTCATTGAATGAAAGACTTGCTGGGAAACGTTTCCAAAAACATATAAGCATGACGTCAACATGAAATGGCATTTGCAAGCCATTTTACTTCTGTAATTTCCAGGTGAAACAGGGCGGGACTTACTTAAACAGAATTGATTTGATCATGATAAGTTCTTGATATCAGAGTTATTATAATTAACTTAAGCTATTAAATCAGTTTTGCTAACTAAAATAAAGCTGAGATAAAAATTAAAAATATTAAATTGTTATATTTGTATATATTGTTATATTAATATTAAAAAACTACATAAAATTACCAAAATATTTCAAATATAATCCAAAATGTTAATACAAAATTATTATAGGATATAATTAACACTATATGTGACCTTGGTCCACAAAACCAGCTTAAGTACCACGGATATATTTGTAGCAATAGCCAAAAATACACTATATGTGTCAAAATTATAGATTTTTCTTTTATGCCAAAAATCATCAGGATATTAAGTAAAAATCATGTTCCATGACGATATTTTGTCAATTTCCTACCGTAAAAATATCAAATCTTATTTTTTGATTAATAATATGCATTGCTAAGAACTTAATTTGAACAAACTTTAAAAGCGATTTTCTCAATATTTTAATTTTTTTCCAGATTTTCAAATAGTTGTATCTCAGCCAAATATTGTCCTATCCTAACAAACCATATATCAATGAAAAGCTTATTTACTAAAAAGAATTGTGGTCCAGGGTCAGAAACAGGTTTTGAAGAGATGGAACAAATTTCAGAGAATCATTACAGTTGGAAAGATTAAAAACACATTTTTTGTACTGGAATAACATGCACTGATGACTGTTTGCAGTAAGACCACAAATGTGTATTAAGAAAGCAAACAAGGTCAACAGTGATTTCACATTGACTGCATGGGCTTTAGGAAATAAGAGAAGACAGACTGCCAACAACTGACCTTGACAGTCAGTGGACGAGAGAAAGGCACACAGGGATGTGAGAGAGGATGTGTGTTTTTTCAAACCTGATAGGAGTGGAACTAATTAAGAATAGACACAACGAGTGGCCTTTTCCACAAACCCTGTAAGAGTGACATCACTGCTTATACACCTCCTGATGAACTATAGTGACAATGAGAAATGCCGCAGAAGACTAAATTGACTAACCTTTCTTAAACTCCTCCAGCATGGAATCCAACTTAGTGTCATGAAATACAAAGTGGACCGGATGGTTGTAGAACTTAGTGATGGTCTTCAATGTAGTGCAGTCATCTGGATCCACAAAGGCCAGGTCTTTCACAAAGAGGATGTCCACGATATTGGTCCGCTCGTCCTCGTAAACTGGAATGCGCGTGTATCCGCTCTCCATGATTTCAGACATGGTGTTGAAGTCCAGCACAGCGTCGCTGTTGATCATAAAGCAGTTGTTGAGTGAAGTCATGATGTCCTCCACCGTCTTAGTCCTCAATTCTAGAGCGCCCTGGATCATGTTCAACTCCTCCTTCACCAGGTCGTTGTACGGCTCGGTCACCTTAAGCATCTCCACCAGCTTCTCCCGGTTGTACACAGTGCCAATCTCCTGGCCCAGAATGCAATCCAGGAGTTTGCTGATGGGGTACGACAGCGGAAAGGTCAGAAGCATGAAGAACTTGGTGATGTGGATGGTGTTGGCGCCCACCGCCAAACCATGGCGAGAGCAGAGCGCCTGAGGAACGATCTCGCCGAAGATGACGATGCCGATGGTCGACGCCACCACTGCGGCCAAACCAGAGCCGATGAGGTCATCGAGCAGGATGGTCAGCGTAGTGTTGACCAGCACGTTCCCGAGGAGAAGCGAGCACAACAGGTAGTTACCTTTCCTCCGGATGGGTTCGATCTTCCCTGCGTATTTCTTCTCCTTCTCTGTGCCGCAGCTCTGGACGATTCTCAGCTCCATGGGGTCCAAAGCCATGAGCCCCAGGTTTAGCCCGCTGAACATACCTGAGAGCACCAGGAGGCAGGATATCAAGATCACCTGGAACCAAATGGGAAGCAGAGACTTCTTCTCCTCCACCACACGCAACTTTCCATCATGTTCTCCAAGCTGATACCACTTGCCATCTTGCCTGTGTCTGATGCACAGGCTGTAATCCCTCTGGGTCTCACTTTTCCTAAGTGGTTTAATTCTGACCCCCAGCACCCCAGATGTGCCCTGGCTGTTAACACTCATACTAGTCCTGATAGAGATGTCTTTGGTGAAGTCAGCACAAGTCCTGTTGAAGTCAGAGCTGCTGTCCTCGCCCTGCTCCACAAACTTAATCTGCGCCCAGGTGTCATTGCTGATCTGCAGTCCGTAGAACCTGAGCAGGATGTCGCTCTCCTCGGTTACCTGTATGATTCCATCGTCGGTGGTCCCTGCGGGCTTGTCGCTTCTCTCCAGCCGCATGCCGAGGATCCGGCTGTCGCTCCCCCAGGATTCCGCTCTATTCGCGCAGACTCTACTCCAAAGGAACAGCATTAAAGTTAGCGTACACCCTTTCCCACTCCATTCTGTCGCCATGTTTGTTTCGCTCTCTGCGGAATGAGAGTTGACGTCACCTACTCATTTCGCAAGGCCCACGCCCCCTCATTAACATAGCGCCGTGGAACTCCAATCAGCATGCGGATCGTCACATAATGAGGAAGAACGAGCCTTCTTGGGTTTGCCTGCTTAAGGAAGACCAGTTTTTCTGTACTGTTAAGGTGGAGCGGTCTGTTTTACGTTTAAAAAAAAAATCTGTATTCAGAAAAAACTAATTAAACTAATCAAAAGTGACAAATTATATTTCAAATAAATGCTGTTGTTTTAAACTGGAAGAATATGTGTGGGGAAAAATGCATTATGGTTGCCACTTGTTTTTAATATTTATAATAGTACATGTTTTAAGCACCAAATTATCATATTAGATTGATTTCAGAAGGATCATGTGACACTGTAAATATTTTTTTTAAATATAAAAAAGAGCAATAGTTATTTTAATTTGTAATAAAAGTCCACCATATTAATTTTTTTTTTAAATTAAAATATCCTTGGTGAGCAAAACAGACGTCTTGTTTATTTTTTAAGTTTGGATGTGTTTGTAGTGGTTATTCAGTAATTATACTTCATGAATATATATTGCATTACAGTACACTGATGGATACGATACAAAATATATTTATTTTCCTAACAAATACACTACCACTCAAAACATTTTGAACATTTTAAAGAAGTGTTTTCTGCTCATCAAACCTGCATTTATTTGATCCAAAGTACAGCAAAAACAGTGCAATTCTGAAATACTTTTACTATTTAAAATAACTGCTCTCTATTTGAATATGTTTTAAAATGTAATTTATTCCTGTGATTTCAATGCTGAATTTTTAGTATCATTACTCCAGTCATATGACCTGTCAGAAATCATTCTAATATTCTGATTTGCTCAGAAATCATGTATTATTATCATTATGTTGAAAACAGCTTCAATGTAGTTCAGCTTCTGTTTGCAACAGGTTTCTTTGATGACAAGAAAGTTCGGGAAAACCACATTTTTCTGAAATAGAAATCTTTTGTAACATTATAAATGTCTTTATCTTCACTTCGACTTAAAGCATCCTTGCTAAATAAAATTATTAAACCCCACCCCAAAACAGAATCCTGAATAAAAAAAAATACTCAGCTGTTTTAAATAATAATAATAATAATAATAATAATGTTTTCTTAACCGCAAATCAGCATATTAGAATGATTTCTGAAGGATCATGTGACACTAAAGACTGGAGTAATGATGCTGGAAGTTTAGTTTTGATCACAGGAATAAATTATATTTAAAAATATATTCAAATAGAAAGCAGTTATTCTAAATAGTAAAATTATTTCACAATATTACTGCATTTGCTGTATTTTAAATCAAATAAATGCAGGCTTGGTGAGCAGAAGAGACTTTAAAAAACATTCAAATTCTTAAAAAACTTTTGATTGGTAGTGTATGTTGTTAATTCTGGAATGGTTTACACAGATCAGATTTACACACACACACACACACACACACACACACACACACAATCTTTTTGTATTACATTTAATCATTTTTAAATAGATATATTATAGATTACTGTATAAACACCACAAACACCTCCAAAGTATCTTATGCTCACCAAGGCTGTATTTTGATAAAAAAATTAAACTGTTAAATATAATGACAGTGAGTATAATAAAATGAGTTTATGTGCTTGTAAATGTGCATATATGTATTTATGTGTTTATTAATGCTTAAGGATTGTAATCCATCTTATTGTTATGCCAATAAAGTAACTTATCGCATCGCTAGATTTTCGTTTTAATGGCGCCCTCTAATGGACAGAGATGTAACTACTTTATTTTAACACATTTACATGCTTCACCAACAGATGGAGCCATCAGACAGGAGACAAATTAACGTTACTACAACTACAGTGGAGATCATGGGCCGTATATAAAGCCGCTCAGAGTAAAATTTTAATGTTAAGTGTGTCAAAATTCTAAGAATGATGTAATTTTACTCCTAGACTTAAGAATAAGAGTGATTTATAAAGGTTCCTAAGTGTTAGGTCTCAGCTCCTAAATTATTTAAGAGAGCTGGAGATGTCTCCTAACCTAGTTAAGAGTAACAAGACGGCAGCAAAGAGAAGGAGACACACTCTTTCCAATAAACATATGATGTATTGGAGTTACATTATGATGTGAAACTGATAAAAAGATACAAACTTGCCATCAAGCATTTTTTTTTTTTGTAACTGACCACGTAAGAAACTTCACTTTTCCCACTCTACAAATCAATGGTCTAACTGCAGAAATAAAAGTAGTAGCCTAATTAAGTTTTTTCACTGGAAAATTGGGAAAATGCACCAGTGATGACAGTAAGTAGGGTCTTAAATATTGTGACACTAACCCCACCAAACACAACAGTGGACAAAAGTGATGTGTGGAGGGTTTTAATGACCTTACATTTCACTTAAATTATCAAAATATGAAAGGGGAAAAAACTAACTGCTTTCGATTGGAAGTAACGTTAGCTAAAAGATTCGCTAAATGTAGCTGATGAGGATGAGGTCAAAATGGCGAGTTTTAATCTATAGATACCCATTGGGGGAGTGTTGTAATCTAAATAAGGTTTGTCCAAGATTGCTAGGTTGCTAGGCTTTTGACGTCCCAAAAGGGGTGAGGAAGACCTCATAAGAATAAAGCGTTTTAGCGCTAAAACTAGGTCCTAAATGTATGAAACGTTATAGGAGTAGTGAAAAGGACTCCTAACCCTGTTGAAAAAAACAGCATTTGCTGGTTAGGTAGGTTTTGATGATGGTTTAAGATGGACCTAAACTGGTTTATGCTAGTCCTTAGCTCATACCTGTCAACTCTACCGTTTTTCCCGGGATTCTCCCGTATTTTACCATTCTATCTACCGCTATCATCCGTTTAAATATTTTCCCGTATTTTGTTTTCCTACATTCGCCTCTGGTAAAACTCGTAATTTGTATGGCCCAAACCTATTATATGAATAATCACGTCAACATATTTCAAGGTTGAATATTGTTTAATTGAATATCAGGGCTGCAGGTTTCAGAGTCAGGTGCTCTGCTTTGTTTTCTGTGGTTATATTCATGGCGAAAAGCGCCACCTGCTGGCAGAGAATTAAAGACCAAAAACTTATTTTACGCAGAAAACATCCAGTTGTAAACGTGAACCGATGTATCCACAAAAAGATAATGAATTATAAAACTATAAAGATATAGCCTATGATAAATGTATATGTTACTAAAATAAATGTAATTGTTTAAATTAATATAAATAATAATAATATAAAAACGTTTTCCTGTATTTTAGAACTCAAATGTTGACAGGTATGCCTTAGCTGGTTTAAGCTGGTCCTGAGCAGGAGAGACCAGCACATGACCAGTTTAGGACCAGCATAAACCAGCTAAGGACCAGCATAAACCATTTTAGGACCAGCTAAAACCAGCATCCCAGCATCAAAACCTACCCTAACCAGCATATGCTGTTTTTTTCAACAGGGAAGTGTGCGTTTTGGGACATGTTCCATTAGGATTTAGTGGTATTAACAAGCCACCAATAGAAGGCGACAAATTACCAGCAGAGACCAACAGGCACCATTACAGTTACTATTTACCAGTACAATTCCTATTATAACCAGTAAAACCATTACAAGTTCTGTGATGATTTCTATAGTTTTTTTTTTCTCTCTCTCTCAAACAACCTGCAATTTCATACATTTTAAGGTCACTTAAAAATTTCCTAACAGGAGTACAAGGTTTGTTTTTAAGCATATTTCATAAATTGTATGCTGAAGTATTACAAAAGTAGATTTAGTACATGGGAACTGGTTGTTAGACGTTCTCTTAAAAGCATACATAAATAGAGTTCAGAAAGACAAGAAAATACTACTGCAATGTATATATTTAATTAGTAAATTAATCAGAATCAATATAATATCACTCAGAAATTACATTAATATTACAAAATCAAAAAGAGACAAGAAAATCAGACAAAATACAATGTGGTCATCACAGAAAGTCGTTGACAGAACAGATGCTTGTTGCTGGAATCAAATACGGGCACTTTTACTGTAAACACAAGGACCTGAGGTATGAAATCTCCTTACTAAGCCAGATAATAACATCAATTAGTGAAATTAAAAAGTAGGACTAAAAAATACAACTCCGTATCAAGTCAAACGCTCTTTGTAAACAAAACATTAAAAAAGTTCACAGATTTGTGTGCGTCAATAACATAAAAGTCGATAATAATTTAACCTCTTACCACAATCTGAGGGAACAGACTCATTTGAGTTCATTATCTAAATTAATTCATTATCACAACAAACTAAACAGATAAAATAACTTCAAGAGAATGAGTTAAGGCTATCATAAAGGGGACACCACAAGGACAAGTTCAAATAACACTAAGACAGTTTCAGCCTAGTAATTTGCAGCAGTTGTTACACTTGATAAACCACAGCTCAACGATAAGCTTGATGATATACACGTCATTAATACATGACAAATCAACTTGATATCAACTTCATCTCAGAGAAACGTAAATAAATCATACTGGCATGGAAGTCATAATCCAGATATGTCGGTGGACGATACCGTCTGTCATTGCACTGAATTGAAAAATTCATCCCACCATTTTAATGCATTGATTGGTCAGTTCAATTACATATTCACCTGTTCAAGAGCAGCATTATTAGAATTTTTTCCTTTATTAACTACAGCACATTCACCATATGTGACCCTGGACCACAAAACCAGTCATAAGGATTTTTTTTTTTTTGAAAGTTGTATAATAGTACTATAATTGGCCGAGATACAACTATTTGAAAATCTTGAGAAAATTGCCTTTAAAGTTCTTAGCAATGCATATTACTAATCAAAAATTAGGTTTTAATATATTTACAGTAATGACCCTAATGAAGAAAAATCAATAATTTTGACTCCTTCAATGTATTTTTGGCTACTGCTACAAATATACCCATGCGACTTAAAACTAGATTTGTGGTCCAGGGTCACATATAATATGCCATGAATTTCTAAACGGTTCATAATCTCAGTTGTCTGCTTGCTTGGTGCCATCATGGTTGACTTGACTAGGTAGGAGGACCTCCACTGCGAAGCTGACCGTTTTGGACTGGAACATGCTGTATGTATTGTCAAATCGCAGGACATCTGAATAAAACAAACAAACAAAAAACTGTAAATCCACATGCACAATAATCTCAATTGGGGATATAAATTAAAGCCTATAAGTCGATACTTACACACTCCTGGATCTGGGCAGGTGAGGGATCCATCCTCAGGTACAAGGTGTGCATTATAACGCTGGTTTGGCACAACTTCCTTCATTTCACTGGCCTTGATCCTCTCTCCCATCTTCTTCTTCATATAGACACCGAAACCTATGTCAGCACCATCACAGGTGAACTGCCATCTGAAGAAGAAACCGTTAAATTGAGAAGATATAAAAAAATCATACACAGATGTACCATATGTCTATACTTTTATACAAAATATGATGGGGAAATAAAAGGCAAAAATGATTCATTCATAATTTTTTTGTATTAATTAATATGTTAAGAGGGTAATATGTAATTAAATATATAAGGTATATATGTAGTATATTTACTTAAATATACACTGCCATTCAAAGTTTGGGATTAGTAAGAGTTTTTATATATTTTTTTTTAAGATTCTTATGCTCATGAAGACTACATTTACTTGATCAAAAACACAGAAGAAAAATAATATTGTTAAATATTATTAAGATGTAAAATATTTTTTTTCTATTTTAATATACATTAAGATGTAATTTATTCCTGTGATCAAAGCTGAATTTTCATCATCATTACTCCAGTCTTCAGTGTCACGCGATTCTTCAGAAATCATTCTAATATGCTGATTTATTATTAATGTTGAAAACAGTTGCTTAATGTTTTTTTTTTTTTTGGAACCTGTGATACTTTTTTCAGGATACTTCAATGAATAAAAAGTTAAAAAGAACAGCATTTATTTAAAAATAGAAATCTTTTCTAACAATATACACTACTGTTCAAAACTTTGGGATCAGTACATTTTTCTTTTGAAAGAAATTTATATTTTTATTCAGCAATGATCTGTTAAATTGATAAAAAGTGATAGCAAAGACTATTGTTAGAAAAGATTTATATTTTGAATCAAGGCTGTTCTTTTTAACTTTCATTAAAGAATCCTGAAAAAAGTATCACAGGTATCTAAATTTATAGATATTTACAGGAATCAACATAGATATTTCAGCATATTTCCATCACAGGAATAAAATATATTTGAAAGTATATTAAAATAGAAACCATTATTGTATGTTGTAATAACATTTACAATATTGCCGTTTTTGTTTTCTGTATTTTTGATAAAATAAATACATCCTTGATGAGCATAAGAGAACTTTAAAAACATTACAAGTCTTATGGTTTAATTATTATTCCAATTGTAATTCATTTATATTTCAGTGCTATTTTATTCATTTAGTTATACATTATATTTTTTCCCCAAAATACCATTCACAGCTGTTTGAACTGTAATTGTTTATTTTATATACAATACTTTTTAAACATTTGGGGTCAGAATTTTTTTTTAATACCTACTAACTTTTTTCAGCAAAGAAACTATTCATTAAAAAATCTCCAAAAAAGTATTAAAGGTTTCCAAAAAATATGAAGCAGCAAAACTGTTTTAAACATTCATAATAATGTTTCTTAATCATCAAATCAGCATATTAGAATGATTTCTGAAGGATCATGTGACACTGAAGACTGGAGTAATAATAATGAAAATTCAGAGTATATTACATTCTAAAATAATAGAAAACAGCTGTATTACTACATTGTACTAATATTTCACATGCATGCGCATCTTAAAAGTGTTTTAATGTTTATTAAAACACAATTAAATGAAACCACATTTTCACATCCAAACCCAGGGCTTTTAAAAGCGTGTCAACAAACCTAATGCCAGTAAACCCAAACGCACATCCCATGCAGAGAGTGTTGCTGGTTAGCTAATTTGTCGAAAAAGGTTTGGTGGTCTGATTAGCTAGAAATGTTTTCCAAAATTAAACTGTTTAAACTTTACAGGACCTGTGATGTCATGATCAGAGACTGGCTCATGGCAAACTCCATGTTTATTATTAGTATCAGAAAGTGTTTTTTGTGTAATATTAGTATTAAAAAGTATTATGTTCCTCAGATTGCTCACCTCAGCGCACAGTTTGGTGCAATCAGCTCATATTCCATCTGATGAGATGAGCCACGGCCAATAGTCACAGACTGATCATAGTCCACTTTAATGGAGTCTCGAACATAATAGGTCTTGGGAATCTCCGATCCGAAGGTAATCTGAGCAAAACACAGAAACCTTCATTTAAGATGTGCTTGGCTGAGATGAGCTGGTATTAATCAGAATTGAAAATGGAAAAAACAAAGAGGATGAAACTTACAAAAGCATCACGAGTGCAAAAAGATAAAAGCCTGACATTTTAACATTAGTAAAGCATTTTATGGAAAATAAGGAAACAGAAGGGGGGGGGGGGGGGGGGAAACAGACAGGAGAGCAGCCCAAATCAAAGTGGCTTTTAATAAGGAACACAACAAATGGCCTTTACATGCATTGTTTGAGATTCATTATCTGATATAGAGGTTGAGTATTCTACTCTGAAGCTTGAAGAGAAAATGTTGAAAGCTTACAGCCTGCAGATGTGCTCATGTTTATCTATTTTCAAGAGCTCAAAATATAGAATATAAATAATACAAATATAACAGTCTAAACTGTCACTGAATATGATAAGAAAACAAACAACTTCACAGCATAAACATCAGACACTTTATAAAGAGTTAAGGTCACGTTGTCTGGAGTCACAGACTCAAATATAAAGATGATGGTTGAGAAAAAGTACAGTATGTCACTCAAAACGAAGCACTTTCATACACAGAACAAATTTAGACACTCAAAATCACAGACAATAGTACATATTAAACGACTCAACATAAATTAAATCCCAATTCACATACTATTAGTGCATCCCAAATAATATGTTGAAAATGCTATACAAAAGGTGCATGGATTGTATACTAATTGTATAATGCGGAATCCTGCCATAAAAATGGAATTTACTGTATAATGCAGAATGTCATGGAATTTGCCACATTTTGGATGAATAAATCAAAAGTAGGTCAATACACTTAAATCCAAACACTAGTGTATGTGAATATTAAGCCACAAAATATTTAAAATATGACTTAATGTAATAATAGTTCTACTACAACTACTAAAATTATTATTAAAACATTATTTTTTAAAGAATATTTACCAAAAATGGTTTTGATTATTAACATTTAATGAAACCAATAAAATAGAATCCAGAAAATTTATGGAAAACAGAATTTGCTAAAAATAAAATTTTTATTTTTGTTATAATACATTGCTGTTAAATTGTGTAAGTTTCATGATCTCAAAAAAATAAATAAATAGATTAATAAATAAAACAAACTGAATCCAGAAAAATAGAAACAAACAAACAAAAAAAAACCCAGAAAAATAAAACTAAATTTGGGAAAAAATAACCCAGGGCTTTTAAAAGCGTGTCAACAAATCCAATGCCAGTAAACCCAAACGCAAATAAAACAAACTGAATCCAGAAAACAAACAAACAAACAAACAAACCAAAAAACAAAACAGAAAAATAAAACTAAATTTGGGGGGAAAAAAACAACAAAACAAAACAAAAAAAAAAACTGAAAAATAAAACTAAATTTGGGAAAAAATAAATTGGATTTCATAGGGCCCTAATAATATAATAACATGCATTACTGTTCAAAAGTTTGGGGTCAGTCTTTTTTTTTTTAAAGAAATTAATACTTTTATTCAACAATGATAAAATTTACATGTTACAAATTCTAAAATGGTTATATACATATATTTTGAAAATATGTTAAAAAATAAATCTCCTATTCATTGAAGAATCCTGAAATATATCACAGTTTCCACAAAAAATATTTAGCACCACCAATTGTTTTAAACTGTTATAATAATAAGAAATGATTCTTGAGCACCAAATTTCTCCAAGATCATGTGACACTAAAGACTGAAGTAATGGCTGCTGAAAATTCTGCTTTGACATCATAGGAATAATTGTTATTTTATAATATATTAAAATAGAAAAAAGTTATTTTTTTAATTATAATATTTCACAATATTACCGTTTTACTGTATTTTTAAACAAATTTGGCCTTGGTGAGCGGAAGAGACTTTCCAAACCATAAAAAATCTTAGTGTAATATAAGAGTAGTGTAATATAATTGAAGATGGATAAGTTTAGGCTCATCTTCTCATCATATTTTTTTTCTGTTACATATTACATTTATTCCAGAAATGCGCCATATAATGAAAACAAAAAGAGTAATAAATGTCTTTTATAAAGTTGATTTTAGGTAACGGTAATTGAATTTAGTGAGTACAGGAATACATTATGATGCTAACACTTACATAGCATCCTACATACTTAAAAGCACATATCTTTGTAACATGTAGTAGAAGCATGTGAATTGGGATTGAGCCACATTTTATTTCTCACTCCATAAAACATCCTTGTGTAAAGACATTCCAATAGAAGCCTGTTGTTCTGTGATTTGCGTAAGTCTCACATGTCATTTAAACATGTAATGACTCCATCTGTGCTCATTAGTACAAACAGATCCTTCTTGTGTACTTACATCCGTCCCCCTTAAGCGATTTTCCCATGAAGGAAGTGCTCTGGTTTTCTTTAAGGTTAATTACAGGTTTAATAGGCAAGGAAATTGCCATCCGTATGTCACACCAGTGGGAAAACAAGCACTCTAACTCTCTTTAAGACAAAATAAACAACTACTATCTTCAGCTCTCTAGCCTTAAACACAGAAAACAAACATTTATTTGACTTGTGGGATATCACAGTCCAACAAAGACTCCAAGGAATACAGTTAATAAATATCTCTAACTAAATAACTAAACGTCAGTCCAACTTTGAGTGTTCACAAAGTCTTCTGAGGTCTTTTTTAGCACTTCCAGTCCTGAAGGGGGCAGCAGCTTTACCTGTGTATCTACATACAGACAAAAAATGCCTCAGTCTAGATTTCTGAATGTGATTCCTATTTTAAATCCTACATGTGCACTAGCAAAAAATAGTTTTGGAAAGATTTTAGATTGAATTTTTTTTTTTTTTTTTTACAGAACCTGGGGATTTTTGTGGCACTTGTTATATGAACAAAAATAAATCATGGACAAAATTAGAAATGGCTAAATTGTCTAAAAGGAATAGTTTAGAAAATTAAAATTTGTTGAAAATGTATGTGAAGCATTATTATATACAGTTGAGGTCAAAGGTTTACATCCCCCTTTCAGACGCTGCAAAATCTTAATTATTTTACTAAAATAAGAGGGATCATACAAAATACATGTTATTGTTTATTTAGTACTGACCTGAATAAGATATTTCACATAAAAGATGTTTACATATAGGGACAGGACAGTTGTTCATGAGTCCCTTGTTTGTCTTGAACAGTTAAACTGCCCACTGTTCTTCAGAAAATCCTTCAGGTCCCACAAATTCTTTGGTTTTCCAGCATTTTGTATGATTTTGAGATCAATTTAACAAAAGCGCTCACTGATGCTTCAGAAGGAAACACAACGCATTAAGAGTAAACTTTCTGAATTTGAAGATCAGGGCAAATGTAACTTATTTTGTCTTCTGGGAAACATATAAGCATCATCTGCAGCCTCTGAAGGGCAGTACTAAATGAAAAAATAAGATATTCAGGCAAAAAAAGAAAAATGTGCACATCTTCATTCTGTTCAAAAGTTTTCACCCCTGGCTCTTAATGCATTGTGTCTCCTTCTAGAGCATCAGTGAGCGTTTGAACCTTCTGTAATAGTTGCAAGAGAGTCCCTCAGTTGTCCTCAGTATGAAAAGATGGATCTGAAAGTCATACAGTCATTGTTGGAAAGGGTTCAAATACACAAAAATGCTGAAAAACCAAAGAATTCGTAGGACCTGAAGGTGTTTTTCTGAAGAACAGCAGGCACTTTAACTGTTCAGGACAAACAAGGGACTCATGAAAAACTATAACTAAACAAACAAAAAAAACAACAACACTGTGGATCATTCAGGTAACAACACAAGTCTTAAGAATTATACTTTTGAACAGGGTCATTTTCATGAATTCAACTATTATTTTCTCTTGTGGACTATATGTAAACATCTTTGATTTTATGTGCAGATTCTGAAAGGAGAATGAAAACTTTTGACCTCAACAGTACAGGTATGATACAAATATGATACAAATATATTAGCTAGCAGTAGTTTGAAGTTAAAAACATCTTAACGATGGATTTGTTTCTCACAAACATGCTGCTTTTCTCTTCACAAGACATAATGAAGGACTGGAGTTGTGTGCATTATTATGATGTTTTTTTTTCACACTCATTCTGACGGAACCCATTCACTGCACCATTAGTGAGCAAGTGATGCAATGTCTCTAAATCTGTTCTGATGAAGAAGCAAACTCATTTACATCTTGGATAGCCTTAGGGTGAGTACATTTTTAGCAAATTTGAATTTTGTATTCTTTGTATTTTGTAGACCGTAGGTGACCTTGAGTGTCATGAAAGGTGCCTATAAATAAAAATGAATGAATGGATGTTTGACGGGTGCTTTTCAAGTGCCAGTGCCGCTGCCATAACAGCCCTTTGCTCTTCACATTCAGGATTTATCACAAACAGAATCATATCCACAATGCTTAGACAGATTGGAGGGGAAGATTAGTCATGTCATGTGTTCCAAAGCTGCAACCTTGCCAGCTGATCAACTGAGTAATCAGCCTATGCAATAGCCAGTGGAGCAATCCAACGGGCTCTCGACCAGATTACACCACATGGTATCAAGTGCATCATAAAGAAATTCATAATGTTTTGTAATCAAAACTGATATAGATAAATAGCCATTTGACAGCTATTCCACCCCTCTGTTGCTTTGAGACACTAATGGACACTGAAATACATCTATAAGGTGGTTATCAGAGGCAACTATGATGCAACCAAGTTGCAGTACTATATTTTCTAGTATACTGATATTAGGATAAGGAGGAAGCTTCTATAAGTTTGAACTAAATAGGCAAATATGCAAATTCGAAACAATGAACTGAGCAACACATGTCGGCTCTTCTAACATTTAGTCTGGAGGTTTTATGAGACTTCTGTGAGCTGAACACAGCATTGTTGGATGTTTTACTATTAAATGATACAAGTTCTGACCAAAAGGCTGAAACTGTTAAGCATTTTTCTCTGACACTGGATAAGCAGGAAACAAACAGCATACAAACAGTCCAAAATAAACAGCATATTTTATTACATTTTCTAAACTATAACGAATAAACTGATAATGTGAAAAATGCTGAAGATGTCTGAAATTTTTTTGGTTTGACTGTATTTGTAGCATATCATGATCTTCATCATACACACGCCAGTAAAAGTTTCTGTTATGCCAATTGTCTAAAAATGTGATCTTGTTCCTCATATTTACATTTTGGTGGTTTAACAGCATGACTGTATCTCCATATTGGAGATAAGAAAAAAACTGCTAAACTGCTGATGGTAAATTTTCCACTCAGGAAAAACTTTATTGTACATGCAATAGTCAATGTATTTTTTCTTTAATATTCCAACTGTATCTCTACGATTTGATTTGCTCATGCCTCAGACTGTCTTTTTTTGTTGTAAATTAAACCACAAATTATTTTGCAATAAAGAAAACTGTTCAGGAAATATTTACTCACATTTTGATGGTTGGTGAGTGTTAATTTTGGATACTAAACATACCATATCTAAACATACTTAAAACTATGGAAGCTTGTTTCTGCCATGGGATGATAAAAAGTAATTGCAAAAAAAGTTCAAAATCGTCCTACAATGCTCTTTTACCTTTTTTTGTAAATGGCGTTTGAATTGTTTGTATGTTCACTTTGTAAACATTAGATTGGTATTTCTGCAGCAATGTAGGACGATTTTGGGGAAGAAAACGAGATGGAGTTTTTTGACATACCCTAACTGTATTAACCTGGATCACACAGACTACGCATGAGTCTTTGAGGTTAAAAAGTATATAAATTGTCAATTTGTTTTGAAAATGACAAATCGTTTCGCTATATAAGACCATTCTTACTCGGCTGGGATCATTTAGAGCCTTTTGAAGCTGCATTTAAACTGCATTTTGGAAGTTCAAACTTGGGGGGACCATACATATCCATTATAAAAATATATAGAAATATATAGAAATCCTGAAATGTTTTCCTCAAAAAACATAAATTATTTATGACTGAAGAAAGATGACAAGGGGGTGAGTACATTATCTGTAAATTTTTGTTCTGAAAGTGAACTAATCCTTTAACTAATAAAGTTGAATGAACCTTATTGTAAAGTGTTACTAGAAAAACGACTTAAATTATCTTAATTCCAAATACATTCTCTGGAACCCTGTATTTTATTATATTTAGCTCATTTGAGATCCTTTACATTTCTAAAATCAAGAATCCTTTTGTAATTCACTGCTGATTTTAGAGTAAAGTATCAGATAGACAACGCTCTATGTCAATCAATAAAGTTGGTTTTGCACATGGTTAAACCTCAAGTTTCATAAAACGGAAACTGCTGACTAATTCTCAAGTGGCGTTCGCAACTTCCTAAATATCTTAAGTGCCATTTCATTTAAACCGAAAGAACAAATCTGGGTTTAGTTACAGCTAACTATTACCTCGTTAGCAAGTCACTGTCACTTAGCCAACATTATTGTGATAAGTGAGCTTTGTTTCTTACTCACCCTGGTCCTACATCTGGGGTCACCGTCGGGGTCGGTCAGTTTGCCTCCATAGTATGCTGGGAGCTCCTCAGGATCGATGTATTTCTGTAAAACCTCCTGCCAGTTTGCTGCAGAGACAGACATAGAAGCTTAGTCACACTTCACTTAATGATAAAATGCATTTGACTTATGTCAAACATCTACATGGCAGAAGTGGGTACTTGCAAACAATTCAAATAGAGAATTAGCAAGTGATTTTTTTTAACAGCAGTAGCTGTAGCTAGTAATTTACTATAAATACATGTCTTGTTTGTTTATATGCACCAAAGAATAACTTAAAATTATAGTCTGTGGTAACTGACAGGATGTCAAACATTCAGTATGCAGGCAATCGAGAAGAAAAACCCAGAATATTCCTTTAGGAAACACCCCAGCTAATCCATCACCCAAAGATATTTGCAGAACTTCCCATGAAATGGACCCAGCTGAACGATCTGAAAACTGCAGGTCAATATGGGAATTTCTCTGAAAAAGTGGTATGTGTGATATGCGTGTTCTCTTACATCCCAGAACGATGACCTTACGGCGAGTGTCCTCACTCAGAAAATGTTTCACCAGATTGTAAGCCACAGGAAACAGCTTGGGTGCTGCAACAGAAACAGTCTTTAGATTCAGATTTCAAAAGAGGTATATCATAGTGACATGCGCAACATGTATTGCTTACTAAGTTGTGCCAAAGTTAGGAGAATACTATTGACCTTTAATGACAAATAACCTTTTGAGGCCCTCTGGATAGTTATCTTCAAACATAGTGAGAACCTATGAAAGGAAATAAAAAAAGACATAAACATAAGTCTACTCCAAGTGAAAGAACCAAATAATGTAATATTAATGAAGAAATAAATAAAACACAGACCTCTCCATAAGTCTCTATAGCAGGCTTATATAAGTGCTTCATTCCCAGACCTTCACAGTCATAGACCATAGTAATGGACTCAACGTTTCTACCGAGCTGGGAGGAAAGAAAGAAAACAGATAGACATAAATTATTAAATATACACTGAAACCATGATATGATTCATTATAACCTTAGTTCTTTTATGAAAGTTCATCTTAAGTCTGGAATAAAGTACACAACTTTTCCTTTAATTTTTGTTCCCCTTTATGCATAACATTTTTCAAAACATTTATTTGAAGTACACCCTCAGAATTTAGGTTAATGTTTCAATATTTTGGCAACATATTTTCATATTCACAGTCTTCTGATGTTGGTTAATGATCACATGGCATGAAAGTAAACTTAAAGGGACAGTTCACCCAAAAACTACTCATGTCGTTCCAAACCCATAAGACATTTGTTCATCTTTGAACACAAATTAAAAAAAATATTTTTGATAAAACCCGAGAGCTTTCGGACCCTGTTTCTGGCTATTTTACATTGTCCTTACTACCTTTCTGGGACCTTGAACGTGTCACTTGCGTTGCTGTCTATGCAGGGTCATCTTAATTTGTGTTTTGAAGACCTTACAGGTTTTACAGATGTGGAACGACATGAGGGTGACTAATTAATGACAGAATTTTCATTTTTATTAGGGGTTCAAGCACGTGGCATGAGTCGCAGACTCAAGACTTCTTATTTCGTTGGAATCCTCAGCTCAGGACGGACAAAACTCATGCCTCAGAGGGGGCCCCTTACATTTTTGTAAATATTTTATTATATCTTTTCATGGGACAACACTGAAGAAATGACACTTTGCTAAAATGTAAAGTAGTGAGTGTACAGATTGTACAACAGTGTAAATTTGCTGTCCCCTCAAAATAACTCAACACACAAACATTAATGTCTAAACCACTGGCTACAAAAGTGAGTACACCCCTAAGTGAAAATGTCCAAATTGTGCCCAATTAGCCATTTTCTCTCCCTGTGGTCATGTGACTCGTTAGTGTTACAAAGTCTCAGGTCTGAATGGGGAGCAGGTGTGTTAAATTTGGCGTTTTCGCTCTCATACTGATCACTGGAAGTTCAACATGGCACCTCATGGCAAAGAACTCTCTGAGGATCTGAAAAAAATAATTTTTGCTCTACATAAAGATGGCTATAAGAAGATTGCCAAGACCCTGAAGCTGCAGCACGGTGGCTAAGACCATACAGCGGCTTAACAGGACAGGTTCCTCTCGGCATTGTTGACCAAAGAAGTTGAGTGCACATGCTTAGCGTCATATCCAGAGGTTGTGTTTGGGAAAATAGACATATGAGTGCTGCCAGCATTGCTGCAGAGGTTGAAGGGGTGAGGGGGTCAGCATTGCATCAAATTGTCTGCATGGCTGTTGTCACAAAAGGAAGCCCTCTTCTAAAGATGATGCACAAGAAAGCCCGCAAACAGTTTGCTGAAGACAAGCAGACTAAGGACATGGATTACTGGAACATGTCCTGTGGTCTGATGAGACCAAGATGAACTTATTTGGTTCAGATGGTGTCAAGCGTGTGTGGTGGCAACCAGGTTAGGAGTACAAAGACAAGTGTGTCTTGCCTACGGTCAAGCATGGTGGTGGGAGTATCATGGTCTGGGGCTGCATGAGTGCTGCTGGCACTGGGGAGCTACAGTTCATTGAGGGAATCATGAGTGCCAACATGTGCTGACATACTGAGTCAAGTAAGAGGGTTAAGGCAGTGTTGGAAAATAATGGTGGCCACACAAAATATTGACACTTTGGGCCCAATTTGGACATTTTCACTTAGGGGTGTACTCACTTTTGTGGCCAGCGGTTTAGACATTAATGGCTGTGTGTTGTGTTACTTTGAGGAGACAGCAAATTTACACTGTTATACAAGCTGTACACTCACTACTTTACATTGTAACAAAGTGTCATTTCTTCAGTGTTCAATATTTACAAAATGTGAGGGGTGTACTCACTCCTGTGAGATACTGTATATGCACAGATATTCGTATCATGTGACAGAACACCTAATTCTGGACAACTTTGCCTCTAGAACCTCTGCTGTCAGTCAAATTGTTTGTTAAATGATTAAGATGATGTAAAAATCTACTTCTGTTAACTAGTCATAGGTTTTTTGCTCAATCTGGAAAAAAAAACACTGCAGTACAATTCTCTGGACTCTCTAGGTCAATAATAAAAAAAAATGTTGAAATTAACCCTTTGGTTATAAGCTATAACGGAGTCGTTTAGAAAAGAGGCCTGTCCAAATTTACCCAAAATCCTATAAAGCCTAAACGGAAACTCAAAACTTCACAAAACATACTGAGAACATGAGACAGGTGATTCTAAACACGCATGT
Organism: Cirrhinus molitorella; assembly: GCA_033026305.1. NCBI lineage: Eukaryota > Metazoa > Chordata > Actinopteri > Cypriniformes > Cyprinidae > Cirrhinus > Cirrhinus molitorella. The sequence continues at coordinate 8,688,526 of CM065119.1, read as the reverse complement.
AAAGTTTTAAGGAGATCAGATTACAGCTGGCACTATGACAGTCATAAACGTTACAAAACATAATATTTCTATGTTTAAATGCCTTAAAGTGCTTGAACCTCTGTAATCGCTGCTTGCAGCTATATTTTTCTATTTTATTTTTGTGATTGCAGAGACATGGTGATGGTAAAAAAAAAATAGATAGGAGGAAAAATTATGTCTCTATGCTCTTTATGTTCACTCCCAAAACTATTCCATTCCTCACCACTTTTCACAGTCGCACACCTACCCGTTCACTCTGTAAGTCACACTCTTTCTGCAGAATCTCGCAGTCTCTGACTTTAGACTTGACTAAGTCCTGCTTGGACGCCGAATGCATCAGACCCTTAGGGTCCAAAGGTCCAATGACATCATACCAGACTGGGCTTCCTTCACGGTCATGACCACACATGCCACCAGACAGATACTTCTCTATTACCTAAGCACAAAAAAAACATCAAGACTAGTACTACTAAAAGTAATGTAAATATGAAACATATTTTGTACTGTGCAAAAGTCTCTGTGCGCTAGTATTTTCACCAACAAAAATGGTTTTAAGTCAGTTATTTCTATCTTTTGCTGTAGTGTGTCAGTAGAAAATGTTAGTTTACATTTCCAAACATTAATTTTGCCATTAATTGTAATAATCCAGTGAGATTTTTGTTTGCACAAAGAGTCTGACAATAGCCAGTGCTCCACACAGAGATCTGATCTCATCATCATCCAGTTGGTCTGGAATGACATGAAGAAACAGAACAAACTAAGACAACTGTGGCAACGTCTCCAAGATGCTCCAAGAGACCTATCTGCAAAGCTACAGCACTGTTAAAAGTTTTAGGCACTTATGGCTGTAAAATGAGGATGCTGTCAAAAATAATGTCATAAATAGATTTTCTTGATTAATTAACTTCTATGAACTAAATCAACATTTGGTGTGAAAATCAGCTTTTGCCCTAGGTTCACTTGTGCATAGTTTTTCAGGTAGCTTTGCAGGTAGGTCTCTTGCAGCATCTTGCCACAGTTCTGGATTCAGTCGGCCTCTGTTTTTTTCTCTTTCTGTATGTCATTCCAGGCAGACTGCAATGATGATGAGATCAGATCTCTGTGTGGAGCACAGGCTGTTGTCTCCTTGTGCAAACAAATATCTCACTGGATTATTACAATTAATGGCAAAATGAATGTTTGGAAATGTGAACTGATATTTCACTACAATATTTCACTGACACACTACAGCAAAAGATAGAAATAACTGACTTAAAATCATTTTTAGCCAGTGAAAATACTAGTGTTCTTATAATTTTGGTCACCACTGTACATATTCTTCTCTCATTAAACAAGTGTGTCATACCTCTGGCACCTGCCATTCTGTAGTGATGGTGTCAACTTTCACGTGTTTCCGGAATTCCACATGCTGTACATTAAAAACAACACAGTATTAAAAACATGCTTGTGTTTTTGCCCCACAACTGCATTTACATGATCAGGATTCAGAATCATCACCACAGCAAGGTTTGACATCGTTATCACTTCAGCCTATAATTTGCCACCATGACTCTGCATATTAGATACTGCTGTGCTTTGAACTGTGGTTCAACAGATACTGGTAACAGAGTTCAGAGATACAACGAGATGGCAAGCAAAAGGTCTGTAATAAAAGACCCATGAACTGCACAAGCATCACTCACACAATGGGAAAGCAAACAGCACTTTGAACACCCAATAGCATAGAATGATCACAGTGTAACTGCCCATAAGCTGTGATTAGGCAGTGATGTGACTCATCGACTCCTGAATTGAAACCTGAAAAGCACACTTCACTGCAGAATGGCTATCTGCACCATTCTATTCAATTATGCTGCAAGCCTCGAAATAATACAATGCTGTTCAAGTTTGCAATATAAGAAGTCTCTTATGCACAAAAACAGTGTTTACTATTTTATTTTCAGCTTCATTACAGCATCATAAATGTTTCTTAAGCAGCAAATCAGCATATTAGAATGACTTCTAAAGGATCATGTGACACTGAAGACTGGAGTAATTATGCTAAAAATTCAGCTGTGCATCACAGGAATAAAGACATTTTAAAACAATTATTTTAAAGTGTAATACTATTTCACAAAATTCCTGATAAAATAAATGCAGCCTTGTTGAGAATAAGAGACTTCTTATTCTATTGCACACAGCAATAAACTGATGCTGTGAGTGATAAGCATAGTTACAAAATCAGTGATCCTCCCTTTGAAACCCAATCACAAGAGTTCCACCAGGTGTAAGCGGGTGTAATATTAGTGAGTTCATATTACATAGTGCTATTCAGCATGTTGTTTAAAGCCTTTGGGTAACGTACACCAAATGCTGACTTAAAGCCTGGTATTGTGAAGGTCAGTCACACCCAAATTCATAACACTGAATAAATCCAGAGATTTACAGAAATGCTCTTCTTTCAGTATGGTTTGAAATAGTGTGTCCAAAGGTTAACAAATTACACGCTGTATTATTCAGGGTTGTGTAAACTGAAGTTCAATTACAGAACTAGTGATACTAAGAGTTCGTATACACTGAATTAACAGCAACTTTAAATATGATGATATACAGTTGAGGTCAAAAGTTTACATACACCTTTCAGAATCTGGAAAATAAGAGGGATAATACAAAATGCATGTTGTTTTTTTATTTAGTATTGACGTGAATAAGATATTTCACATGAGCAATGTTTACATCTAGTCCACAACAGAAAATAACAGTTGAATTTTTAAAAATGACCCTGTTCAAAAGTTTACAAAAACTTCTGAATACGGTGTTGTTACCAAATTTTTTTTTTTTTTTTGGTTTAGTGATAGTTTTCATGATTAACTTGATTTTTCTTAACAGTTAAACTGCCTGCTGTTCTTCAGGGAAATCCTCCAGGTCCCACAAATTCTTTGTTTTTTCTGCATTTTTTGTGTATTTGAACTTTTTCCGACAATGACTGTATGATTTTGAGATCTATTTTTTTTACACTGAGGGCAACTGAGACACTCATATGCAACTATTACAGAAGTTTCAAACGCTCACTGATGCTTCAGAAGGAAAAACAATGCATTAAGAGCTGGGGGTGTAAACTTTTGAACAGAATGAAGATTTGTAAATTTTGCTTATTTTGTACTACTTATCAGAAGCTAAAGATACTTGCATGTTTCCCAGAAGACAAAATAAATTAAATTTACCCTGATCTTCAAAACCCTGATCATAATGCATTATTTTTTTCTTTTTGAAGCATCAGTGAGTGTTTGAGCCTTCTGTAATAGTTGCATATGAGTCCCTCAGTTGTCCTCAGTGTGAAAAGATGGATCTTAAAATCATACAGTCATTGTTGGATGTTCAAATACACAAAAATACAGAAAAAAACAAAACATTGGTAGGACCTGAAAGATTTTTCTGAACAACAGTGCGTAGTTTAACGGTTCAGAAAAAAACAAGGGACCCACAAACAACTATCACTAAACAAAAAAAAAAAAACAGCTGTGGATCATTCAGGTAACAACACAGTATTAAGAATTAAGTGTATGTAAACTTTTGAACGGGGTAATTTTTATAAATTCAACTATTATTTTCTCTTGTGGAATATATGTAAACATCTTTCATGCAAACAGTCTTATTCCGGTCAGTACTAAATAAAAAATAACATGCATTTTGTATGATCCCTCTTATTTTGATAAAATAATTAACATTTTGCAGATTCTGCAAGGAGTATGAACTCAACTGTACATTACCATTCAAAAGTATGGGTCAGTAAAAAACATTTATAATGTCACAAAAGATTTCTATTTCAAACAAATGCTATTCTTTTTAACTTTTGAATCATCAGAAAATCCTGAAAAAAACACTCTCACATTTTTCAGCCTTGGTGAACATAATCTTCTTTCAAAACAAAATCTTACTGATCACAAATTTTGAACAGTAGTGCAAATATAAAAAAAAACCCAAATTAAATGATAGTATGTTTGTGTGATACCTTGCGCAGCATGGCCTCGGATTTCTGTAGATTGAAGTTTCTGGCTGCAAAACAAGGAAGACAAGTAGCAAAAATGATTAGTATACAAATTGTGAAGAAATTCCATTACAACTAATCTATTACAGGAAGCTTAAATGTCTTGCAAGGTTTAAACAAAGCCACAGTTTCCAGACCTTATCTTTCACCACTAGTACACAGACAAAATTCTTTAATAAACTGGCACACTAAGAGTATAAAGAGCAAACATGCTGTGCACATGACTTTACTCAACATCTTTACTCCAGAAGACAAGCTTTTATGTGTCTTAACTTGGTCTAGATAACCTGCACAAAACTGGAATCCATGTGCCACTGAAAGTTACTATTTGGTAACGGATTAACTGTTCAGTTGAAAAGAAGGAAAGTCTTCAGACCTGCAGGCCCATGAGCAGACAAGTTAGGCAGCAGTGTGCTGACCTTCAACACATTCCCATGTAGATAGGCTTACTTTGGAGGGAAAAGCCTACCTTTAATCAAGTATTACCAGAAAATGTATTAACTACAAATTCAATTTCATTTCCACAGCACTGTAAAGTGAGTGGATTAGTTTTATTGTCATCTACTTGTCTCTACCTGACTGGCCTAGAGACACAACTGACCCAGAATTAGTCAGACATGGAGTCATACATAAGTATTTAATACTTATAAAGAAGATTATATGACACAACTGACAAAAGCACTCAGTGTTTTGTGGAACGGATGTGTCAATCGCTTTCTTATAAAGACTTTTAACGGTGGATACAGTGCCTTCCCTTCTTTAATACACTATAGTTTTTGAACAGTAAGATTGGTGATGTTTTTTAAAGAAGTCTTCTGCTTACCAAGCCTGCATTTATTTGATCCAATAAACATCAAAAGCAGTAATATTGTGAAATATTTTTACTATTTAAAATAACTGCTTTCTATTTGAATATATTTTAAAATGTAATTTATTTCTGATCAAAGCTACATTTTCAGCATCATTACTCCAGTCTTTAGTGTCACATGATCCTTCAGAAATCATTCTAATATGCTGATTTGCCTCATATTAGCATTTATCTGAAATAAAATCTTTTTGTTATACACTATACAATTCAAAAAGCTTGGCGACAGTATGTTTTTACTTTTATTTAGAAAAGGGTGCTTTAAATTGATAAAGACATTTATAATGTTACAAAGGAGTTCTATTTCAGATAAATGCTGTTCTTCATCAAAGAAACCTAAAACAATTTTTTGTTGTTTTCAAAATAATAAAAATAAATATTTTTTTGAGCAGCAAATCAGAATATTAGAATGATTTCGGAAGGATCATGTGACTGGAGTAATGATGCTAAAATTTTGCTTTGTTTGAAATCACAGGAACAAATTACATTTCAAAACATATTCAAATAGAAAACTGTTATTTTAAACAGTAAAAAAAAATACAGTTTTTTGTTGTACTTTAGATCAAATAAATGCAAGTAATAAATAAAAGGCTTGGTGAGCAGAAAAACTTCTTAAAAAAACTAAACATAAAATTTTTCTGTTCAAAACCTTGATTGAAAAATGACTGGTAGTGTATTTGTAAAAATGTATTTTTCTTCATTCATTTATATAATATCTGTAGAAAATTTGATTTTGACTGTGCAGAAATCACTGCATTTTTTTAAAAAATGTCGCTAATACAGTTGCCAGGGTGTTCTTGGTGGTTGCTAGGTGTTTGCTTACTGGATCATCCCCAAGTTTCTTGATATCTCTATTGTATTCTGGTCACTAGATAGGGCTTCTATGTGAGTCTCTGACATTTTCACCCATTTTATTGTCCACAATTAAGGCAATAAGTCTAATCGTAATCACTTGGAAAAAGTAACAGATATTGCTCATGCTTGTTGCACGAATAGTGCAGGACGAGTTGTGCACCTTGAGGTTAACGCTTTGTTCAAATTCCAGTTAGTATAAGCCAAAAAAAAAGCAATATTTGACTTGATTAGCATCAGTTAAACCTCTACAGCCGTCATAAAGGCTGCATTTATTTAATCAAAAATACAGTAAAAACTGTAATATTGTGAAATATTATTATAATTCAAAATAACTTTTCTATTGGAATATATTTTAAAGTGTAATTTATTTCTGTGATACAACGCTGAATTTGTCAGCATCATTTAATGTCACATGATCCTTCAGAAATGATTCTAATACACTCAATTGCTGCTCAAGAAGCATTTCTTATTATTAGCATTGCTGAAAACAGTCGCGCTGAATATTTTTGTGGAAAATGTGATGTTTCTTTTTTCAGCATTTTTTGATGAACAGAAAGGTAAAATAACACCTACTTGAAATAGAAATTTGTTGTAAACGCATGAACTACAGTACCTGTGCACTTAATGCTACTGCAGTGAACTCATATCACATCACTGCAGACCTCAATGACGTGTTTCACAATCAAGTGTTTATCTTATCAAGACTTGAGAGACGCTACAGCAACAAAATGCGCTCTGTCAACACACTCTAACACAGCACAAAAGATTATAATACAGGTACACTTGAAATCAAAAGTTTTAGATTCAGCAAAATGTTAATTATTTGACCAAATTCCCTCTTATTTTTGATTTAGTACTGACCTGAATAAGATATTTCACATAAAATACATTTACATTTATTCCACAAGAAAAAATAATAGTTAAATTTATAAAAAATGACCCAGTTCAAAAGTTTATATACACTTGATTCTTAATACTGTGTTGTTACCTGAATGATCCACAGCTGTGTTTTTTTGTTTAGTGACAGTTGTTCATGAGTCCCTTGTTTGTCCTGAACAGTTAAACTGCCTGCTGTTCTACAAAAAAAAAATCTTCAGGACCCACAAATTCTTTGGTTTTTCAGCATTTTTTTGTATTTGAACCCTTTCCAACTATTTGATTTCAGACAATTTTCATTCCAACAATTCCAGTTTGATTTTGAGATCCATCTTTTCACACTGAGAGACTCATAGGAAAGTATTACAGAAGGTTCAAATGCTCACTGATGCTCCAGAAGGAAACACAATGCATTAAGAGCAAGGGTTGTAAACTTTTGGACAGAATGACGATGTGTACATTTTTCTTATTTTGGCTATATATATATATATATATATGTATTTTTTCCGTTTAGTACTGCCATTCAGAAGCTACAGAAGATACATGTTCCCCAGAAGTTAAATTAAGCCTGATCTTCAAATCCAAAAAGTTTTCACCCCCCAGCTCTTAATGCATTGTGTTTCCTTCAGAAGCATTCAAGCATTTGAACTTCTGTAATAGTTGCATATGAGTCCTCAGTGTGGGTTCAAAAGGGTTCAAATACACAAAAATGCTGAAAAACCAAAGAATTTGTGGGACCTGAAGGATTTTTCTGAAGAACAGCGGGCAGCTTAACCGCTCAGGACAAACAAGGGTATGTAAACTTTTGAACAGGGTCATTTTTATAAATTCAACTATTATTTTCTCTTGTGGACTATAAGTTTAACTTGTGTTAGTAACATGCATTTTGTATGATCCCTCTTATTTTGGTAAAATAATGAACACTTTGCAGATTCAGCAAAGTGTACGTAAACTTTCGACTACATATATGAATAAACCAGATCCCTAGGGGAAAAACATGCATGGTCATAATTTATGACATTGTCGAGCTTCCATCATGCATGTTAGATGGTGTCACTGTTTATACGAACATACTAAACAATTACATCAGTAATCCTGCATGCTAGTCTCTGTCTGGTGCCTAGAAATCCCTGCAGAAGACTGGCTGCATTCAGAAACACAAAACAGCCTTTGTCAAAACGCAAGAACAGCCTCTGTAAGGCCGCCAGCGAGGTGCTCAAATGCCACTCTGGAGGGTCAGCTAAAAGTTTAGAGAACATTTATGCATTTAGCAGTACAACAGAAGAACAAATGATAAACCTAAGAGGAACTTTAAATACTTAACGCTCCAGTTAAATCTAGACCCCCAAACCAGTTACTTTTCAGTAAGTGCTTTCAATTCATAAATAAAATAGCCATAAAGTTTCAAAATAAGTGAACAGACAAACAAATTTAGTGCATTTCTAGTTCCAGGACTTTCTGAACTCGTCCTAGCCGTTCCTGACTGCAAAGATATGATCCGATTACACTGATTCATACCGTCTGCACATGAGTCAGTACAGGACATGTCATCTCTTTCTAGAATCTCGTCTGAATTGTCTTTTATCACTCTATGCAATTCAATTTTTAGGTGTTCAGTTTTTCATTCCACAAGATTATATTCTATATTATATATCATTCTAAAACATTATTTTCTATTTCACACTATAAGATTGTATTGCACACCTTTTACATTAATTAGGCTTATTAATGCCTGTTATAATATTGGTATCTACTGTATGAAACATACTGCAAATGTTCTCAAAGTAAGAAAAATTAATTTATGCATACATTAGAATAAGACAGGTCATTTCTCTCTCTTTCATTCAAGTTCTTAAGCAGGAAATTAATATTTAACCTAGTAATTGTTGAATGTGCATCATGAATGTACTGAAATAGCTCACCTCTCAGCCATCGGAGCAGAAAGTGGTCACTCTGGGATGGACACTGGGGTAGAATATCCTTAACATTTTCTCGAAACTTAAGAAAACAGAGGAATAATTATGCCATGTCACAGTAAGAAGCTGCACAAGCATGCAGAACTATCCGTTAGCAACAGCTATTCACGTGCTGGCAACACTGCAAACTTGAGTAGTTACGTAATTTACACAACTCCGCAAATGAGCGATTAACTAACACTTTTGTTCTCTTGTAAAAGTCTATTTATTCTACATTCAGAGCGCATGTGAGTCGGCTGTTTTCATGTGCGGTAAGTGTGGCCTCTCTGATCGGGAGAGTGTTTCATTCCAAAAACCTTTTATTTCTGCTGAGAGAAATAAAAGGGAAATAATTTACCTGAGCCAAAGCTTCGGCTTGTTTCACGCTCAGATCTCCAACTCTTCCGCTCATGTCGCCACGAGTACAGCAGATATAACTGTCTAAAATCAGCTAGAGTCAGAGACTGTGGGAGACTGCGAGCGCTCAGTGATGTTTCACGTCCCTCCCACCAGTTGCGCTGCGTCTCCACCGCTGGGGGCGCTGCTGGACCACTCATTCATGTGAAATTAATACGTAATCTATCACATGATTAACATACAATATTATTATTAGCAACTATATATTTATAGTGATAATTTGTTACAGTGGAAAAAAAATAATAGTAGTCATAATAATAGCAACAACAATAAATGTGATAGTTTGTTAACAAAAACAGTAGCGTAAGAAATTATATATATATATATATAAAATATTTATTGTTGTCCTATTATTATTATTGTTTTTATTATTATATATGATAGTTTTACATACATAGTAGTGTAAAAAACAATTATTTTAACAAAGCATTATTTCTGACAAATCAATAACAGTGATTAATAAATCAATAGTTATTAGTGTTGCTGTTATTATTATTATTATTATTATTAAAATAATTTTTATTAGAATTATCACAATTATAGTTACTATAGGCCCTATGTGATAGTTTGTTTCATATATTAGTGGAAGGAAAAAATAATAATTTATATATATATATATATATATATATATATATATATATATATATATATATATTATACACTGCCGTTCAAAAGTTTGGGATCAGTAAGATTTTTTAATGGTTTTTAAAGACGTTTCTTCTGCTCATCAAGGCTGCATGTATTGAATCAAAAATACAGTAAAAAATTTCATATTGTGAAATATTATTTCAGTTTAAAATAACTGTATTTTATGTGAATATATTTTAAAATGTAATTTATTCCTGTGATACAAAGCTACATTTTCAGCATCATTACTCCAGTCTTCAGTGTCACATGATCCTTCAGAAATCATTCTAATATGCTGATTTATTATTAATGTTGAAAACAGTTGTGCTGCTTAATTTTTTTTAGAACCTGTGATACTTTTTTTCTGGATTCTTTGATAAATAAAAAATTAAAAAGAACAGCATTTATTCAAAATAGAAATCTTTTCATACAATATAGGTCTTCACTATCACTTTTTATCAATTTAACACATCCTTGCTGAATGAAAGTATTAATTTCTTTAAAAGAGAGAAAGAAAAAAATAACTGACCCCAAACTTTGAAGGAGGTGTTTATTGTTATAAATGTTTTTATTTTAAATAAATGCTGTTCTTTTTAACATTTTATTTATCAAAGAATCCTAAAAAAAGTATCACAGGTTCCAAAAAAATATTAAGCAGCGAAGCTGTTTCCAAAACTGATAATAAATCAGTATATTAAAATGATTTCTAAAGGATCATGTGACACTGAATACTACAGTAATGATGCTGAAAATTCAGCTTTGCATCACAGGAATAAATTATATTTTACAGTATATTAAAATAAAATACACTATTTTAAATTGCATTAACATTTCACAATATTACAGCTTTTTTCTGTATTTTTAATCAAATAAATGCAGCCATAATGAGCAGAAAAGTCTCCTTTAAAAAGCATTAAAAATCATACAGATCCCAAACTTTTGAGCGGCAGTGTATATATATGTATGTAGTATAATAATAATTATGATGATGATGATGTATATAATTATTATTAGCTAATACTATTATTATTGTTACATATTTAGTACTGTAAGAATCAACACATTATTTTTACATATATCAAACAATAACAACAACAATATTAGAGTTGCCATTATTATTTTTGTTAATATAATTATAGCTATTATATAGTAAGAGTGATAGTTTGTTACACTGGTGGAGGAAGAAATCTATAAGTATAAAATAATATTATAATAATAATAATTGTTGTTATTATTATTAATATTAACTACTTATTGTTACATATTTAGCAGTGTAAAAAACAATACACTTTTACATATATCAAAAAATAACAACAACAACAATAATACTAATTATTATTATTTATTAATATTGTTAATATTACAATTATCATAATTATAGTTATATGTATATATATAGACATAAATATAAAATAATATAATAATAATTATTATTATTATTATCATCATCTACTACTAATATTATTGTTACATATTTATTAGTGTAAGAAACAAAACATTTTTACATATCAAACAATAACAACAATATTAGTTTTGCTGTTAATATTTTTAATAATAGTTGTTAATATAATTATTAGAATTATAGTTACTATATAGTAAGAGTGATAGTTTGTTACATCAGTGGAAGAAAAAATGCAATTAATTTAATTATTAGCTACTACTATTATTATTATTTGTGTAAGACACAAAACATTATTAGTGTTGCTGTTATTATTAAAACAATTATTATTATAATTACCATAATTATAGTTACTATATAGTAATAGTGAGTTTGTTACATATATTAGTAGAAAAATAATATAAATATAATGTAATAATATTTGTATTATTATTATTATTTGCTACTATTATAATTACTATTTTAGCTAATATTATTATTATTATTATTATTATTATTATTATATGTGACAGCTACATATATAGTAGTGTAAGAAACAAAACATTGATTTCACATATCAAAAATATGCATTTTTTATTTTGTACTCAATATTTATTAAAAAAGTACAAAAGTTCTTTCTTTGTACATAATACATGTGACCTACAACAGTTCTCAAAACATAATAAATATTTTATAACATACAAACCAGAAAAGTAAAATAAATATTATATTTACAGTTATTTACAATTCAATATTAAATTATATTTGATAGATAATTTTCTTTTTCAATCTCTCATAATGAAGCACTATTCCATGCCTGTCTGATTTGTCTCCATGGTGTTCCTAAAACAGACGCAGCGATGAAGAAGAAAACCAGAATGAGACCTTTAGCCAGAGCCTGGGAATATGGCTCGCCTGCAAAAAAAAAACAAAAAAAAAAAACTCAAATTCATATTTCAAATGATAAAACTGAATCAAGGTTTTAGGTTAAAAAATATACATTTTTGTAAAACACAAACTGCATTTAGGTTCTGTGACAATCCCCATTTTTAAACCACCAACTTGCAGCTCACCTAAATAGTTCTACAGTGCAACTAATTACATTTTAAAAGCACCAAGATTTAATGCTTACAACTTCGAAACATGCTACAAATTTCAAGGTTTTTTTTTTATTTCTGTCTCATTCTATTAGTAACCACAAGAAATGCAAGCCCTCACCAGTATAGTATCTTGTAAGTGGGAAGGCCAGCTCAGGCCAGCACACATCGTTCCTGTCACAGTCAAACTCTGTGAAGTTAATACTGAACCTGCAGCAGAGAAGATACTTAAATGAACCTTATGAGACTGCATGACTTTGCGAAATAATGCTACATGCAAGCCATAGATTGAAGCAAACAGAAATAACAAACAATAAATACATTTAGAAATTCAAATGCAACTGTATCTATACAGTAATCTCAATTTTACGCATGCGTTTAGGACCCACCTGGATCTAGGGGGTTGTGTAATAAGAGGATTGTCTGTAAAGGTCACAGACGAGGTCACAGGGAAATTTTGCATTAGCTCTGGGTTTAAACATGGGTTCAGCCTGCCCATACTACACTCTATCCTCCATGTTGTTTCTATGAAACTGAAAATTGGAAAAACAGTGAATGCAGGAACAAACTGTTCTCCAAAAGTATCAAAGCTCCATATGAATCCAGATATATCAAGCTCAAACATTAATGAAAAGCTATCGTGTTTGCTATCAGGAAAGTGAGATGATAAGAACAATACAAGGCTGAATGAAGCGGTCCTGTACCTAATCTCCACTGCCTGGATAAATGTCTGAGGCACACCCTCCACACTTCCCATGATGCCACTCCACACATGGATGTGGAGGTGGGTGGGAACAGCTGAACACTCGCCATTGCTGCCATCTGCTGGCCGACTGGAGTTCAGGACTGAAGCTGAGATACAAAAACAAAATTTGTTTTCATTTACAGCAGTAGACAACTCTTAGAGGTGGTGATTTTTTTCATCATAAATAGAGTAAAAACAGAAACATTGTTAAATAATACTACAGTAAAATAGCTATTCTCTATTGCAACTTATATAATGTAATTTATTCCTGTGATGCAAAGCTGAATTTTTAGCATCATTACTCCAGTTTTCAGTGTCACATGATCCTTCAGAAATCATTCCAATATGCTGACTGAATTGGTACTATTATTATCAATGTTGAAAACATTTTTTGTGTGGAAACCAAGATAAACTTCCATTCAAAAGTTTCAAAACTTTACTTTTAAACAGCAAAATTGCATTACATTGAAAGACATTTACAAATAAAATAAATGTTGTCTATCTTAATACTTTGTTTAGCAAGGCTAAAGTGAAGATCAAAAGTGATGATATTTATAATGTTACAAAATATTTCTATTTAAGATAACTGCTGTTCTTCTGAATGTTCTATTCATCAAAGGAAGCTGAGAATAATAATAATTATAATAATAATAAATGTTTTTTGAGCAGCAAATCAGAATTTTAGAATGATTTTTCAAGGATCATGTAACTGGAGTGATGATACTAAAAATACAGCTTTGAAATCACAGGAATACATTACATTTTAAAATATATTCAATTAGAAATCAGTTATTTTAAATAGTAAAAATATTTCAAAATGTTACTGTTTTTCTGTACTTTGGATCTAATAAATGCAGGCTTTGTGAGCAGAAGAGACTTTTTTAAAAAAATATTTAAAAACTTTGACTGGTAGTGTACTTTAAAATATATTTAAAAATATAAAAGTTATTTTAAATTGTAATGCAATTTTATAATACTACTGTATTATAAAATACTTATAAACAAAAATGTTCACAAACATTTGTAGTGATCAAACTGTAAATGTGCAACTATGAATTTTACAACAAAACAAAGTATAACTAGAACAGTTTGAGATGTTATACATCATACAGATAATTGTGTGATGTAGTGCTCACTAGTAATGTTGACCCAGTCCGATAGGTTGAAAAAGTTAGGTTTTCCTGATGTGGAGACAAGTGTAGCAGACACTAATCCAGCTAGTGTGTCACGCACTGTTTCCCTGTGAAATCAAACACAAAAGAAAGACTTCTGTTAAATGAAACTGTTCTATCCACTTTTTTCTTTAATGCAGAAGTAAGCTAATGGGCAAGACTTCCGGTTCATTATCCAGTGTGTTCGTAATTAAGATAATACATTAAAATAATATGGTAAGACACCAATTTGCAATATCAACAGCAAAACAAGCTGTTTTGTACAGCTAAAAATTGCTGGACGTCAATGAGCCTGGAAGCCAGACCCAAAAAATGGCTGCGTCTGCTCTTACGGGAAATAAAAGGTGGATAGAAATCAATTGTATTGTGCTCAAAAGCCTTCAGTCGTGTTACTCACCTGAGCTGGCTGCACTGTTTCATATGTAGCAAACTCACTGGAATCATACAGCCTGACGTGGAGTTGATCCCAAACAGAGCTGGTCTCAGTTCAGCAGAGGAGCACAGGCCATCTCCACCTGCAGAGGTCACAGAACAGGATCAAACTAATGCTTTTTGCAGTTTTGTATTAATAAATATGGATATGCTACACTACCTGGCTGCCAGAGATTGATCTGGGCCCTCTGTATAACTTCTGTATCAGAGTCCAAAATCCCACCAATCACTGGCCTCTTCACCTGGTAACCTGTACAAACATTGGGGACAAAAACAAGTAATGTATGATAAATGATTTTCTGATCTAAAAATAATGTTCCTGAGCATCTGGAACTGATGTATCATGGGAGTTCCTTTAACCTGGATTGCCAGAGTTTGACTGAGATGTTTCATTTCCATTCACAAACACTGCAGAATATCTTGTGGTCAAAGATACTGAAAGAGAAACAGAGAAAAATGACAGAAAGATGAAGAGAGCTAGTGCATAAGAAAAAGTTGCAGTAATTAGGTGTGTCATATAAATAAACAGGCAGACTCACCAGGTACAGTGATGGTTGCAGTGGTCCGTGTCACAGTAATGGCAGTGAGGCCGTTCTCTCTCCAGTAAAGTGTGTAACGCAAGGCCACAATAACATTAGCACACTGTTGTGGCACTTGAAAAAAAAAAAACAATAATGAAAATTATACATTGAAAAATATCCAATTTTAATGTTGTCTACTTTACCAAAAGAGAAATTACCATAATATTTTCTGTATTATTATTTGCCGCGTACACTACCACATTCCATTACAGTAAAAACAAAAACATTGTGATATATTAATATGAAAATAACCATTTTATTCCAATCACATGATCCTTCAGAAGTTATTTTAATATGCTGATCTGCCATTCATAGAAACAGTTGTGCTATTTAATATTTTTTATTAAACCTCAATAGATTTTTAGGATTCTTTGACAAGGAATTTTAAAGTACATTTATCTAAAGTCTTTTGTGTCTTTATAGTTATTTTTAATTAATAGTTTCTTCAAATATGTGACCATGGACCACAAAACCAGTCATAAGGGTAAATTGAGGTTTCTACATCATCTGAAAGCTGAATAAATCAGCTTTCCATTGATGTATGTTTGTTAGGATAGGACAATATTTGGCCGAGATACAACTATTTGAAAATCTGAGAAAAATCGCCTTTAAGTTTTCCAAATAAAGTTCTTAGCAATGTATATTACTAATCAAAAAATAGGTTTTGATACATTTATGGTTGGAAATTTACAAACTATCTTCAGGGAACATGATCTTTACTTAATATCCTAATGATTTTTGGTATAAAAGGAAAATCGATCATTTTGACCCATACAATGTATTTTTGGCTATTGCTACAAATATACCTGTCCTACTTAAGATACACATTTGTATATAATCTTACAGATCCCAAACATTATACACTAGTGTATATTAGTGATATTTCATCCTATATTAATAATCAAACTCACAATTTACTTGTTCTTAATAATTAAAAGAGGCAACATAAGACTTATAATACATAATATAATATACACGTTAAAAAAAAAAAACTTCTGGAAATGTTCATGCAACTGACCAGATATGGATTCAAGAGAATCTGACAGAAATAATCTGAGGTCATCGGCTACTTCATCCACAATGCTAACTGTGACTGTACCTGGAAAGTATGCAAATATATGAACAGTCAAACATATACATAAACACATTTGCATGCAGAGAAAGACAATATGTTCTATAGTCTCACAGCTATATTTACATATCTGAAACACACAGTCAAACAAAAAATTATTCAGACACCAGATATAATTTCTGATATTTTTTTTAGTAGTGCAGGACAATATGCAGGATACCATTTCATTTATGAAATAAAGTAAACTGTCATTATACCCAAAAATTCTTCATACAGTGGACTATCAGCAAAACTGATACAAATTTGGGACCAAAAATTATTCAGACACTTTGACCTGACCATGTTTTGCTCAAGTGTTTATGCTTTAATTGCCAATGCAACCTTTTTACACCACAAACTGAACAAAATTAAGCATTGCTTGGTAATTGGTCAAAAAGATATAAATAGTGTCATACTAACAGTTGTGTGAATTTTTGATTGCTTGTATTCCATTACATACCTAATAGATAACATAAGTTATCTGACAGTATCAAGATGAATTTGTTCTGACACAGTTCTTGTCATATTTTATTACCATTTTCTAAACTACAGCAAATAAACTGTGATATTTGACTTTTTTGATTTAGTATGTTCTGGATTTTCATCCATCTTGTAAATTTAATCTTTTAAACCACAAATGCAAAAAAAAAACGTTATGTATGAAATGTGCATGACATTTGTAGGTTCTTATGAGGATAAAAGATGGAAGTCCCCTATATTTTCAATTAGAACTCGACCCCGGACTCGTTCCCCCCATTTCCAGCCCTGAATGTATCGTGTTGTAATCTGTAGTTGATGTTCTTGTGTTTGGTTGTTAATAAAAGGAAAGAAAACTGTAATACAAAATCTCTACCTCCCCATCCATCTTTAACATCCATTTTCAGGTCATCAGATGGTGATGGAGGACAGGACTCCAGACTCCTCACGCACTGAGATTCAAAGTTTTCCAAAAATGCCACTGGAGCATTTTCCACACACTGGCCCAGTCCAGAGTTCTGCTCACAACAGAACTGGGATTAACATTCATATTACATGCATGAATGTGCACACACTCATATAAACTGGTACACGCACTAGCAGTGTTACAATATCTAACCTGTGGGATGGTGAAGTACTGTTCATCTTTAGTGAATATTGGATCCCCCTGGCGGTAGTTAATGGGAGGTACAGGAGCTGTTATCTGCATGGCTTGGAATGATGGACTGGGCTTTGGAGAGCTGTAAAAACATGCAAATTTAGATTTGGAGATGGTAAGTTCTTTTAAATTAGTACTTTTATTCAGCAAGGATGCGTTAAACTGATCAAAAGTGACATTTCAATTTCAAATAAATTCTGTTCTTTTGAACCTTCTGTTCATCAAAGAATCCTGATGAATTACAATAAATGTAACTTGAGTACTAAATCAGCATATTAGAATGATTTCTGAAGGATCATGCGACTCTGAAGACGGGAGTAATGATGCTGAAAATTCAGCTTTGCATCACAGGAATAAATTACATTTTAAAATATCAAACAGAAAGCATTATTTGAAATTCTAATATAATTTTACAATATTATTGCATTTTGATCAAATAAATACAGCATTGGTAAGCAGAAGAGACTCCTTTCTTTTTTGAATAAGCGTAATATTACCTGAAGTTAGACATAAAACTGTAACTAAATTGAAGATAATGTACTTTCTCTCCTTACACTGTCCCACCATTGTAGAAAAGTCCCAGAAAGGGGTTGTTGTCCAAGGGAGAGGTGACACAGAGGAAGGGGAACCAATCAGGGTCATTTTCAGAGGACTGAGCTGAGCAATGATACTCTGGAACCGGACTGAAACTTCCCCCAAGAGGTCCAGGAAAACACTGAGTCGCAAACAACCCCAGAACTTCTTGAGAACAGTCCTGAAAAAAGAAAAGACACTAATAAATAACCTTGTTCTTTACCCTGCATTTTCCCTGTAAATGTTTCCTGCTCAGATAAGCTTCACAAAATATCCCATAGAACAGATTTCCATGAACAGCATGATTTTCTGTAAAATGTGCATTCAAAATGGTGAAAACAAACTGGATGTTATTCTGATGAGGACTGGAAGGAATTGTGAGATTGCAAGTAATTTTTTCTTTCATAAAATTACTAAACTATGCAGCAAAAGTTGCCAAGGTAGGATTGATCATTAATAGGGATGTAATGGTATTATCAACATCATGGTATCGCAATGGTCACATGATGATATGAAACCACAGGTCTTCTGGGCAAAAAAGTTAGTTATTAAAATATATTTAAACTTCTTATTCTAACATAACAGGTCTTTTAAGTTGTATTTTGGGCCATTATGCTTTGGCATATTATCTGTCAAACAAACTAGAATCGTAAGCACATCATGGCTTTTTCACTTCATCAAGACTGTTTTCGCTTTGCTTTTCAAAACGAAGTACACGCTTCTTTCAGGGCGATCAGCTTGTGACCCGGTGTTTTCCACGCCTCAGAATGGCTCAGTTCACAATGAATGCAGTAAACTCATTAATTGCATGTCCTGTGAGTTTAGTGAACATTTGGGAATGCAACATCCACCAGTTATGCTTTTTTTTCGAAACAGATAATTACATTTCACTAGGTTTATAGTGAGATGGATTTTTGTAAGTTTTCACTGAAGATGGAGCTTTTCGTCAAAATAAAATCTCAACTGCCGTTTCCGTCAAAATAAAAGCTTAAAAGTTCAGTATGAATTGCAAGCTAATGGTTTAAATGGGTAACGTTACTGCAGTCCAAATTCAAAATATATCAAAATATATCTAATATAAGTTTAGAAATTAGGAAAGAAGTATTGTAATTTCCCTACTGTAGTGTAATAAAAAAAATAATATACCTATGAAATATTCATTTTCATTTATTTTACCGTGCAACTGTTTTACAATATATAGCTATTACTGTCATAGGAATAACAATAATATAAAACTGCGGTTGTTAATATTGATATAATCTAATTTGATTTACTTCCTAAAACAAAAGTGTGAATGTAATTTAGACTATGACAGTATACCACAAATAAAAAGAGTTAAGTTCCCTTTAAAGTTCAGGTACAAGTCAATTCACTGACTTTTTTTCTGACTTAAGTTTTCTTAGTTAAAAACATAGGTTGGAGCTCTTAATTTGAACTCTCAAAGTGCATTAAATAGAAGAATTTGACTTTAAAACGTAAAAAAATTTTTTTTTTGTGCAAGTCTTCATTTGTCTTTTTTTGTTAAATTTCAAATAAATCATGTTGAAATATTACCATATTGTGAGATTTTGATATTGTTATATCCCCTAATCATTAACGTAGTGAATTTTTCATTGAGGGGTGAACTATCCCTTCAATTATTACCTGGTCACAACAGCAACGTATATCACATGCACCCGGGGCAACATCACATGGGCAGCGGCCGAGAGGCTCAAACACTTGGCTGGGAATAACTGTTTTATTTTCTGCAAAAAAAAATAAAACACACACAGTCACACACTCAAGACATTATTATATATAGTATATAAGCATTTAAGTATTTAATTTATCAATGACTTCTCTATAAAATCGTATAGTGGTACCATAGTAGAAATTATGTTATCAAAGTAAATTGCATTGCATTTAAGGAATATGACCTTTTCATGCATTCCTTAGAAACTGAACCCATGATCTTGATGTTGCTCAAGCAATGTTCTACTGCTTGTGATGTTCCCCATTTGTAATTTACTTCTGCTAAATGAACAGATGTCTGAGCAACAGCAATACTCATGAAACAGGGTATTTCATGGTACTCCAAGAATACCCTGAATATTGAACAACATTGATAGTAAAACCCACTAGGATGTACAACAGCACTTCATTTTCAGTAACATTAAAACAACAACAACAAAATAACTAACCAGATGGGGGTTTGTTGGGAATGATCTGGGCAAAAATCTGGGTCTGTATAGTGAGTGAGGCTTTGGGAGTTTCATCTGCACATGCAGATACGACGAGAGTCTCCTGGAGACACAGCGGCTCCAGGCAGCAGTCCGGGACAGATGTTTCATTCCCGCACAGCTGCAGACTGCGGTTGAGACTCAGTCGCACCAGGATGGCATTCTGATATATTGATATTCAAAAGAAAGAATATAATGATATTTAGTAACGCAACATTGCAGTATGGCAGGTGTAGTGTCTCAATTTTCTAAATAAATTAATACTTTTATTCTGAGAGGATGAAAAGTGACAGCAAAGACATTTATAATATTACAAAAGATTATCATTTTTAAAACAAATGCTGTTTTGAGCTTTCTATTCATCAAATAATGCTGAAATAAATTAAGAATAATTGGAACTGTTTTCAACAATGATAATAATAAGAAGAAATGCACCTTAGAATTTCTGAAGGATCGTGTGACACTTAAGACTGGTGTAATGATGCTGAAAATTCAGCTTTGCATAACAGGAATACATTTTATTCTAAAATATATTCAAATAGAAAACAGTTATTTTAACTTGTAATAATATTTCACAATATTACTGTTTTTACTGCAATTTTAATCAAATAAATGCAGCCTCAGTGAGCATAAGAGATTTCTGAACAGTAGTGTATAAGTTGTTTTGGAGTTCTTGTGGTCTATGAGCCTTGGGCTGTGTTTTTGAAAGCCTCAGGCAGACGTTTTAACAAAACAATACCGTATGTCATTTAGTATGATAAGGCCTGATTTATACATTGTGGAAACCAAGCAGTAAAAATGTACAGTTGAGCCGCTCCTTTTGGTCAGGTTTCTGCTTAAGGCAATTCCCTTAATAATCACGATTCAAAACTCCTACCACAAATTTGCAAGTGGTATGACATTGCAGTTTGTCAAACTTGAATGTCAGGGATATTCCCATCATGTTTACTAAAGAAGTCAACTAGAGCAAGTAATATGAAATCTAGTTTTTGTGAACAATAGATATTAACATACAGGTTAAAAAAAAAAAAAAAACAGATCCATTCTATACTATGAGCTAAAGCAAATATTACAATATTAGCATTTTGCAAAACAGAATAATATTATTATATAATACTATTATTATTGTTTTGTGGATGTTATAATAAAACCATCTAATTAAATGTATTACATGACAAGATAGTTCATGAATTCATACTATTAGCCTGTTTAAGTGCAATCAAGTAAGAACTTGAAAAAAGAAAATTTACAATACATTTACACTACCATTCAAAAGTTTGAAGTTGGTAAGATTTTTTTTAATTTTTTTAAAGAAGTCTTTTCTGCTCACCAAAGCTACATTTATTTGATCTGAAATACAGTGAAAACAGTAATATTTTGAAATATTATTAGAATTTAAAAGAACTGTCTATTTGTAAATATTTTAAAATGTAATTTATTTCTGTGATGCAAAGTTGAATTTTCAACATCATTACTCCACTCTACGGTGTCACATGATCTTTCAGAAATCATTCTAATTTGCTGATTTGCTGCTCAAGAAACATGTTTTATTATCATGAATGTTTATAAAGTTGTGCTGTTTAAGATTCTTAGATTATATCAAAAGAAAATTCAAAAGTATAGAATTTATTTAAAAATATAAACTATTTATAAGATTATAAATCTCTTTACTCTCCCTTTTGATCAACTTAATGCATCTTTGATCTTCCTAATCACAAATTTTGGAAGGGACAAATATATTCTTAGAAGAATCTTTCTTACCGCAGCAGCTTACAAGAAAAAGCCATATCACATCAGTGGAAACCACCAGAAAAAAGGACCTACGGTACGAATTACTTTTGACCTATTTGCTTTGCAAATACCTGAGCTGAGGGGAAATAGAAATGAAACCAATTTCTCATTTTACTAAGATGTCCCTAAAATATCTTTAAAGCCCTGGGCAAGTTCTGGAGCTCATATGAATCTCTGTACAAACTATTTTCCTGATAAGGCCAAACAGGAAAACAGCAGGGGAATTTCAGCCAATAATGAAAAACGTGATGCGTAGGTGATCGCACCCTGCTTAATGACAGGTTTTCTGGAATGAGGGTTAATAACACAGATTTAATTTTCCAGTAAATTCAACTACTTACAAGTTAATTGCTTGTTGTGTTGATGCTTGTTAACTGCTGTACGTTCTTTATGTGTTACAAACATTCTCCACTACTAATCAAAATGAAGACTTAATAAGAGTTAATAAGAAATTTTTGCCCATCTATATTACATTAACCTACTATTAATTATTAGGGTATTAGGGTCAACTCACCTTCCCAATTAATTCATTTGAAAGACTCCACTGTGTTTGAGCAACCGGCCTACAGGATGATGACGGGATGCTACCTGAAGAAGTTCACAATGAAAACATTCATTAAAGCGCAAACATTACAGAATACACATTTGACATGCTTTTACAGTTACTAAATCCGTCTGCTAAATGAATAAATAGACACAGAGCATAAAAAATTAAATAAAGCCTGACTAAATGTTTACTTTTCGATCACTTTTTAATGATAACAGCATTTCTGGATATGAACACAGCTTTGACGCTCCAAAAATACTATCTAGGCAAGCAACACTGTAGATTTTGAAACATATATTAGTTTATATTTATAACAAATTAAATACAGTTATTATAGCATCGACAGGGTTTGAAAAATTGTCTACCTGTTGCATTTGACGATGAAACAGCACTGAGAGTGAAGGAAATGCCGGACACATTTCCAACCAGAAAGGATGATATTCTCGGACCAGATGATAGAATAAACGCAGGCTGAAACACTGAAATAATCATACATATACTCCATATTAATTTCTGATGTACATTACTGTTGCGTCTGGAATATAAGAGTTTGTTTAAACACTGACTGAGTTACTAATTAAGGTCATTTATATATGTTGTAGTGTACATTCAAGTGCTGTTTCTCCATGGCAACAAGATGTTTGCTAGCAGTTACTCAGCTGACTGACTTTGTTTGGCGATGCACACGAACTGATATTTAATTCGCTCATATCTCACTTACCGACATTACAGATAGTTCCCTCATTTAAGAGCACAATAATTATTAATATAAACTTAAATACGACGTGAAAGGATGATAATCGTGCCATAATGTGGTGGGTGGTATAGTTACTCTTCTTCGCGTTTGCGTAACGGCGCTACATAGCATAGGTGAGCTCATTAGCGCCGCTCAGTGGGGTTAACGCTGGTGCATGCGCTTGAATGATCTAGCAGCTGTGGCTTGGAGGAAATAAAATCAGTCAGAATCTCTCGTCTCAATGCAGACACTAAATAATGTGTTTATGGACTTCCAAAAGCCAAAAGAGGTAGAATTAGTCTGCAATATTTGGAATTAAAAAGTAAAACGTTTTTAAGGCGAGATCCTGCAGGTGAATAGGGTAAAAAAATAAATAAATAAAAAATAACAGTTAACGCCTTACTTACCCAGTTGATTGATTACATTGATAATTGCGAACAATTTTTGTATTACAGGTTTTCTAAAATGTTGGTTTAAATATGCAAATAAGGGATTATTTGATGAAAATGTGCTAATTTGCATACATTTCTAGTACAAACATCTAAACAACAGATAAAGTCAGGTATATTTTCGACATATTAGTCAAAAGTTTTTACAGAAAGAATTTTGGGTGTACCATAATTCAGAAAGTACTTAGACAGAAATAAAATGTTATACAACATTAAAATGTTATACAAATCAAGCAAATTATCCCTCTGTGAAAACATTTAGGATATAGACAGGAATAAAAATATAGTTTGGTTTGTATATGTAAGTGCTACTGAAGTTGAGATGTATGGCTCAGTGTAGGAGGAAAACTTATTTCGAGAAAACAGCCTTTAAAAATATGTATTGTAATCGAAATCTATAAAGTGCCGTAAAAGAAAAACACACTTAACAGTGTCTTTTGTATGTTTTCTTTCCACTATAAAAAACACTTTATGAAAAAGCAAAGCGCCCAAAATCTCAAACTTGACAGATGCATAAAAAAACTCCTCTGGGTTAGCGTCGGAAAATAACCCAAGAAATTAATAAGGGCTTGTGGCAAAAATGCTACAGAAATGAACTGAAATGCCCTAGAAATTCAAAACAAAAGGGCAAAAAATGCCCCTGCACAAAAAAAAAACATATTACGACTGTCGCGATTAAAATGACACGTAAAAATGAATGAAAAGTGTCAATTTAGATTTACTCACACTGCAACAGATTGCTTTTACGCACTGTTTTGTTTCTTTTGAATGTAGGAATGCATAGGTAAATCAAAGGCGCTCTGATTAGTCAGCAACAAGGTGCTGATAGAAGGTAAACAATAAAATGGAATGTGAAAATAAAAAGTGTCAATTCGTTTAGATTCACTCACACTGCATCAGATTGCTTTTATAGGCTGTTTTGTGCAGCGTTGAGCCTTAGAACCAATCAAATGTGTTTCTGTTGAACATAGAACATGCATTGGCAAATCAGAGGCGCTTGAACGTAGGAGCTGTTGATGATTATTCACAATTCCCTCACCATAAACAACAGTGCAGATACAATGTAAATAAAAAATTAATAGCCTATCGTAGCTTCAGTGATTATTATGGGAGTTTTTGCATAACTTGTGCTAGACTTGGACAGACATGTTTGTCTGTGAAGCCAGATTTCGACGTGAACGAAACAAAAACGTTTTATTTTGTTTTCTATATGGCTATTAGCTAATCATTATTACAATATAAAGAGCAATAATCTACAATAATGACTTTTGTCATAATATTGCAGCCCTGTGAGATCTTGTTTTTTACATGTATAATTTAGACACAATTTTAAACACAATTTGTCAGTGACAACTGTTTAAAATATCTAAATTAATTGGGTAAATGTAAGTATTTGACATTAAAGAGAACACGTGGATTTTTTTTTACAGTCTATGGGCTGTCCTCACAAATGTAAATAAAAAATAAAAAATGCCGCTGCACAATTATAGGGCTGTCGCGATTAAAGTGAAATGTGAAATGAATGAAAAGTGTAAATTCACTGAATTACATTTAGATTTGCTCACGCCGCACCTAGTCTCAGCCTCAGACGTCACGCCCACGGAATGTCGGCTAAACGTCTGATGCATATGGCACACTTATCTGGAAACACTTCGGGAGTTTCGAAGTCGTCACAGGATTGGTTAGATTATACGGGATTTCCGGGAGACATGTGTGTTGCGTTCTTTAACGTTCCGTCTGGAAACAAAAATGCCGTGGCGCCCAGCTCCCTCACAAATGAGAAAGTCGTCGTGTTTACAACTGTGATGACGAGCGCCTGTTAGGATCAACTAAAGGCTAGAGTTTGAAAAGAAAGTGAAAAATGTCAAGTTCACGGCATAGAATCTTTAAAATATGTCCGAGAGTTTCACACATCGGTCTGTTATTGTGGCAACATTTCCACGCCCGTAAACATGACGCGGAACAAAACGAAACGCGATTGGTTGTTTTACCTGTCAGTCATATGGCCCAATGGGCGGGCCTTGGCCATTCAAAGCGGCCAAAGATTCCAGACCTTCAGCCGTCAGTCTGAAGGTCTGGCTACGCGAGACTACACCGCACCTGATTGCTTTTATGCGCTCTTTTGTGCAGCGTTAAGCCTTATAACCAATCAAACGCGTTTCTGTTGAACGTAGGAATGCATTGGCCAATCAAAGGCGCTTAGATAAGTCAGCGCTGAAAATGCGCCAATCAGAGGAGCTAGATTAGTCAGGGCTGCATGCTGGAGCTGTTGATGGTTCTTCGCGAATTCCCTCATCATAAACACGGTGCAGATAGGAGGTAAATAAATGATCATTTTTGCAGCTTCAGTGATTATAACTGGAGTTTGTGCTAGACTTGGCTAACGTCATGGTCCGACATGATTGTCTTTGAAGCCAGAATGTAACGTGTCCAAAATGAAATACTGTTTTCTATATCGATATTAATATTCATTATTACAATACATGAGCAATAATGTACAATAATACATTATGCTGCAGTCCTATAAGCTCTTGTTTTTTACATGTATAATTTAGACTATTTTAAACAGTCTATTGTTATTGACAGCGGTTTAATATATTGATGAAAGTAACTGTGGAAAGTAAGTATTTGACATTAAAGACAACATATGTTTTTTATAATAAGATGAATAATGGAAAATAAAGGAAACCTTCATTTCTGACCCTGAGCTGGGTACAAAATTGTGCACAAAAATGAAAAAAATTCATAAAGAGACAGTTACAGTGCAGCTAACTGTAATTCCCTATTTAGATGAATGTGTTTATGTGTGACTTTGAAGAACACAATCCCACCAATATTTGTATTTTTGCAAACCAATTTATTCACTCTGAAACAGCAACAAGATGATTATATTAAAATAGTACAAAAAATAGAAAAATATTCTCACACAACATCAACTACAGGAGGATCAGACAACTTGGCATGTGTTGATTAATTTAGGTTGAAAATGCTGAAAGAGGAAGAACCCACAGTAAATGCATTACAGGAATTGTTAGGAGATATGAGCTGTGTCACGATGACTATATCAGCTGCCATTTAATGTATATATGTATGCGTATGTGTTCACTCAAAATGACAAATCCTTCAGGGCGTGACAGCGTTTCTCCTGAAATAAAAGAAGACAGAGAAAACCATTAGTTAATTTAATGGTTCGCATAGTTATTTTAACACTAATTCTATCATTTGAAATACAGATTTGCTGCACATGCTTTATGCATAATGCAACATCAGTCTAACTGAGTCTTCATTGTTGGTGGTCGGTTTAAGGTTTTGCCAGAGGAGGATGTTTTGGCTAGTGGTTTCGCAGCTGAATAGTTTGTGGTTTTGTATGAGTAAGACTATAACATCCAAATCATGATCTACTACATATAAACAATGTCATGAGTCAGATCAAAACCAGAAAGGAGAAAGTGACCCGCTTCAGGGCTCATGCAATAACAATGACGTACCATAGCACAACCAGCTTTATGTCATCAGATACTACAGATGATGACTGAGGAAACAAAACTGCTAAATCTGCAGTGAGTAACGTACATGAAATTTGGTTTCTTTGCACTTCCTGAGCCTGGTGTCCAGAAACTTGATGGCCTCTTTAACCCAAAGCTCTGTCTCTGCAGGCGGGGCACAAAGGTTCAAACCTTTCCTGGTTGTGAATCTGAAAGATAGTTGATTTTTGCACATTATTTAGACAATTCAAGCACTGTATGTTACACACAATGGAATTTCCCATTAAATGTGTTCTTTCATATCTGCTTCGTCTGGAAATGTGATCATGAATAGTTTCATTTCCTCCCAGGCTCCCACACATGACCCTGTACAATGTTTTCTTTTAAAGAATATACTTACACCACAGCATCTCTGGGGCAGCCGTTAACTTTGACCTGCTTCCGGTAAGTGAGGAGGATGTGTTTAGGGATGCTTTTATGGCTCACTGTCAGGCAACAGTCCAATGCTAAGTCTTGCTGAGCCTCTGAGAAAGACAAAAGAGAAATAAATGGAAAAAAATGATGAGAGGCGAGAGATTGAAATATAGGATAATTATTATTTAGCACCACCTGTTTCTGCCTCTATGTCTTGGCATAAAATATTTACTGTGCATAATTTACTATGCTGGACACAACAGTTTGCTGTAAACTGAAAGATATGTACATCGCACAGCTGGAATCTAGTGAGAGTAATAACTAACTACAAATAAAAAGCTAATTGTTTAGCAGATAAATTATTTACTGTGGTTTAAGATATGGTATATATATGTAATTTAATGTTTTATAGAAATATATATTTATTAATAACCAACTATGTTATATTAAATTACATTAATTTGCTTAATATTATGCATTGATTTATATAATATTTACATTTTTAATATATAAATAAACAATGTAAATATTTATAAAATTAAAACTTCTATGTGTATATATATTCAAATAAAATGTGTATATATGTGTGTGTGTGTGTGTGTGTGTGTGTGTGTGTGTATACACATATTTATAAACTTGAAAAATATATATATATAATTTAATGTTATAAATATGTATAGATATATATTTATGAATAATCAATTAAATTACATTAATTTGCTTATATATTTATATTTAAAAAGTGTAGTTTTTAATATATAAATAATACTTCATGTATACATTTACAAAATTATATATATAATGTATAATTAAAATTATACACACACATATATATAAACAATTTAATAAGTATATATATATACTATGTATTATTTATATATATAAAAAAATTAATTATTTCGAAATTATTCTTACATTATATATAACATTTATAAAACTTTATTAAAAATGTTAATTTCATTTATTATATATATATATATATATATAATGTTGAATTTTATACATACATATATATATATATAAACATATAATTATTAATAATTAATTATTATATTAAATTACATTAAATTGATTAATATAATATATTAAATATATATATATATATATATATATATATATATATATATATGCTATATACATTCTCATATATAAAAAACAGGTAATGTATATGTCATAAAATAAATCATTTATAATCATATTAGTATTACATATATTATACAAGGAAGAAAACATGACTTACCTGCCGGACTGCTGCAGAGAATGAGCGCCAGCACACAGAGAATCACACTCAGTGCAGATTTAAGGGCTGAAGCCATGGCAACCGCTACAGGAGGGTACAACAAGTGTGGTGTCTGTCCTGCTGAAGCAGCTGGAAGAACTTAGTCTCTTTCCTTCTCCCACTCCATCACACCCCTGCTTTATAGGACAATCTTAAGTTTCATTCTTACTCCAGTGTCTATCATAGTCCCTCCCTGTTTTGTAAAAAAAAAAAAAAAAGTAAAAGCAGCTGAGGCTGAAAGAGAGGTTGTGACCTGGACAAAAGATTTGAACAAGAGCCAAATTTAAGGGACAATGTATTGCATTCTCTGTCTCTGTTCCTCGCTCTGTTTTTCTCTTCTCTGCTTAAACCCACGTAGAAACTCTCACATACTTTGTCACTCAAAAGCCACCAGACTGGCAATTGTTTCGATATGCCAGAAAAAGCAGTTCAGATAAACCTGACAAACTGTTTGGTTGACTTCATGTATACTTACTGATCCTTATCAACAAAAAGCTGGGAATTCCACTGGGTAAAAAAAAGTGACACAATTACTGTTAATGTTTACTCAGTGTCACAGAGTTAATTATTATTGGTGTGTTTGTGTGATTGGAAAGCACAGTGAATTTATTGTACACTTTATATGGTTTAAATGTTCAATTTGTCTTTAAAGACAGATTGGCTCGATGGCTGAATATTGAGAGTTGTAAACAGACAGTTACTTGATACTTATAAATGTAGAGCAAATATAATGGGTGTAAACATGACTTTCTATTCAGTACTGCCATTGTGCACTTGAATAAGATAGGAAAGTACCAACGATTTTTAAGCGGCACACATTCTTTTTAAATGCCGCCTATTAAAAACCATCATTACACTGACATCACAAACACCTGAGGGGAAATGCAATCTTATGCACAAACATCCGGCATCTACTAAACTTAAGGGGTATTAAGACTTGTATGGCTTAACGTAACATAAATGATGTCTGAATGTAAGTCTTCACTGTTTTCCTAGCCATAAGAAGAGGAGAAAAGGATGGGAAGATGCCTGTGGACGAATAAAATTTTGTTCTCTCCACCTTAGCTCTGATTCCTTTGAGACTTTTAGTAGACCACAGCTACTGAAAGAGCTTACAAATGGCAGAGACAAGAAACGCTATATGCCACCCTGACAGGATGTAAACATGCCGACGCTTGTCATGACGCCCCAGCCATTGAAGGAGTTTCTGAGTGCGGGTTTCACTCGATATCCGGGGCATTTAATCACTCATTGTGGGTAAATCAATGGTACAGCATTTGGTTTAAGCCTACGCTTGATTACCGTCAGTTTAAAATCCGGCTAGGCAGTGTTGCCACATATTGCTATAAAAACTAATAAAAAACTAAAAATAAAACAAAAAATAAAAAAACAGAATTAGAAACAAATATTTAGCAAATAGATAAGACAAGGATATCGCTGACCATAAATGGAAACTTCCCACTTTATTAACTTTCTAAAGTGTCAAATTAAGTGGAAAAGACTAGTCCAAAAACGCATTTAATAGCTGAATCTGGCAACACGCTCAAGTGGCGCTCTTACCTCTTGCTCATTATCTCCCTTGCCTCCACGATTTCCGGGATATTGTATCTGATTTGCGGGTGTCAGGGACCACCAGTATGAATTAGTTTGAAATGTCTGGTATATCAGTCTGTTATCAGTACTTTATTTTCAGTGTTGTGCAGGCCTATTCTGAATTCACGTCATAATAGCGCCGCCCACAGTCCAAAATATGTATAAAACGATGTGGATTATTTAAATAACATTAATCTTTCATGGGTTTTCTACTGCATATTTGTATGAGAGACATCATTCACTTTAAATTGAGCCATACATGACATAATTCCCAGGGTTCCCTTTTAAAATGAGATATTTTTTTTAAGAAATTAGTAACACTTTAAAATAAGGCGTCATTTGTTAACATTAATGTATTATCTAACATGAACGATCAATGAACAATACATTTATCACAGCATTTCTTAATCTTTGTTAATGTTAGTTTAAAAAAAAACTGTTGTTCATTGTTTGTTCATGTCAGTTCACAGTGCATTAACTAATGTTAACAAACATTTTTTTTTTAACAAGACTTTTGAATAAGGCATATTACTATAAACATCCAACATTGTGAGGTGCTTTAGATGAAATAATGGCAGTACACAGAAGATTTTATTTACAAAAAAGGAATTTATTTACAAAACATTCTTTAAAAAAAAATCTAGTCAAACAAAGCATGCTACATACATTAACAAAGTCCTAATAATACAGACATGACTTACAAGATAATTCATGCAAATGTATAAGTCTCATAATTGCTACAGTAAAATAATACAGTCAGATTTAAACAAATAGCATATCCGCTTTTAATCATTTACAAAGTTCGACCACCATGCATTCCTCACATGATTTCCAAAACACTTTGTAAATGTCTTTAAAAAAATTTAAAAAAAAAAATAAAATAAAAATAATAAAATAATAATAAAAAAAAAAATCACTGTGGCAGTTAATGATTGTGTAATAAAGTGTAGTCACTTCCTGTCTGTCCAGTGTTGCTCAGTGCACTGCAGTGTCATCATGTTTGCCTCCCATCTGTGTAGCAGGAAAAAGAAACCAGATTAGGTTTTTGTTATCAGGAGCCAGAAAACGGTTTCAAAGAGGAAGAACTGCTAAGTGTCTGATTTGGCTTTGAAGGTGTCTGTGAAATGTCACAGAATTATGAAAGCAGAAGTACAAGCTTAAATAGGGAAGTTTTTTCTACCTGTGTTACTACTGGGGAGTTTTTTTCTTCTTTTCTAAGTGAGTGATGATCTTGCTAATCCAGGCGTTTTTCTCTGGTGGAGCGCACAATTTCTTGTCCTTTTTGGTGATGAATCTATGGGAACAGAAAGAAGGAACATGCATTAATAACAAAAGGGGGTTGTCATAAAGAACTACTTTTGGAGAACCTTTTGTAGTTAATGGATGTTAAAGGTTCTTCATGGAACCATCAATGCCAATAAAGAACCTAAACAGATACTTACACAGTAGCTGGAATGGGACAACCACTATCTGTGGTTTGGTGAAAGTAGGATGCAACAATCTGTATCGGAATGCGAGTGTCTTTAGTTGTCAGACAGCAGTCCACAGCTGCATCTGAAAAAGCTAAGAATGAAAGGATGGCATTAGCAACGCTTTTCACGGAAAAACCCCTCCACTCTATATGCATTTGACCCCATGCAAGAACAAAACTTTGGCCTGTTTCTGAGAATTTCTGGATTTACTGGAACTTGCTCCTACAGTTACTACAACTGAAGCTTTGAGGAAAGCAAGCCAGCACAGAAAGCAGCCAGGAATGGCTCTTTCTCTGTTTTGACGCCTGAGCTGCAGCCAGATCTCAATTTAGAAGAAGTTTCAATTTGAAATTCTGCAGGATACTTCTGAGAAGCTGCACAAAGTGTGCCATGAGAGTAGATGTTTTAATGTTTCTTACCTTCTGTGTTGCACCAGAAGACTGCAGCAATGATCAGAAGAGTTACTGTTGTGGTCTGCATTCTTGTCTTTGAGTTTGGTCACAAGATCATTAGACAACTGTGCACAGGTGTGATGTGCAGGTATCAGGTGCAGGTATTTATACACAAAAATTGAGCAAACTTTCAGTTTCACACAAAGACTTACCGTATTCGCTCCACCCCTATATCGTAAAAGCATCAGTTTCACTTCTATTTATCCTTCCCACAATCTTTTTCTCCCCTCTATTCCCGTAGAATTGTCTGCAGCGGTGCGTGACCTGATCATTAATTTAACAAGACATAAACAACAAGACACAATACAGCTGAACTCTCAGAGAAATATTTAGTTTTTTTTTTAACAGAGTTGCATAATGGTTTGATGTTCACAACTTTCACAATCAAAATGGATTTCTGCTGTTAGATTACTACAGCTGTTTTTTTTTTTTTTTTTTACATTAAAAAATATATTATCAGCTTAGCAATTATAGTGAATTTAAATCATTTGCAATTTCTTAGTATGCACTCTAAAAAAAATGCTAGGTTAAATACAACCCAGCGCTGGGTGAAATATGGACAAACTCAGCGACTTAAATGTTAAATGCTTAACCCAACTTTTTGGGTAGTTCTATTTAATTCAGCTATTGTTTAAAAATTACTATATGGATCACTTAACCCAAAATAGGTTGTAAATTAAAAATCAGACACATAATTACTAGAGGCATCAGCAATAATCAGGGTAAACATTTATTAATGAGCAATTAAAAATATATATTTATTCAACTTTTTATTTATATCACTTATTGAACATATGAATAACTGTTAATTTCCAACCTATTTTGGGTTCATTGAAAGCAAGAAATCTAGTAATATTTAAGCAATAGCTACTGGGTTTGTCCATATGTGACCCTGGACCACAAAACCAGTCATAAAGGTCAGTTTTATGAAATTGAGATTTTTTCAAGCTGAATAAATAAGCTTTCCATTGGTGTATGGTTTGTTAGGATAGGACAATATTTGGCCGAGATACAACTATTTGAAATCTGGAATCTGAGGGTGCAAAATAAAAATAAAAATACTGAGAAAATCATCTTTAAATTTGTCCAAATTAAGTTCTTAGCAATGCATATTACTAATTAAAAATTAAGTTTTTATATATTTACGGTAGGAAATTTTCAAAATATCTTCACTTAACATCCTAATCATTTTTTGCATAAAAGAAAAATCTATAACTTTAACCCATACAATGTATTGGCTATTGCTACAAATATATCCATGCGATTTATGACTAGTTTTATGGTCCATATTTCACATATTTCTTACTTAATATTATAGATTGAATCATCTGTATAACTATCTAGATCTATGATCTACAATGAGTAATATGGATGCACATGTGCCAAAACTTTCTGCTTATTTTGAATCTCAGATTTTCAATAGGCCCAGACTTTTGGACTCCACTGTGTTTCAATTCAGCATATACTAGTCCTATCCTAATCTCAACCTTTCCAAACATTCCCGTTCAAAAAGGGTGTTTAAAGTAATCCAAACATGTCATTATCTTAATAATAAATAGTTGAACGCCTTTTGATATACGAGAGCTTGGCACAGATTCAAGGGTGTGTGTCTTTCCGTGAAGCACCTTCAACAACGCCTAGAGCATCACTATTGTAAAGAGACTAAAGGGGAAATGTGCAATTACAATTCAACACTAGCCTAAGCTCAACTGCTGGATGAAAAGGTATTTTTATTTGTTTAATATTCAAAGCCTTTCACCCATATATGCACAGCTAAGTTTCGTTTTTAAAAAAAAGCACAACTTGGCACAATGATCACTTTCACCGCTCTGATTTACCGTAGCTTACCAGTGTATTCATGCCAATAACCTATCATGTTCATGATGTGCTATGAAGTTGAGATTCCTCAGTTTTTAGAAGAGAAATTACAGCAGCATCATACTTCTATAGAATCTTTTAATGGTCTTATTCACAGGTTACTGATGAGGAAAAAGTGCTAATGCACTTAAGCAATTAAAAATTAAGCATAACACCATTGCTGTTTAAGAAAAACATCAAAGACAAAATAAGGTTTTCAGCAAAATATGGAAAGTTTGAGTTAGAGTGGTTCAGCAGAATTGTGTGAAGTGATGAGTCACGATAAAACATGAGTTGCATGCTGATGCATCAGAGCGGTGTCTTTAAAGATATAAATGCACCTACCACAGTGATGCTGGTAGTGGTGAGCTACTTCACTGACAAGAAAATACTTCTGCCCATGCTGCAAAGATAACCAAGAAGGCTCATGTTTGGGCCTGGTCTGAGTCCAGATTCTCTAAATAACTGGAGACATTTATCAACTACTAACAGTTCAAGCCATCAATATTGAGTGGAACAACATTGACTTTTCTTCCTATTAAAAAAACAGTCTGCAAGTTTACCCACATTTACAGAGAACATCCTGTAAATGACTTTATTTGCAGAATTTGTGCAACTCATGCTAATTTCCTGACCAGCGATTTAGTTAAAATGGCACAAATATGCACCATTAAAAGGTAAATATTTATCCTTTTTTAACTAGGCACTTTTTTGCCCAGGAGTGCTGAAACCCAGGGTTTCACATACAAACTATTTACATAGAAATCCATTCATTCATGTTTCATGAAAGAGATCCACAGATGTATTGGCAAGCACCTTAATATCTGTTATTCAATCAGGAAAAATAGACAAGTTGAATTCTTTCCAGAGTATGAGATGTTTTGATTGCTTATCAGTAATCATGTACCAAGTAAACAAACCAATGCAATCTGAGGCCCATCTCAGAACAGGTAAAAGGTGTGTGATCTTCCTGAAAGCATTGCAAAACATTCTCAAATGCTAAAATGGACAAACGTATGTGCAGTTTCATCTACAGTGCAATGGATAATAACAAAAAGCACTTTCACTGGGAGGAAAAAATCCTCTGTGGTCTTTCAGTTGTACAATGAAGGAGGAAGTGGCAAACCTTCCAGTAATTTTAGAGTAATAAAGCCAACAATGACCACTCACAAACCACAAAGGATCAACAGAAAACCCCCATATTGCTTTTGCTGAGAAAGCCTTGAACTTCAGGCATGAAATATTGATTTGACATTATTTTATTATGTGGAAAGCAAGAGAGTGTGGAGTGAAACTAATTTAGTGGGCAAAATATAAAAAATATTTTACCCATTTTATCCATCTTTTCAACTGAGCGACTCATATGCAACTGTTACAGAAGGTTCAAACGTTCACTAATGCTTCAAAAGGAAACATGTTGCATTACCAGCTGGCATACCCTCTTAAAAATAAAGGTGCTTCACAATGCCATTCTAAGAACCTTTTTTGTCTAAATGGTTCCATAAAGAACCTTTAACATCTGAAGAACTTTTCTATTTCACTGGTGAAAGAAGGTTCTTCATATTATAAAAAAGTAAGCAAAGATGGTTCTTTAAAGAACCTTTGACAGAATGGTTATGTGGACGTTTCTAGGTATATACCGTTACCGCAGAATAAAATGTCTACCGTAACAGATTTTTATTCCGTGTATAGAGGGTATGCATTGACGTAATTTTCCCGCCGGAACACGCCCCCTCAGCCGGACTGAGTGGCAAAAGAAGCGGCTGCGTGAATGGATTTAAATAGGGAAGCTGCGAAAACGCAAGTAAAACAAAACGATAATCCTTTTGCTGGACTATAATGTTCCTTACTTACCAAATATCCAG